>JARHVA010001448.1:3302500-3380000 GCA_037957365.1 Torreya grandis
TTATAAATAATCATCAATGGTTTGTATCACTCTTCAGTTTTTAGTGCACACATTTTACTTGCTAATACACTAGAGACTATTTTTAATGAGGTGGGAAATGTAACTTCACAACTTGATGCAATGTTGCATAGAGGAGAGGCCATGGGACAATTATATTCTAATAAATTCTCATATAATGATGTTAAGAAAAAAAAAATTGTGTGTGCTTTTTTTTACCCTGGAACGAACTAACCTCCACCAATGAATTGCAAACATATTAGTATTGATTGGTGTGCTCATGAGGAGATAAAAATAACTTTTGGGATAGGTGGTGGATAGTGTTTGATGAGCCTCAATAAAAAAATAATGAGGTTTCATTATACTTTTTAACAAAATTATATTTTGAGTTTTTACTATAATAAATTCCAAACTATTTTGAGATGAAGGCCACTTGAGGTAGGAGAGGTTGGTCCTCATTTGATATACCTAGTGTTAAGCAAGACTAAAACCATAATAACTGAGCTTAGAGAAATATAAGGACAATATCACCTACATATATTCCTAAAATTTTGCATCATAGTGTATAGATGGACACACTTGAGGTAGTTTTGATTCTAGCACAAGTTGTGATTGAGCATGGTATACATACATTGAAGACTTAGACTTAGTATATAGGTGGTTTTTTTGGTAGTGACACTAGGTGTGTTGGTGGTAGTGGTATTAGTGTAAGTTGTAGTGTTAGTAATGGTTTTGGTGGTGTTGGTATAGATGCTAATGTCGCTCCTCTTACTCTGTTACAATTCTTGTCCATCATTAAACATCATTTGGGAGAGAGTGTATGATACCTCATGTTAAGGTTCAACATACTAAAACTTCATTTATGGATACTAGAAAGCCAAAGTGTATGCCTCCTATAGATGCTTCAATAGTGCATGAAACTAGCATGCTAGAGCATATGCCACTTGTAGATGCTTTAATAATCCATGACACTAGCATGCTAGACACTATGTTAGATGCACTTGCTTTACTGACTCTTATTATGATACACACCCTGTTCTGTAGGAGTTATCAACTTCACCATCTAAATTTGATACATAGGTTTAATTTTAATTATAGTTTGTTTATTTTTGTAAATTAATATTAATTTTATTTTCTATTATTTGTTTACTTAGTTGATAAAGTTATTTGATTGAACTTGTTATTTTTTTCTTCTATAAATGATTAATGTTATTTTGTGTAGTTTATTAGGCCTTGAATCTATTGTAGAGGCCACAATTAGCAAAGGTGAACTCTATACATAGGTTTGGAAACTTTAAAATTACATATTTATTCATGTATATTTCTTGTCCTTTGAAAAAAAACTATGTTTTAAGATATATATTATTGTCATATATTTTTATCATTTTCTTTGGGTTCACACATTATTCATTTATAGGCTTTATAAATGATGAGGGATGCCATGGACACCCATCATAGATGACAAGAAGGTTTTGCTAATGTTGAGGCTGCATCAAAGTATCCACTATCTCGAAAATAAGTCGTGATTCAGGGACGGAGAATGGCACATAGTAAAAGTGTTTTTAGCTATAATTAATGATATTCTATGTCATATTTACATAGTTTTATGTACATCTAGAACTAACGATATATGTATGCTCTACAGGATTGCCCATCATGGGTGTATATGTGGTCTTGTATCCCTAGACAACCATTTAGATGGAATAAAATGAGTGTAGAATAATTTTACAAATTTTTGTTCTTGAAAAAAATTCAAATTTTTAATATATAATTTTAATACATTAATTTTTATATTTCATATGTTGTGCAGACATAATAATTTTTAGTAGTTGTCGATGAAATAAGGGATGAATCACATGCTGAGAGGAGAGTCTCTCCTCATATTAAGGCAACAAACACCAGTGACTCTACATCTATGCCAATAAAGCATAATTTATTTAGAGGCAATGAGGACCAAGAGATCTAGACATTGTGATAAGGATCTAGTTGTAGGTATAATCCATTTTGTATGCCCATATGGACCACATTGTATGCCTATATGGCTTATTTTTTCTATTTACATGTTATTCTCTACATTTTTAATTTATATATATCCTATTTTTTGTGTTTAATTATGACAGATATTTACATCTATAAGGTATTTATCATTCGACAATATGGTTTCTCTACTTATACATATGTTATATTATGATCATTTAATGTTTACATGTATTACTGGTTAATGATCATTATTAATGAACAAAGGGTTAAAAAAATTCACATTATTTTGTAAGTTAGGTGCTTCATAATTAAGCATATTTTACACTTACATGTGATAATTACTATTTACTTATTTCATTTATATTTAATTACATATAAACTTACAATTGATATAATTGGATGTGTGATCAATTTTATAGACATGTAAATATTATAAATTGTACATGATCATAGTTTTTAGGAGGTCTAGTGATGCAAGAGCAATTTACTATTTACTTGTTTCATTCACATTTAATTACATATCAATTTTAAATTGTGATGTAAGTAGATTTGTGATCAATTTTAGGGACATAAATATTATAAGTTGTAAATGATTATGGTTGTTAGGAAGTCTAAGGATGTAGGAGAAATCTATTTTTTACTTGTTTCATTTACATTTAACTAAATATAAATTTTTTATTGTGATATAAGTGTACATTTGATCAATTTTATGGATGCAAATATTATAAGTTTTACTTGATCATAGTTGTTAGGAGGTCTACTAACGATGTAGGAGCATCCTACCAACATGTAATAAATTCCTTTTTTAAGTGTCTTAAAGGTTATATAGGTTATATTTATTCAATAAGAGGCCTCACTTGTCATTCAAAGAGTGAAATATATATCCTAGATGGTACATTGGTGTTTCCCACCAAAAGTTTAATTTGAATTTTCAAATACATGAATATGTAGGGTTATGGATAAATTGTAATGTTATACAAATTATTAAGAGTATAATAGGTTTATAATAGTTTTTTATGTGTCTATAAATGGTACTAATTATATTTAATATCATATTTTTCCATAGGGTCTAAAATAGTTTGTTAGTCAATTTACTAAAGGAAACCCAAACAAATAAAGAAGAATATGAGACAAGTTTAGGAAATTATTAATTTTAATTAGGTTTAAATTGAGATATATAAATCCTTAATATATAATGGGAGATGTACAAGGACACATTTAATCTTAAGAAGGACAAGAATCATCATTAATAGTGTTGGAGAGAGTGATGCATAGTTTTATAATTCATAACAGGGTATGTAATGCAAAATTTCTTGTTATCAAAAGGAATATATTGATTTAATACTGTGTCATCATGTTTTTAATTATAATAATGAAGGTAAATTATCAAATTTTGGATTGGGTTTGTGATCTAGTTGAAGTTTTTTAATTAAAAACCTTGTATACCTTTTTTTTGTGCATATGGTCTTTGTAGCTACTTAAAACTCATATAAATTCATGAATGAGACAAAATTGAGGATTTTAATAGTTAAATGGGTATCCCAATAATTTATTAAAAGTTTTATGTTTATATAAAACGTGATAGTATTCATGAATAATTGTTTATAAGATATTGGCTTTTGAGAAGACTAAGAAACCCTAGTTCTAGGGTTAAAAATATAAAAAGATCAATATATATCAATTTAAACATTAGAAAATTTCCAAAAATTGTGGATAGATAGACAGAGTTTATATAAGTATAAAATTTGTCTTATGTTAAATGAGAATCTATAATAGCATTTATGACTAACCAAGTTAATGAACACCCTAATATTTCAATCTTCTTGACAATAACAAGGGAATTTTGTCTCAAATTTTGAAATCTAGGACTAAAAAGGTGAATTAAAGTTTGGAACAACTTTTTAATGCCTTTATGGACTTCCTATGGCATTATTTACATTTGGAAACTATTATTTTTTATTTTGACCTATTTGTAACGATTAGGCATATTTGGTGTAAAACATGGTTTCATGTATAAAGAGACCTTTACATTCATTTGTTACTAGTGAAAACCCTTCAATTTTGGTATGTAGCTTGTAGGTTGATTAAGGTAAGTGATCAATTTTTTTAACTACCTAAAACATCTTTTACTTTTTGTTAATGAAGATTGAGTTTTAGACTGAATGTAGGTGTTTATTTTCTAAGGCAATCAAGTATGGATTAGGGTGAGATTTCTTGTTAGTGATGTAAAAAAATAATTTGGAGTATTTATTCTATTTTTTTATATTTTAATAACCTTTACAAGTTATATTTGAGTGTGTGTAGAGATGTATTTATTTTTTGACTTATTGAGAGACCTATTAGGCCTAAAAGCCCAAAATAGGGTTTTAAAGTATTGGACCTAATATATTAAGAAACAAAAAAATTAAATTGGTTTATTACTCATTTTAAATCAATAATATAATATTACATATTTATAAAAACCATATATATCGATAAAATATTTCAAAATTGAAAAATAATCATTTATATAAAGAAGAACATTTGAAAAAATTAGAGATAAGAAAAACTTTCCTCTATAGAATAAGTATACAAAATTAAAGTATTAAAAAAAAATTGACCCATAATTTTTATGTTTATGATTTATGTCTCACAAATTAGACCTCCCTTGACATTATAGAATCATTTAGTGATAGTATAACTAAAAAATCATAAGAAACTACTTGAAAATTAGACCTATAAAGAGTGTGTTCAATGTAAAAGAGTAAAACATACCAAAGTTAATCAAATGATGCAGGAGCATCATCCATCAGGTTGTATATAGTGTGTTTTTTGTAATAAATAGATTTTAATCAGTTCAAGTTGTTTTTAATACCTATAAACCTTACCTTTCTTATTTCATGTAGCTCAAATCTTTAGACAAGCCGTCAGATCCTCATCTAACTTCAATCAAACATTGGACCATAAATGTGAGGGATAAAGATGATCCATCAGCTCTTAAATGTATATGGATAACTCGTATAATAAATCCTAGAAGGGTTATCTCTAACCTGAGCCAGATGAGATGCAATAATAAGGCTTTTCTCATGGATAGATCTCTCAAAATGAGACAAAATTTGGTCAGTTGGTGTCGTATACTATGACTCATTAGCCCAATTTAATAACCATATTTGTGGATGAGTATAGACAAGAATGTTAAGGGTATAATATCCATTTTATAGTCTCATTTGGGCCCTATGATTGACGGTTACAATTGATCAGATGCATCCTTAAGAGAATCCACTCATCTTTGAGTGTGAAGAATGAGCAAACTTCTATTGTGTATTATAGGAGAATCGTGAGGGATATAGATAAGTTGTGATCTCTTAAACATGTAAAAATGGATTCTCTAAGAAATCCCTCGATTATTTTAAGTAAATATAGATGAATAAGATGTGGAAATGTGGTTTCTCTCACAATCAAATCTCTCAGAATGGGCCAAAAGATGGTTAGTGGGGGTTGTATACTATGACTCGTTAGCCTAATCGATGAACTAACTATGTGGAAACATCCATATGGGGATTTTAAATATAGAATGACCATTTTCAAGTCTTGGTTGGGCCACATCAAAAAAGGATGTAATTGACTAGATGCATCCTTTAAGAGAGTTCACTCATCTCTGAGTGTTCAAAATTAGTGAAAAACCATCTTACATTTCATGAGAATCGTGAGGACTAGAGATGAGCCATCATATCCTAAATATGTATGGACATGTCCTCTAAGGAACCCTAGGATTATTTTATCAAACTCAAGATAGATGAGACATGGAAATGATGTTTTTCTCATGGACAAATATCTCAAATAGGCCAAAATTTGGTTAGTTGGGGTCATATATTATGATTTATTAACCTAATAGATGAAATGTCTATGTAAACATATTTGCATAGGAATTTTAATGCTATAATGGTAATTTTTTAGTCTTAATTTCTCCCTAAGAAAGAAGGTTGAAGTTGATCATATGCATCCCTTAAGATAATCCACTCATCTTTAAGTGTGTAAAATAAGTGAACTTACATTAAGTGTTGCAAGAGAACTATGAGTGTTGTAGTTGAGTCATAAGCTCTTAAACATTCATCAAAAAGTCTTATAATAAAAATTAAGAGTATTTTATCTAACTCAAGATGGATAGGACATAGAAATTAGGTTTCTCTGATGGTCAAATCTTTCAAAATGTGCCAAATTTGGTCAGGATGGGCCATATATTATGACTCATTAGCCTAATCGACAAACTATGTACATGAACACATCTGTATAAGTATTTTAGGGATATAAAGACTATTATATGGTCTCAATCGAGACATAGGAGTGAAGGTTACAATTGATAGGATGTATCCATTTAGAGAATCCACTTAGACCTAATTATGTAAAATGAGCAAACATCCATCATGTATTGCAGGACAACCATGAGGGATAGAGATGAGCAATGAGATCATACATGTATATGGATGAGGCCTATAATAAAGTAAGTGATACTTTTATCTAACTCAAGATAGATGAGAAAAAATAACAAGGTTTTTCTCATGGATAAATATCTTAGAACATGCTAAAATTTGGTCAATAAGGGCCATATACTATGAACTACTATCCTAATAAACAAACTATCTATGTAGATAAGTCTAAATTGGCATTTTAAGGCTAGAAAAACTATTATGTATTCTTGGTCAAGCCTTGGGAGTGAAGGTTGTAATATATGGGATGCATCCCTTCAAATAATCCACTCATCATTGAGTGTGAAAAATGAGTAAACTTCCATCCTGCATTGTAGGAGAACTGTGAAGGATAGAGATGAGTCATCTAATCCTACACATGAATGGATGAGTCCTGTAAGAAAGCTAGAGAGTATTTTATCTAACTCTAGATGGATGAGAGTAGAAACAAGGTTACTTTCATGGCTAAATCTCTTAGAATAGGCTAAAAGTTAGTTAGTGAGGGCCGTATACTATGATTTTTTATCCCAATCAATGAACTATCTATATAGACACATCCTTATAGGCATTTTAAGGCTAGAATGATAGTTTCCTAGTCTTGTTCAGGCCCTATAAATGATGTTTACAATTGATCAAATGCATCCTTGAGTATACAAAATGAGCTAACTTTCATTGCAAATTGTAGGAGAATCGTGAGGAATAGAGACAAGTTGTCAGTTCTTTCACATGTAAAAATGAATCATACAAGAAATTATAGGATGATTTTATCTAACTCAATATGCATAAGACATTCAAATGAGGTTTTTATTCAAGTAAAATCTCTCAAATTAGGTTAAATTTGGTTTGAATATGCTGTATACTATGACTCATTATCCCAATCGATGAATTATCTATGAAAACATGTTTGGATGAGAATTTTAAGGATAGAAAATCTATTTTTTGGCCTCGGTCAGGCCCCAAGAGTTAAGGTTATAGTTAATAAAACACATCCCTTGAGAGAATTCACTCGTTCCTAGGTGTGAAAAATGAGCAAATTTTATTATCACATGTTACAAGAGAATCATGAGGCCTATAGATGATATATTAGATCCTACACATGCATGTATGAGTCATATAATAAACAATGGGATGATTTTATCTAACTTGAGATGGATGAGATGTGGAAATGAGGTTTCTCATGGCCAAATCTCTCATAATAGGCCAAAAGTTGGTCTATTGGGGCCGTATACTATGACTCGTTAGCTACATCAATGAACTATCTACACAAACAAATTTGAATTGGTATTTTAAGGATAGAATAACCATTTTATCATCTCAATAGGGCTTCAAGCGATAAGGTTACAGTTGATTAGACACACCCATTAAGAGAATAAACTCATCCTTAAGTATGCAAAATGAGTAGACTTCTATTGCCTGTTATAGGAGAACCATGACGGTTAGAGACATGGTAAATTTTAAGATCCCATATCTAAAACCCCCTTATATTCATTTAGGTAAATCTGATTTATAGCCTTGGTGAATCGATAGGTCTATAATTTTTTGTCACTTTCTATTTTTTTTGCCTTATTGTTATTTTTATAACATAGGTTTAATTTTTTTTTACACCATACTTTATATATCTTTCAAATACAAACACCTAGGCTAAAAGACTGGGTTGATTGAATGGGCCAAATGATTACGCCAAATGGCTTGGCCAAATTATTAGGACAAATAGTTTGATTGAATAATTGGGTCAAACATCTTACCTAAATGATTAGGTCAAATAGCTTTGTCAAATGACTAGGCCAAACGGATAGGCTAAACAGTTATGTTGAATGACTCTGCCAAACCTCAAAAATAATTTATATCATATGGTTAACATAGGTTTAAAATTTTTACACCATGGTTTATGTCCTCTCGAATCTAAATGATTGGGCCAAATGACTCTGCTAAACAGTTATGTCAAATGTGTCTATCAGAGCCCTAAAATAATTTATATCATAGGGTATATTATATATATGTGGAAAATTAAACTACTTTCTGAGATAATGTTGTAAAGGGTTGGTGAGATGACCCACAAAATAATTTATACCCATAAAATTTTGGTGATTTAGTCCCATCTACCAACCCTAAAAAATCATCAAAACCAAAATCTGAAAATTAAGATATTCATGAATTAACGAATATTTATCGCTAAAAATTACCTTGGTTAGAGATCATCCATCAACTCCTACATATATACAGATGTGACCTATAATAAATACCAAGAGGATATTCTCTAAATTGACTTACATGAAATCTAGTAATTATAATTATCTTGCAACCAAATCTCTCATAACTGACCAAAGGTTGGTCAATGGGGGGGCATATATTCATAGTTGTTATCCCAAATAATAAACTATCTATGTAAACACATTTAGATAGGAATTTTAAGGCTAGAATGGCCATTTTCTAGTCTCTATCATGCCCCAAGAGTGAAAGTTGTAGTTGATTGGACATATCCCTTAAGAGAATCCACTCATCCCTAAGTATGTAAAATGAATAAAATTTCATCTCATATTGTAGGAGAATCATGAGGGATAGATATAAGATGTCAGCTCATAAATTTACATGGATGGGTCTTATAATAAATCCCTAGAATATTTTATCCAAATTGAGATGGATGAGACATGGCAATGAGGTTTTTCTCATAGCAAAATCTCTTAGAATGGGCCAAATATTAGTCAGTGGGGGTCGTATATTATGACTCGTTATCCTAATTGATGAAATATCTACATAGACACATCCAAATGGGAATTTTAAGGATAGACCAAATATTATCTGGTCTTCCTAAGATTTAATGTTGTAATTGATCAGATGCATCCCTAAAGAGAATCCACTCGTCCCTAAGTGTAAAAATGAGCAAACTTATGTCGTGCACTACAGGAGAACTGTGAGGGATAAAGATGAACTATCAATGCCTACATGTGCATAAATGATCCCTATAAGATACTATAGGAGGATTATCCATAATACAAGCTAGGGAGGGCATATAAATGTGGTTTTTTATCATAGCCAAATCTCTCAAAATGGACTAAAAATTGGTCAGTAGGAGACTTATATTCTAACTCATTAGCCTAATCGATAAACTGCCTATGTAAACACATCTAAATATAAATTTCAATGTTGTAAAGGTCATTTTATAGTCTCAATAAAGACACAAGAGTGAAGGTTGAATTTTATCAAATGCATCGCTTAAGAGAATCCACTCGTCCCTTAGTGTGAAAAAAGAGCGAGCTTTCACCATGGGTGTAGGAGAACCATGAGGGATAGAGATGAATCGTCTAATCCTACATGTGCATGTATGAGTCTTGATTAATATTTCTCTTTAGGTTCATTTCTAAATTAGCCTTTTTTCTTTCTCCATACCATAGTCCAATTCTCCCCTTCCCTTAAATTAGGGAAAATAGGAATAGAAATCTCAATAGAACTAATGGATTATGTTGTACCAAATGAATCAAATGCCATTTTACCCATAATATAATTATCATTTGAATTATATATGACTTGGTATACCTTATTTTTACTATCCTCACTATGAACCAGTTTCTCATTATATTTCAAATTAGCTATTAGAGTGTCCAAAGACATTTCTAGCATATCCTTCTTCGATGTGTCCTAAACATTTAAGATATTAAATAAAAAATGGGAGGACATCTTTCCACCTTGAAATTTCTCACATTTATCTGAGAATGATACACACTGTACCAAAATGACTTATCTCAGAACATTTATAACATCTAAAAGGTAACCCCTCATAATCGAGGGATAATTTTAGATGCCCTTTATTTAATATAAAATTAGTTTAAGATATAAGGTCTTTTAAAACATAAATGTTAACCAGAGTTATATCATACATAAGTAGAATGTATCACTATCCCCATATTAGAGTTTGTTCCTAATAACTAATGAATAGAATTACCTATAGCAGTTAAGAAAGGTTCCATATAAAAATTGATTAGTAGATTTAGTAATTAAACCTAGTTGGATATCGTTTAAACAAATTGAATGAAGGGTTAAAGGATGGGTACCATAGATTAACCAAATGGATTTACATATACCACATATATACATGATCCTATAGAACTACTTTCCTATCCTCTTCATAAAAAAAAACTAATAATACAAAAATCTCATAGAAATAAATATACAAATCACTTCTCAATAGGGGCTACAAATGATTGAGATCCCCAAGTGTAGGTCTTGAAGGCTATTCCAAAAATTATTAAACCTAAGAAGACTCTTCTAGTTAAATATTCTTCTTCTAGCTATAACACATCTTCAAGTGCTTCCCCATCAAATATAACTAAATGATTAAATTTAGTCAGTATAATAAGCTTCATTTACTTTGGTCTAGATAATACGTTTACAAATATGGGTTTAGTGTCTCTTGGAATAAATATTAGTACTATTTACACCTTCATAATATCCTTATTTACACTTAGAACTAAAGCATCAAGACATGGTGAGAACACAAAAAACTTGTTCACCACCAGCATGTCCCCTGATATGCCAGCCTCCATATTAGCAATAGAAACCAATAGTTTCTATTTGTCACCAAACTTGTCATTCTATCTTCAACAATTTTTTTTATCTCTATCATCACCCTCATAACATTTTATGTTTTAGCCACTGTGAATGTCATCACACATATAGAGATTAGTTTAGAAAGCTGAGCATGGGAAGCTTCATTCTTAATTATTCAAACTCCTAATACTCACTCTATTTCAATAAGCGTGTCATCCAAATGTAATGTTTTCAAGTTTCTTAGTACATTTTGAAATGGTGAAAAATATTGTATAATAGTAATAAAGTTAAATATTATAAATATCATCATATAGACAATATATTTTCTTATAAACCTCATTATACACATAACCCTTATTTAAAAAATGTTATAAGTAACCTCTCTATTTTTAAGGTCACATGGAAATATAGGAAATAATTTTCATTTTTATAAACATGAAATTACTTTTATAAAAAATAACCCAACATTAAAAAAAACACAATGTATACAATTATAAAATATAAAAAAAAAACTAGCATACATATTTTAGATAATTTTATGTAAAATTTGCCAAGAGATATGATCATTCTCAAGACATCTATTCTACATATATCAAAATTTTAATATATATGCATCAGTAATAATATCTTCAACATATTTTACATAAATTTATTTAAGATATATATGTTAGTAAGAAAAGTGATGATACAAATCAACACAAATATATTCTCTGCTTTCTCAACCATATGAGCTCATTCTTTTTGGAAATAGTATTTCAAATTTGATTATAAGATCATATCTTAATGTGATTCATCATTAGGATATATACATTCATGTTGATAATGAGCCTCATTTATTTTTTGAAAATCTACATTCAATTAACTTTATTTACAAGTATTTATAAAAGTTAATTATTAAAAAATAAGGATTGCAAAAAATTGAAGTTTTTAATATAACTAGTATTCAATAAAATCCATAATATTATTTCCTTTGATTGTTTTGTGTGTGTGTGTGTGTGTGTTGATCAGTGTGCACCTATTGAGAGGAGGCTTCTACGACACTTTTTTTAACACACTGCCCGAAAAGGCTCAATTTTTTTTCATTTATTTTTTTAAAGATGTAAAATTTTATGTTAAGGCTATAAGGATTATCTGATAAATTATTGTTTAAATGGGTTTTCTCTTGTTGTGTTATACACCATAATGGTACAAAAGGAAAAACAATAGGCTATGGATACAATATATCTCTTAATGAGTCTGACATTCTTTGTATACTAACTTCTATGTATTTTATTTTTAAATTATTTATTTATTGCACTAATGATTCTTTTTTTTGAAATTTATTGGTTTAATTTTAGAGAGCACTATCTTATCTAATGTGGTTTCTTATTTTATCATAAACACAATCCCTTCCTTGAATCTTTCTTCTGAAGTGTTTGATAAAGTATATCGATTTCCATTTTCCATTAAAAAATGTTTAACACACATAGAGACACACAAAAAAATATATCTTAAAATTATATATAATTTTTTATTGCATAAGAATATTAAAATTAAATAATACAATATTTGTAACTATAAAGCTTCATACATGAGATTTATTTTAATTTTTATATAACTATAAAAAATTACATATATCATTAAATTCTAGATAATAAAACAACCTTTATATGGTTTAAATATATATCTAATATATTCATACATAAATATTAAGAATAACAGAACTCAAATACAATTTTCTTTCATAACATGAGATTAATCTCTCCCATGTCAATAATCACAATTTATAAGATTATTAATTTCCTCTCATAAACATAACTTCCATCTAAAAATAATAATAACACTTACGAAGGAAATACTTCTCTCTTATGTAATATCTAGTAATAAACATCCATTTTGCACAACAATAAGTAAACATCATTCCATTTCTCACAAAAATAACAATGCTTTCTACAACAATAAAAACCTAATAACCATACATATTAGGTGCTAACCTTCGAACTATATGATGTCATTAATCAAATATAGTGCTCAAACCTCCAAACCCAAGAAGTAATCCAATAATTTCAAACACCCACAACCATATGGATTAAATAGAGAATTGAATGTTAACTATTCTTGGCTTTCAATTTGGACAAAAATTCCACGCCCACACACAATGAGGAAACTCTTTATAATATGAATAGATTCTTTACTATAGTTTTAAAAAATTGTATCAGTAAAATTAATTATCAAAGCTTTTAAAAAATAACACTTAAGAGTAAAACACATCCTAGCATACAAATAAAACATACGTGATTCTATAAACCATGTATGTTAGTGACATAACTTACATCAACACTAAAAATACTATAATTTAATTAAATTTAACTTTCTTATTTATGTCATTACAATTTTTTTATACCAAGCTCCCTATTTCTGTTGAAAACCAGAATAATGAATATTGTTAGCATATGTTTCTTTTAAAAAGGAAGAAAAAGGTTTTTTTACATAGGCTAGTAAACAGGAACAAGTGTTGTCCCTCAGGCTTGCCATTTCTCTCCTTACTAGGTAAGCCAAGAGAAGCGAAATTCGTGATTTGATCATTTTGGTTTATAATTTTTCCAAGGTCTCCATAACAATGCCACCTTATGTATAGAAAATGGGAGAAAAAAAATTAATATTTTTAAATTTGAAAATTTAGCTCTTTTAGAATTCTAAAAATCGTGGCACATAAAAGGGGTTCCTTAAGGGTACACATACCTAAGAAATAATCACACAAAACTATTTTAATCGTGATAAAATAAATTAATGTATAATGAATCGAGGAGACTGACTCATAAGACATAACTCAGGAAATGTATAACCAAGAAGTTTAAAACACGTGCATAAGGATAAGCCCTTAAGATATGTCATAAATATCTATCATCTGCACAACCAATACACCCATAAAAATGTTCACAAATAATAGTGACAGTAATATTTATATAACATTATTTTTCAAGGCAATGTCCCGTAAATTATATGAATCCTATCATGGTCAAATAGGTCATACGTACAAAATAGTTAAGCTCATAAGCTTATAGAAAATTTTAGCCCCCAACAATTGATCGTACCCACCATAGTATATAATCAAGATATAGCTGCATGCATGACGAGTAAAATGATATCTAGTCATACCATACATGAATAAATAATCTATTAATTGTAAATGAATCATGTAAACAGATCAGTAAGAAATAAAACGACATTATGATGTTAAAAAGTCCATTTTGTCACATATTTTATAAGGTCATACTGAAATGTAATTATTAGTCATCATCATGATCCTCTTGTCATCCTACCACTCATAACATCACAGAATGGTAGCTTAAAAATCATATCCATGAGTGAGATTAAGTCAAATATTAATCTATAATTAGCTTGGAAATAGAAAAAAACAACATAAACAATATAGTGATCATATAACAAAAATACAAAATTGGAAGCAAGATACCCATCCGGCAACCAAGATACCCATATGCTTAACAAAATATCGTATATAGTAATTTTGACTCGTATAGTGATACACATCTACTTGAGGAAGTTTTTGTTTGGCAAGAACATCATCATGTGGAAGCATTGTATACAACTCATAGTAAGGTATCCATTTTTTAGAAGAAAACTTCTTATCATCTCTTAACCAGGATACCTAGTTTATTGAAAGAATATTTTAATATTGAAATATTTAAAATATGCATATCAATTTTTGAGTAATGTGGGAGGAGAGTTGGCAATGGCCCTGTAACCACTCATTCGCATTAGGTTCCTAGCATAATCAATGTAGCATTCAAGGCTCTTTTTTATGACCAATTATTGTAATAGTACACCTAATGTTAGCATCCATATATGTCATTAGAATAGTGATTTATAACGCATGTGAATATAATATCATAACTCTATTGTTATCTTGCATGAATTATTGAGAGCCAACTCCCCAAATCACAAAGTTAAATCATACTAAATTAAATAACATATTACGATAACTCATTTTTATGAGTTATCATTATCAAATTTGTTTAATGTTTGTACAATATAACCACATAAGTAAATCATAGAGGATTCAATAAATATCATCTCTATTCAACAATATATCTCAATCTTTAATATCTATTATTATATATCTCAATCTTATAATAATGAGAGAGAAAGGGAGATTGAAGGAATAATGAACAGAATCCAAAGATGGAGCACAATACCTTCGATATATTTTATTGAATACCAATAGCTGAATATATACAATGGTAGATATGGTTGATAACCATAACCAATTGGTTATGGAACCGTATAACTTAACCAACACATTATACTAATAAGTAAACACTGATTAATTACTAACCGCTGTGATAGCTATGCTCCGGCTATAATAGATTATTGAGCAGTTTAATTAACCTTAACAATGTATTATAAACCAAGGTTTTTCAACATTCCCCACTTTATTAGATTGTTTCTACAAACATCATATTTCTTAATAGTGCTCCCCCCACCTTCCCTCCACCCTCCCTTATCAGAGACACTGTAAAGAGATTTACACTCTCCACGTACCCTACTCACTTTATGAGGTGGCATACCATTGTTGTGTCTTTAAGGTCTTGGTGTCACCTTGGTTTTTCCTTGCAGGATTACCAAAAACCTAGAAGTGACAAGAACA
Organism: Torreya grandis; assembly: GCA_037957365.1. Lineage (NCBI taxonomy): Eukaryota > Viridiplantae > Streptophyta > Pinopsida > Cupressales > Taxaceae > Torreya > Torreya grandis. The sequence continues at coordinate 3,318,116 of JARHVA010001448.1, forward strand.
CTTCTCTCTACTAACCATGAACTAGAGGGTTTTCAGAGGTTTCTAATACACTTCGGTGGTTTCTCAGATTACCACAAACCCTTTTCCAAGAACCAAGCGCTACTTTAGTGTTTTTGCTCCCCACAATTTTCTTTTTTATGAGGTACCAAACTGGGAAATAATGCTCAGTGCTTTATTAAAAAAACACACTATAAAACATAAAATAAATACACCAAAATTTGTCACCATAACAATGGTGAAACCCAATCATAGGTGACTCATGAGAGGATGCCAAATGTGCTCCAGCCTCCGTGTATACTCTAACCTCCAGTAAATGAAGCTGCTTCACTCAACCAATGTCTCGATGAAGCTCATATGCATGTCATTTATGAGGGCAAAACTCTCCCACTAACACATATGAATTAGGATGTCAGGTTCGCCTGATAATGCGTTCATACAAGAGAGATTTTTAATTTTTGACAATATCAATAATGGACCCAAAACAAAATATTCATACTTTTTATAATTTGACTCTTTTGATGACATTTATGATTGACACCTTTGACTTTCAAAAATTGTTGATTTTGACTAATGACTCATTAATCAAATTATAGACCCACATAAAAATAAAGATACAACTTTCAATAATCTTTAAATTTAAAAGACTATAGTAATGACTTATTGAATGAAAAAACTAAACCTGACAAATAGATGAAAAAATCCTAAACTAACATGATGCACATAACATAAAAATTATATACTTTGACCACACAGGGTAACATAAATCTAATCAACTTAAAAGCTTTTAAAATTAAATTATAATCTAAACTTCCAAACTATTATTCTGAAAATTGACCTATAGAAACTGTTGAAGCTGCATGGAATGCAAGAGGTGAGATACTTCGAGTGTGTTTGTATAAACAATAGTGATATATTAACTGTGTCATCTAGATTGTAGGCTGACTTACCCAAATGGGACGTTGTCTCTTTTGTTACAAATCACGTATTTCTTTCAAGTGACAAAGTGTACTAGTGCAAGTTTGTATCCACGCTAATGTGGATAATCATCCTCTGCAAAAGAAGTTGCCAATTTAGATGATGTATGTCTTTATCTATGGTGTTACCACTCCTTGACTGCTCAGACTTATATGCAGAGTTGAGTCTATAATAGATAGAAGTGTTGTGATTGAAGGCACATGATCTAAAAACTATCTAACACCAAATCAATTTCCATGAGATTTGAAAGGGTCAACAAGTACATGAATTGTTAGACCAAGCAAATCACTGCACACAGAAGAGGATGGAAATACAATCTAAAACAAAGCTTTGTCTACCTTTTTGATCACCTCATAACTACTACAAAGATTAAAATGAAAGGCCAAGAGAAAAATATAAACTACTACAGCCAATAAAAAATGAATTAAATGATATTCTGATCTGTTATATTTAGAACTTACATTATTTAAACTATCTTCATGAATTAGAGCAATAAAAAAAAATTAGATGCCTCTCACAATACTCAGACTCCCATGTCGCTCTGATACCAATGAAGGAATAATGAGCAGAATGCAAAATAGAGTAGAATACCTTCGATACATTTTATTAAACACTGACACCTGAATATATACAATGGTATATATAGTTCATAACTATAATCAATTAGTTATGGAACTGTATAACTTAACCAACACATTATACTAACAAATAACTGAGATTAATTACTAACCACTGTGATAGCTATGCTCCAACTATAACAGATTACCAAGCAATTTAATTAACCTTAACAATGTAATATAAATTAGGATTTTTCAATAGGAATAATGAGATAAAAAAAATTGTAATACAATAAACCAATGCTAAATATGGTCCATGTCTATAACCATCATTACCATTTAAAGTCCTTGTAACAAAATAATCAATAATATAATTAATATATAATTACATCAAGAGCAACATGATTACCTTTCAATGTCAAATTATCACATATAATAATGATAGAGAATATTTTAAATACATCAAAAACAAGGTTGTCAACATAATTGTTCATCATGAATTTCAAGATTAAGGCCAATACATTCAATCACAAAACTTTTGTCAATCCTTTGTTGATAATAAAGTATACATAACCATAACTATTTCAAGACCTAAGATGACACATAAAATAGACATGAAATCATTTTGATACACACCACGAAAGGTCCTAATGACTGATAGATCCATCATAACTATGAATATTGGAATCAAATTCATGTCAAAACTCCTCAATGAAAGGTAAAATATTAATATTAGGCATGTCTTAAAAAAATCATTGGGTATGCAACATAACATTAAGCTCCTCTAATATATGATATATGAGATCATAGAAACAAGACATGAAAGAGGATGAAAACTAGTGTGCTACTTTGATTTTGATATATGGCACAATGTTGGATGACTCTCTGCATGGAGATTATGCATCTAGATTTTACCATGTTGACAAGTCTCTTATGCAGATATTTTTTTGAGGTGTTCGATGGCATTAAAAAATTTTATGTTAGATTTAAATGTGTATGTAAATATATATAGAGGTTCATTTTATGTCTTAATAATTCACACTAATATTCCATTAACATCATCTTGTCACATCTCAATTTTACCTTGTGAATTTCTAACCTTTAATCTGTTGATTAGTATGGCTAATATCTAGTTACAATTGTTTTGATTTTGAGCTTTATGACATATACTAAAATAAAACAATAACTTTATTGATTAAAATACATGTTATGACATCTATATATTATATTCTATTACATTGTGAATATATATTTGTTAGTTTTTGTATCATTGATTAATGATGACTTAGATTAACTACATATCTACTTGTTATGAGGTGGATGAAGGATATGTCCTACCCTCAAAATGTGACTAAGGAGAGTATCATCAGAGAGGGTCAGTTAAATGGAGCAATTGGGAGAAATACAAATGAAAATACTAGTAACCTTACACATGCACAGTAGATATTAAATGATATTTACGTAATAATAGTAGCATGTATGATTTTTTATTATATTTGTGTGTGTGAATTTTAGTTCAAATTTCATAATATTCTTTTATTATAATTGATTTGATTATTTGAATTTAAAACAGAGAAATAATTTGTAATTACTTAAAAGGCATTAAAATTTCAGATATGATTGTTTGTGAATAAAAGCACTTAATAATTAAATAGTTATTAATTAAAAAGATTATTGTCCTAGTAAAGATTATTTTTATGAAATTAGAATTATCTAAATATTCTAAAATTTAGATAATGTAATCTTGAATAACATGCAAACATTTACATTAAAATTGGGAAATAGAAAATAGATATAATTATTTATTAGGTTAAATTAGCCTTCGAGATACATGCATAAATCGAATTAAAATTCAGTAAATGAGTTAACTCAAGAGAATAGTGAGAAAATAAAAGAAAATATGGTGTAGTGATTTAAAATGTAAGTTTTAAATTTAGTCTAGATAAATTTAGATTATTAGATTTACATGTATGAGATGATGGAAGTAGAATAGTCTTCATGCAAGGTTACAGGTATATTTATAAATAAAAGAGAAGATAGGCAGAGAAGGACATATATAGCGATATAATGATGTGGACGGAATAATTAAAGGAGTGGAGAAAGAGCAAGATGTATCGTTATTCTTCAGGGAAATATTTAAGGGAGGTTGGTTTTGTAATTTAAATTTTTGTGTTGTATTTGGAAAAAAGTAGAATTAGCGTTGTGTTTTAAGCCTACACTGCATTATTTAATTCAATTGATTGCAAATCTAAGAAAATAACAAAACAAAGTCTCACATGTTTTTGACTGGTAATAAGTCTGAGCAAATAATATATTTTTTGACTGCATATCTTATTATACATCCGTCTTGTTGATGGCAATGAATTTATTATAACCACATTACATATATAACTAGCACTTTATTTAGTGTGACTTCATCTTAATTATTATATCAGTAATTGTTCAGATAGCATTGTAATTTCGGAAGCTTGTATTTTTTTAATATGACTCTGTTTAGATACTAAGTGGCTGCATTTGGATTATAAACCCTGCATCGTAAGCCTTTTTAAACATGCATTTTGGTTGTACCCTATGTTTCATTCTGCTTCAAATACCTACATTATATTCATGTTAACCAGTGTTTTTTCATATTAGCTCTGCGTTCAAAAAAAAATTAAATTCTTGTGTATGAGCTTTTAAGACCTCCATTTTATACTATTAATCAGACATTTGAATCTTTAGTGGCTGCATCTTAATTGTAATGACCAACATCTTAATAAACAGCCTACACTATGTATTTTGGACCTACGATCCTTTTTTGGGCTGCATATCATCGTTGTAAATGAGCGTTGAGAAATTCCTTAAAAACCTGCATTAAATGTTATAGCGCTAATCCATTGAATTATTATAGCTATGATTTTGAAATGTCTTTTTATATTTTAACACCAGGTCATATAAAATTGAAAAAGTTGCTGACTATAAAAGAGTTGCTGAGTATTAAAAGTTGAACTTTAAAAATAAAAAGGCTGGATATTTAAATTAAAGGCTGTATATTGAGATGCCGTACTAAATATTAAAGCGCCAAGTTATTCCTGAAGTACCAAGATTAAGTATTACAATGCCAAGTCATCTTTTGGAATAGGCTAGGTCACTCTGTGAATCGCTGAATCTTTAAATAACCGATGAGTCTAGAACATTTGAAACACTAAGCATAATTAATGTAACACCAGGTCAGTTTGTAAGTTCTAGCGCTGCTTGGTAAGAATGTCGTGTGTGTGTATTGTTAATCACTGAAGTTTATAATAATCACAAAAATGAAATGCTAAACCATGTAATGAATGCAGAGCATTTAATTAGACAAATGCTAAATTTATTGTTGAGCTTTAGTTATAAATCTCTGTGTTTATGCTTGAATGATATTGTTGGATATTGTCGAATATATATTTTGAGGTAAACGTTATGCTTATGTTACAAAGCACAACCACATATTTATTAGTTAAATCATTGTGCTTTAATAAAGCCCATATCGGATTATAAAAGCATTGAATTTATAAAAGAAAAGGAACATATTAAAAATTAAAATCCCAAGTTGCTAAGTTAAAATGCCTAGTCAGCTAACTAAATACCAAGACACTCTTTTGAGACATAGAATCAATAAACAAAATAGCTGACTTAATAGTAATAAAAGGTGAGTTTTATTAATGAAGCGCAAAGTATGCATAAAGCATTGTATATCAATTATAAAAAAAATTGTTCTTTTATGTATTTGTTCTTTTATGTAAATAGCTGCATCGCTTATTTAAAATAGCTGAGTCCTTTTCATAGTTAGATGCAATGAAAATATTCCTAGATAAGAACACTATATTTTTCTTTAATACAAGATCAAATGTGTGTATGAACATTACTCTTTGCCCTGGATTTTCATATTATCAGAGTGAATGAGTTGTATATGTAGCTAGACTTGCATTATACTAGTAGTACTTTATAAATGGAATTTTGTGATTTTATCAAGTAAATATTGATAAAATGGCTAAAGTTTGAAAGAGTTGATTAATTAATTAATTAAGAGTCAATTTTAGGAGGTATGTACACTAGTTCCATTGTTTGTATGGTAATGTTATTATACTATCAGTTGTTAAAAAAAATAATATCCCCCGCTGATTCAGTTATATGATCTAAATCTATGGATTTGCTTAGGATGTTAGTATAGACCAATAATATGTTAGTAGCACCATAGTGTTGGGTTTCAAGGAGATAAGGGCGAAGTTCAATAGTGTCATGATATGATGAAAACTTGTGAAGAGTGTATTGTGAGAGTATTTAATGTGTAAGTGATTAAACTTTTTTAGAACAAACAACGCATTGTAATGTGTGCATAGAAGTAGTGTGTTCATCCGATTATAATACCCAGATGTTATAATCAAATAATTGTTGGTTAAAAAAATTGTGTAAGACTATGTGTTCATGTTAAGTAGGGGACTCATGCATGATGATCTATAGTGGTATGTAGTATATCTCTACTATATGAAAGGTAAGCAGATGGTACATACTGTATTTATTATATCTAGACTCACGTTACATAATTATATATGTATTGAATAATTATATATATCGTTTAGGTGTGTATACCATCTTCATAGTGCAAATGAATGTTAACATAGGATTATATGCAATGTATGGCTTGTATGTTATGGTTAAGCTTGCTTGAATATAAGCACATGCTTCTATATTTCTATGACTAGACTAATTTTTATGACTAATTGAGGGAAAACTAGTAGTCATGCCTAAGAACACCAGAATAAGATATTATGGTTGTCTTCAGGTGTAGTTACTTATAGAAGCATATAGTTATTATGTTTTTTTTTCGGATGGTATAAACATATATCATTAATTATAGTATGGGATTGATCTTAATGTAAGACTCAATCTTGTGTAGTGATTATGTGTATATCTTGTTTTCTCCTTGTTTAGCTTGTGATGTGATATTATTTTTGGGAGAATGTAATCTATATGAATCATCGACTTACATACTATGAAATATATATTCATAATACTAATAGGTAATGAGATCGATTCCACTAGCTGAGGTACTACTACCAATACATAATCCAATCAAGTGGTGTGTTATGAAATTGATCGATCTAAATGATCATATATTATTTAAAAACTTGGGCCTAAATAATGATATATACATTTCCATTCATATATTTGATTTTTATGCTATGTGATATCATGTTAGAAAAAATATCTTTATGATACATTGATTGTTTCTAGAAATCTTACAGCACACTAGGCACTAGCTATTTTTTTTATTATGGCACCGTTCTATCTACCTATCCATGAAGGTTCATTTCCTGATAAAATATTGTGTGGGGAATCGTCGGTCCATGGTTGGTGTGATAACGTAGCTAGACGATGCTCTCTCTCCTCCACTGCAGTACTACCTAGAGATGACACTTGTGATTATTAGCAATACATGAGTTGGTTTAACTCAGGCTTCAGAGAGCTTGGTATCTGTCATTTTATTAAGCCATATCCCTAAAGTAATGTAATTATATTACGTACTTGTATATTTGATTACTAGATATAATATTGTCAAACTAACCATAACTATGTCCTACTGTGTTTCACTTTCTATAAAATTATATAAACTTTATATTGTATACGATATTTTAAGTATAATATTATTATTCTTAATTATGATTTAATTATTTTATATTGTTTTATTCTGTGAAATAAATGTTAATTGCTTAATAGAAAAAAAAAAAAAAAGAAAAAAGAAAACCTACTTTTTCTTAAGTTCAATTTAAAGGGTTGTCACACATCCTAAAAAACTCTAATCGATGAATAATCTTGATTATTTATTTTTATAAATCAAAACATATAGGGTAAAGATTGGTTACGTTGTCATCATGAGTTGCGTTAAGCTCCATTCAAGGCCTTTGTGTATATATAGTGAGCATTTTTTATTTGTCTAAAATTTTTTACTTACATTAATTTCAATTTTTTTATAATTAATAGGCTTCTTCATATCCTAAAGTTATGTATAGATATACAGGGTTATAATTTTGTTCTTGTCGAATCGGCGTGTTGTAACCAGCATGTGTTCAGGGTTAGCAGTTTGAAAATGCAAAGACAGGAAGGGCGACATGGACCATGCAAAATACCTTCCTGACATGTACAATGAATGGCGTCAGCCCAGCTCTATTCGTAGGCAGAAACTCATAAGAGAGAGCCCAATACTTTATAATGTTTCGAGGGCTGTTCCCCATTGGTCCTTAATACATGTTTGCGCTCTGGTAAAACACCTCTAATGTTTTCAACTATTTTGTATAGCACTTGATACACGGAATAGAGAGGAAAAACAATGATATCTCGGGATACCATCCCCAAGGCCTTGTATATGCTTTAATTCCATGGATTTGCTATAACCTTTTAGCAAACTAATTTGTCTCTCAATCATACTTGCACTACTTTTATTTACTAACTTTTTTCGCTGTTCATAAGAGTTTGTTTGTGTAGGTGTTTCAATGTTTAAGTGTCTCTAGATATCCTTTTGTATCGAATTTTATAAAAGCATTAAAGACTAAATTTTATGTTTTCATAATTTATCAAATGTAAATAGCGATTAAAGAATTCAATAATAAAACACAAATAAAATCAAATTATATATATATATGTTTTCATAATTTATCAAATGTAAATAGCGATTAAAAAATTCAATAATGAAACACAAATAAAATCAAATTGTAAATATAATAACCCCTTGTTTATTTAATATATTAGAAGACCACTTGTTTCCAGCTATAAAGAATATGATTTATAAGTACTACAAACATATCACACGTTGCCAAGGTCTACACCTCCATTAATCCTAAATAATAAATGAAAAGGAGGAAAGAAAAATAAAATTATGACAGCCAAGGAAAAGGAGGAAATCAAAATAAACTTTATTATGAATATCAACATTATTTACCATTACTTCTGCCGCCTTTGTTTATAACTGCCTGTGTAACACGCTTGTCCATTCAACATTTAACTTGAAATGGTAAGTTAACTCATCTTTGGAGAATAAAATATTAAAGATTAAATATATATTTTTTATAATTTTTTAAAATTTATGATATTATTTATTTATATATTAAAAATATTTAAATAATGAAAAAGTCAAGTTATATTTATACCAATGTCAGATTTACAGCATAGTCATTAATGATAATCAATCACATAGATATAACTTAAAAAATCTTCTGTGGCCTTTCACAAGGTTGTTTTTTTCTTAAATAAAATAAATTACTGAAGGGAAAATAGAAGAGAATTAATTTAAAAAAATCTTCAAAACAATAACAGAGATTAATTTAACAACGATTGATTAAAAATATTAATAAAAAATTATGAAGGCGTGTTATCCTTGTCATTCCGATTATCATTATGTTTTCCCCTTCCAGTGTAAATTCTGGATAAGTAATTCCATTATTCAATGTCTTTTACCACTTTAGTTTTCAAAATTCTAACAATCAAACATAAAAACCAACAATCAAACATTAAAAATTTAACAAAAAAAACTTCAACCACCAAATTGAGGAGGTGGTTAATTTTTCCAATTGATTATTTAAAAGTTTATCTTAAATTTTATAATTATTAATAAAATATTAAAACAAAGTCGTAAAATGAAAAAAACTAAAAAAAACTAATTAAAACATGATTTTTGAATACCCATAATGTTTCTTCTAATATCAAAAACAAACAAAACAAATTTCCTTTAGTCCATTACCACACAATTACACAATTAAAACATGCATTTCTTGTTACATTTCTGTAATTACATTTTGCAAACTGTGCATGGAGATATGGCGTAAGTATAGATTAGCATTTGGGGATCGTTATCACTCTGTTTATCCCAACCAGTACTTATCCTTCTCCTTGAGGTGCGAAGTCTCTCTTTCAAGAGTACTCCATTTAAAGAGAAAAAAGCACCACCACTTCATTTAGTCTGTTACCATACAATTACAACATTAATTAATAAAAACACAAGATTTTTTTCAGGCCAGGTTAGTGCCTCTTTCAACCATTAAAAATAAATAAATAAATAAAATAAAAACTTCCTTAATCCATTACCACACAGTTACACCATTAGAGTCTGCAATGGATAGCATGCATTTTTGTTTACATTTCTGTCCTTACATTTTGCAAACTTCGCATGGAGATATGGCGCTACAAGTGTAGACTATACATCTCCATGCGCAGCCTGCAAGGTGCAAGGAATGAATGCACAGTTTCCTCGTCACTGCAACTTCATTTTTTTAAAATGTGAAAACAAACATATATGAAACATAAACATTTTAGGCGACCTCAGAATGCATATGCAAAGCCCGAAATAAAGGCCAGAAAAATGTGGATTCTGTATCATTGGTACACGTCTGAATGATGGGAATTAAAGTCCAGGTTAAGCCGCGGGTTGTGCTGTAGCGCCACGTTTCCCACGTTTCAACGCTTCACGTATAGCAATTAATTTTCCACCGTCCCGTGTGAGATATTTGAGCCGACACCCAACATATTTTGACAACTCGCTCTAAACGTGGTTGGCGCTTTGCGAAAAAACACACTCCATCTAAGAATATGAGTGCCCACTCGCTGAGATGTTTTCACCGCCCAAAATTACGTGGAAAACGTGTGATTCTCCTGGCTGGGTAGTTGGTTAACTAGGAGAAGAGCCCACCCCGAATGGGGTTACAAACTAAGCATCCCTTTTAATTCAAAATCTCTATATTATATATTCGAAATAGACTCCACTACTCGACTCTGTTTTGAGTTATGATGTTTCTAGACTCTTCTTAAATTAGCGACAATTTTTATATGAGGCAAAAGTCGGGAAAGTCCAACATGGATGGAATCTCATGTTAACCATCTATCTCAAATTGAAATTCTTAAATAATATATTTTGGATTAAATTATATTCTATTTTTTTAAGTTTGGATATTTCAATTTTATCTTCTAGACTCTTCTTAGATTATTTATAATATTTATTTTTTTTAAATATCAAAAAATTAATTCACAAATTTTTGAGTGCAAGTTTTTTTTGAGGTATTTTAAAATTATTTAATATTTTATTTTATTTTATTTAATATCACAATTCATCAATATATAATTTTATTAAATCAAAAGATAATCATCTCTCTCAAATTAAAATTCTTAAATAATATATTTTGGATTAAATTATATATATATATATATAGTTTTGATATTTCAATTTTATCTTCTAGACTCTTCTTATATTATTTATAATATTTATTTTGTAAAAATCTCAAAAAATTAATTTACAAGTTATTGAGTGCAAGTTTTTTAAAGTATTTTAAAATTATTTATTTATTTATTTTTAATTATATCACAATTTAACAATATATAATTATATTAAATCAAAAGATATGAGGTTTTATCGCTTTGCATTGATGTGTCATTAAGCGCTCTTTTTATTCTATCGATCGTTGTGGATCTAGGTGGGGTATTGCTTTAGTTAACATTTATTACTGGTTTTGATTAGTGATTCACCCTTTTGATAATAGGGGCACCTTATTTTAAATAACCGTTACCTCTTTCTCTACATCCGCAGATGGAGAGAAAGATGGAGCAAGCGAACGTGACCATGGCTTCGAAGCAAGTGAGGAAATTCATCTCAAAAATCTTCGACGAGCTAATGATGTAGATTCTAATTCTCCATTACCTAATATTGTTTTAGATATCCCTAAATTTGACAAATCCTATAATGTTTTTTGAATTTTACTTTGATTACTTATTTTGTGGGTTGAGTCCTCCCTCAGAGCCTTCTGAAACAATAGGTCTACAACCATTTGCAAGGTTGTGGTGTGAAACTGGAAGGAGTCCAAAACCTTACTAAGATATTTTTTGTGTTACATTTCTCAAACCCAGAACATTGCAAATCCATTATTAACCATGGGCCTTGGTTTATTCACAACACTCTAGTTGTATTTTATCGATGGACATGCGATTTTCAAGTCTCAAAGCAAGCAACGCTAAAAATACCAATTTGAGTTGAGTTTCCCGGCTTGCATCTTCCATTAAGGGGATTTATTGACCACCTCATTATACCCATAGGGCTTTTTATTTGGCATGATAAGACCAAATTCTTTATGGCTCATCCCTAAAAGGGGGTTTATGTTGAAGTGGATTTATCCTGAGACTGGGAAGATTACATTGATATACAAATTATCACTAATCAATTTTTTTTTCGTGGTTTATATCTCAATCTCCTAAATACTTACATTCAGTGCCAGTCCTTAGACCATATGATATGAGAATGTACTATGATGGTACATGCACCCCCTAATTCTCAGGAAAAGGGTGCCTCTGAGGTCAAACTTCAAAATGGAAATAATGATAGCTAGACCACAGTCAACAACAAAAAAAATAACCCTTCAAAAGGTGGGTTCACTTCCACTTGTGTGTACTCCACAAGTGGTGGATTCTCTAGTTGAGGCTCCACCCTCACCTACACCATTACAACCCTCTCCTATTGTGAATATTTCAGATGATAACAGAGTTTGGTCACTTTAGGCCATAAATTAGGGTTTTGATGCTCCTATAGTCCCTCTCCATCTCTTGAGGAGGAGGAATATATGGCTTGTAAGAGATAAATTTTTAAAATGAATGATTACATGCCAAACAAACTTATGATTAATCAATTTGTTGTAATTGAATATCTCATAGAGAAGAATGACATGCACCTCGATAGTTACCAATGATTATTTACTCTTGAAATGTTCAAACCTTACTAATCCTTAACATAAGTATGTAGTCAAGAACATTTGTCAACTTCTTAACAATATGAAAATTCTCTGCTTGTAAGAGATTAATATTTTTGACTTCTTATTGTAGAATGTAATACAAATAATTTGGCCTAGGTCCATATGTTAGGCTATTGAGCATGAAGCTAGGCATGGTGGGGTTGTCAATTTTTTGGCTCCAAATATTTCTAATAATATAATTTCCTAAGGTTCGAACCCCACCCAAGGTGTGGTTTGGACCCTTTCTTAATTTAATAATCAAATCATTAGGCTGGTTAAATTGTACACTTCTAATGATGCTATGGAATAGGCCACTCTATGGAGATGCCTCACTAACTCACTTCATAATGTGCATTGGATCCTTTATGATGATTTGAACATGGTAGAATCGATTAAGATAAAGGAGGATGCCTTCCAATGCATCGGTGTGCTAGTGAGTGTGAAACATGGTTTTATATGCATAACAAACTTGAGGTGTTTGATCCCAATCACTACTATAGGAAAAACATAGCCACACCCTGGTTTACTTGGTCCAATTTTCAATAGGGAGAAGATAGGGTGATTCAGCGTCTTGATCGAGCTTTGTTAGATGAATAAGATATTTTCCTTTTTCCTCAGTGCATGATAGGTCAATATCGATCATCCCAAATACTTTTTAATCAGATCATCATTCTATCTATTTTAATATTGAGTGGATCACACCTCAAGTGAAGCTTACCTCCACTCAATTTTATCTTAGTACTGCTAACCTTAAACATGAAAGAAAACTGGGGCATATTATCAAAATTTTGAATCCAGTTCCTTAGTTAGACTAGGACACTAGCTAGATCCAATAGTGGATCGTTGCTCTTTCTCACACTTCCACGTTTCTTCAGATCTATGGTAAACAAGTGACCTCTTTTCAATGGCGTCTCCATAATCCTATGAACAGTGAATATCTCTAGGTTTCATAGGAGCTGGAGCTATCTCCTTTCAATTTTCAACTTCAAACTCAAGTAGCCCATTAGAGACACAAGATCCAAGTAAAGAAGGATCACAAGGCCCAAGGAGCTCAACTAAAAGCTTGTATACACTAGTTAAAAATAGGAGACAAAGTATTTAAGGACTTATTTAACCTTCTTTGTTCCAAGAGAGTTGCTGATAGAATTAAAGATATCAAGGAAATGTTTAGCTTACCAAACTTATTAACATTATGCAAGCTTGTGTTCACCATTTTCATGGTTTTTTTTCCAAACACACACTTCCTCTTCAGAATGAGAGGGTAGCTTTCCATCAATGCCTCCAGCTGGTCCCCTGTAAAGTTTCTAATTCACAAAGAATCACCGGCGATAGCCGCTTATCTCTTAGTGATCTCTATGAGGTTTTTAAGCATATGGGAGTTTACAAAGATCGAGAAATTGATAGTTTCCCATGGGATTTATACTTGACCCTTTGGGTTACTATTGGCCATAATCTTTATAAGGTATATTCTGAAGTTGTTTTAACTAACTTTTTGGGACCCATTATAAATCAAAGTAATATTGATTTTATTTCCAAGGTTGGTGATCCTAAAATTATCACCAATTAGAGGCCTATTACTTTTCTCAAAAATATCCTACAAGATTTTTGTGAAGGCTTTAGTCCTCAGGGTTAACCATATTCTTCCTTTAATTGACAAGACTGAATAAATTGGCTTTGTTTTAAGACAAATTCATTTTGGATAATATCATTACTATTTGGAAACGTATGGAATGGGCTCAGCACTTTGATCAAAAAATATCTATTTGTCAAGATTGATTTTGAAAAGGCCTATGATCGTATTAAGTGGACCTTCATTAAAGACAAGCTACAACTCTTGGTTTTGGCCCCAAATTTGTTCAAATGGTCAATATGCTCTTTCAGTTGGAGCTTGTATTAAAATCAATAAAACCCAATCTTCTCAGTTTAAACTTCATAATTCTATTAAACAAAGATGACCTTTAACCCCTTCTTTATATATGTTACCAGAAGAAGGCTTTAGCTACATTTTAGCTAACTACACTATTAAGAGTTTGGTGAAAGGCATTTCCCTCTCTCAGCCTAACAGGGAACTTTTGAATGGCCATTTCGGAGATGACACTTTTCTCACTCTTCAAAATGAAGAAAAGTCAATTAAGAATGCTATGGAATGTCTCTTAATAAAATATTAAAAAAAGTTGCAGCTTTAATTTAACTTAATTAAACAGCATATAAAATTAAATATATATATTAACTAATTGAAACATGATTTTTAAATACCCATAAATGTTTCTTTCAAGAGATTTAAAAACAAGCAAAACAAATTTTCTTTAGTCCATTACCACACGATTACACCATTAAAACATGCATTTCTTGTTATATTTCTGTAGTTACATTTTGCAAACTGTGCATGGAGATATGGTGCAAATATAACGATCCTCTCTGCTTAGATTAGCATTTGGGGATCCTTATCATTCTGATTGTCCCAACAAGTACTTATCCTTCTTCTTGAGGTGTGAAGTCTCTCTTTCAAGAGTACTCCATTTAAAAAGAAAAAACCACCACCACCACCTTTTAATCTATCACCATACAATGACACCATTAGTTAATAAAAACATGAGAATTTTTATGCCATGTTAGTCCCTCTTTCAACAGCAATCCATTAAAAGAAAATTAAAAATAAAAAGTTCCTTTCATCCATTACTGCAAAATTACATTATTAGAATCTGCAATGGAGAGCATGCATTTTTGGTTACATTTCCGTCCTTAAATTTTGTAAACTTCGCGTGGAGATATGGCGTTACAATTGTATAGATTAGACATCTCCATGCGCAGCCTACAAGGTGCAAAGAATGAATGCACAGTTTCGTCGTCACTGCCACTTCCTTTCTTTCAAATATGAAAACTAACACACATGAAATCTAAACATTTTGTGCAACCTTAGAGCCGTAAGAACTATCAGAATGCATATATAAAGCCCAAAATATAGATAACTTGTAAATAAAGGCCATAAAAATGTGAAATCTGTATCATTGGTACACGTTTGGAGCATGGGAAATAAAGTCCAAGTTTAGCCACGGGTTGTTCTGATATGCAACTGTGTTGTAGCGCCACGTTTACCACGTTTCAACGGTTCACGTGTGAGATATTCGAGCCACTTTAGTGGGGGGCCTCTGAGCGGACAGCTAACATATTTTGACAAACTCGCTCTAAACGTGGTTGGCACCACGGCTGAGATTTGACGTTCACCCATTAGAGTCCACTAAAAATTCAATGATGGTTTACTTTTACTCTAGACATTTCAATAATGATTAAAAATAATATTTAATTATAATATATATTTTTATAATCTCTTTTTATAATAATTGAAATTGTTTTATTTCTCTCTCACATATATACTGAAAGTATATGCACAATTTTTTACTTATAGTTTTATCACTCTGCGTTTATGTTGTTTCCCATAAGGTAAAAATTGAAATTGCAGTTTCCTCGAAGGTAAAACAATAATTTCCATTCTCTCAAAGATAACACTGAGAAAATTGAAGGTAAAACAATAATTTCAATTGTTCTATGTTGTTTCCTCAAAGGTAAAAATTGACAAACAATACAAATTTAAAATATAAAATACAAATAATAATAAATTAAAAACTACAAGTTTAATTTGTAGTGTCGGTTTCACCATATCACCTTGTATTTCACACTATTTCCCAATAAATGTATGTTATGTTGTTGTTCTATTTCTCTCTCTCTCATATGTATATCTAAAAATAGATGATCCCATAACACCAAATACATGTATATTATTCAGGGTGGAAAATGCCTATTACTTACCTTATTATTTTATGAATTGTTTATGTTTTACAAAATAGAAAATATGATTACAGGATTGCATTTTATCAATATAAACACTAGATTTCTAAGCGATTTATGACTGTATTTTATTAGGATTGCATTTTACTAATATCTAACAAATATTATAAATATAAACTCACATAATTTAAGATTTTTGAATGATAATTACTCTGATATAGATACATTGAGATATAAAATTATGGTAAGGTAGCATAGTTGATAGTTTGCACAGTTAAGTATATATGATGTTTCCAGTAATGTTGATATGTAGCAATAATAAAATATTTTAGGAGTTTCATCATCATTTGAAAGTGAGTTGTGTCAATTAGATGTTCGTTGAGTTCATTGAATATTCAAAAAGAAATCATTTTTGTAATAAGGCAAGCCACTTTCATGTGTCAATGTAGCCAATGGTCTCAATGTCAAACATTTTTGGACCTGTATTATTGGTCAAACTTATTACCCAATTAATACTAGATTCTTAAATCTAATTAACATTAATGGTCAACCCAAGGTACGTAGGCTTTTCAAGGATGTTGACACTATATATGCATTATTGATTCATAGGCTAATTTAATTGTTGGTTGTAGTACAATAAATTTATACTAAGTTTATGATATAGAAATACCTGAAAATTATTATAAAATAATTCAAAATTTCTTCACACTTATGAGTCACACATTAATCAAACTTCATATAATAACACTAGTAATAAAATCAATTCACACAACACACTTTAATGTAAGAAGGGTCAAGATCTTCACTGTAACTCCTTTCGAGGGGGCCTTCCTCATTCAGAATTGAGTTTCAATCCTTCTCTAATAGACTTAAAAAGGCTTCTTATAGAATTAGTCTTTTCATTACTCAGATCTCTAGTAAACAAAGATTGCTACAATAGATTACAATATTTTATAAATTAGAATGCAATTACTTTCTACAATACCATCATCCTTAATCTAATCTAGGTTATGCCATTAGAAACATAAAGCAGTTTATTAGTTCCAACCAAAAACACTAAACTAGGAAATGTACAAATACTTTACAACTAACACATTCAACCTTCAAGTGGTTAGTAACTTAAAGTTACTTATTTTTAGGCCTAACTAGGTAAAGGATAGTATATGTTGCTTGGCTATTTTGCTTCTTTTTCTTCTTTCTACTATCCTATTTTTATTCATCATTTGGTAGCACATCTAAGTTTCAATTCATGTGAGGGGTCTGTAGAGTAGTCATGGAGGATCCTTTTCAATCATTTACTTTGTTTCTAAGACAGTTGGATTTGTCCTTAAAAGCTAATTACTTATTATTATAGTAATAATTAATTTTGTGTAGTGCTTGCGGGCCCCTGTAGGTGTAAGCCTGTAGTTTCTACAGGCAACCTATAGGTGGTAAGCCTATAGTTTGATAGTTGTTATGAGTAACGTACAGGTAAAAGCCTGTAGTTCCTACAAGTAACTTGTAGGTGGAAATCCTGTAGCTTGGTATTTGCTACGAGATGGAAGACCCTTTTATTGCGAGCTTCTATATAAATATTGTGACCAAGCATGATTTCTAAAATCTTATTCTACCCTTTAAATATCTGTTAAATAAGGCTGTACAATTATAATCTAATAAAATAAAAAGCATCATTTATCTATAACACAACATGTATATATTAATGCACACATATAATCATTATTTCATTCATTCATTTACATAAGTCATGAATAATTCTAGGGATTCATATAGGCAAAAGATATACAACTGGGTATAGATGAGGATATAAATAGAACAATTAGTGGCCTCATCATGTATCACTAAAAATTTACAAAGAAACATATTTCTTTTGACTTTTAAAGAGGAACAAAGTAGTGCCAATAAAATAGATAAATTGAATTTTTTTCATGTTCCTACCTCATCCACATGCATCTAGGTACTATATTTATGTTTCTTTATCTAAATAAATATGTGCATGCTTTCAATGAAAAAAAGTACAGTTGAAAAAGATGTCAATTATCACTTGATATGAGCTACAAGTTATGAATAATAACCACGTTTAATATTTGTTTTTAAAAATAAAGAAACAAAAAGTAAAAGAAATCATTGCCTTGGCAAAAATGACAAAAACATGTTTAGTCAATAAATTATTAAAATACCATTTTAATTATTTTTATAAAAACATGTTAACTATTGAAAAAAATAAAATAGCATATAATCAAATAATTTTAAATTTTATGAGTTATGGGAAAAAATATTCTTAATTTACATATAAAATTTAACATCAAAGGTTCAAATTTTTTATATTTTTTATATCTTTCCATATTTTTTGCACTGAATCCTAATCCACTTCTAATGCATCCAGCCCATTAAGCAACACTCTCATTAATGCATCTAACATGTCCAGCCCCAGACTTATTATTTTAATATATTTGATAAGATTTTTGTTTGAAAGTCTTTTTTCACATGCCACTATGCTTTTAGGGATGATAAGAGCCACTTGCCATAATCTCATCATAATAGGTTAAAGAGAATGTCAATGCTTTATGTTATGGAACACTCTCCATGCATCATTCTTAGAAAAAATCTTCCAAGTCAAATTTAGTAAATCAACAAAAGGATGCAACTCTCTTTTACAAGCTTTAGCATCGAATAACATGTCAAGCTCCATTTGATCTCCTTGATTGGTAGGTTATTAATGTGTTAGAAGAACATCTAGCCAATGTTTTGAAATTTTATATTGACCTCTGTGCTCTTGTTGATAGAATTTGGGGCTAAATAATTTGATAGCATTGAAAAGAGGAAGATCAGGGAATCTTTCAATCAAACATTCTATAAGATCTTGAATGTAGTCTTATGTAAGATTCTTGTAACTTTCTAGTGTTTCATCAATTTGAGGTTTTTTTTTTTTGTTTTTTTTTCATCACTAAAACCAAAATTAACATCAGGAACACAAACATATGATAAACCATATTTATCATTAACTTTTCCTTCTTTATCCATGATTTCAATAAATCTGTTAGTAGTTTCAACTAGGAATTTTGAAAGATATATTATGACTTCAACAAATTTTTCAATCCTCAAAAAACATATTGTAAGGTTACTAATGGTCACCTCCAAAGACATGCCAAGAATGGTGATATCAATATTGTCTTCTCCAAATATTTTGTTTAATATATTGAGCTCAACTAAAACATCTACAAGCATATGCAAACAAAACTACACCGAATAAATTTGTGCCTTATCATACCATGATGAGCTACTCCTTTCATTCTTATATAGTGTTAAAATTATGGGAATAATGTTACTGGCCTTTGAATGACCTCTCCCTATATAACCATCTCACTCCATGTATTTGTAAAACATCAAGAACATTAATTTGCATAACCTTAAGTACTGATGTTAATTCATTATTTCATTTTGGAGAATTTTGAATTCATGAATATACCTTATTTTCAATCTTTTCCACATTCATCAACTCAGGAAGCCTCTTTGAAGCATCTGATACTGCCAATGACTCTCGATGTTCTATATAATAAACTATGCACATCATATCTTAGCACTTATTGGTTCTTTACAAAAAACACATGCAGTTCTTTCTGAATTCCCATTTAAAGAAAATAAGTGTCCACTCATTGATAATTTACACTCAGTTTGTCATACTTGCATGGAAAATGTTCTTACCCCACAAAATTACAAGGAAAATATGTGATTCTCCTCTCTCGGTAGTTGGTTAACTATGTGAAGAGCACACCCCAAATGGGGTTACAAACTAACCATCCCTCTTAATTCAAAAATCAGTAGATTATATGTTCAAAATAAACTCTATCTAATCAACTCTAATTTTAGTTATGATGTTTTTAGACTCTTCCTAAATTATCAATAATTTTAAAATTAGTTGAATGTCGAGAAAGTCCAACATGAATAGAATGTCAAGTTAACCATCTCTCTTAATTTAAAATTCATAAATAGTATATTTTAGAATAAACACTATTCTATTTTTTTCTCTAGTTTTAATATTTCAATTTTATCTTCTAGACTCTTCTTACAATATCTATAATACATATTTTTTAAGAATCTCAAAAAATTAATTCACAATTTGTTGAGTGCATGTTTTGTTAGGCATTTAATTTTTTTTTTTTTTTTTTATAATATCATAATTTAAAAACATAAAATTATATTAAATTAAAAGATATGAGTTTTTTTTTCTCTACATTGATGAGTCTTTAAGCAGTCATATCATCATAGATCTACGAAGGATATTACTTTAGTTAACATTTATTGTTGATTTTTATTGGTGATTCATACTTTGGTTGATAGGGGCACCCTATTTTAAATGATCGCTTTCTCTCTCTGCATTCATTAATGTAGAGAACGTTGGAATGATTGAACATGACCATGGCTCCAAAGTAGGTGATAAAATTAATTCTGAAAGTCATGCATGAGTTAATTCTATAGATTCTAATTCTCCATTACTTTTTACAAATCCTATCATTTTTTTAAAAATCTTACTTTTTACAAATCCTATCATTTATTATTTTCTAGGTTGAGTCCCCCCTGAAAGGCCTCTAAGACAATGAGTCTGCAACCATTGGCAAGGACATGGTGTGAAATTGGGAGGAGTCCAAAACCTCACTAAGGGATTTATTTTGTTTAATTTCTCAAACCCAGAACACTACAAAGCCATTGTTAACAACTAGCCTTGGTTTATTCACAAAAAATTGGTTATATTTTATCACTGGACTCAGGATTTTCAATTCTTAGAATAAGCAAATTTTAAAATCCTAGTTTGGGTTGAATTTCTTGGCTTACCTTTCTAATTATGGAGTTTTAACGACTAGCTCATTAAACCCATGGAGCTTTTTATATGGCATGAGCAGACCAAGGTCTTAATGGCTTATCCCCAAAAGAGGGTTTATGTTGAAGTGGATTTATCCTAAGACTTGAAAGATTCCACTAATATATAAATTATCACTAATCAATTTTCTTAGTGTGTTTTATATATCAATCTCTTGAATACTTAGTTTTCTTTCTAGTCCTCAGAGCATATGATCCATGAATATCTTTGATGGTGCATGGACCTCCTACTTCTTAGGAAAGGGTTAGATCTGAAAATAAACATCAAAATGGTAATAATGATAGCTAGACCATACTCACCAACAAAATAAATAATAAATCTTCAAAAGGTTGTGAAAGGCCACAAGCTTCTTCATATATACCTATTGGGAACAACCATGCCTTAATTTTTGCTATCAAAACTGATTTGCCTAATAAATTTTCACGTCTAATTATGGATAATCTACAAGAAGTGGCTTCTTTAGTTGAGGTGCCACCCTCAGCTACACGGTGACAACCCTATCCTATGGTGAATATTTCTAAACATGAATGAAGTTTTGTTACCATAGACTAAAAATCAGTGTTTTAGTGCTCCCACAGTCCTTCTCCATCTCTTGAGGAGGAGGAATATATGGTTCATAAGAGACACATATTTAAAATTAATTATTACACGCCTAAGAAACTTAAGATTAACGAATTTGTTTCACTTGAATATCTTATAGAGGAGAATGACATACACCTCGATAATTCCCTTCTCCATTCTAAGAGAGCTACTGCTAAAATTAAAGCTATCAATGAAATAAATGCTCAGGTTACCAAAATTCCTGACATTCTACAATATTTTTTTCATCATTACCATGGTGTGTTTACATCACAATATTCCTCTCTAGAACTAGAGGTGGGTCTCCATCAGTGCCTCTATGTTGTACCCTACAAAGTTTCCAATTCACAAAGGATGACTTGTGGTAGGCCCTTATCTCTCAATCATCTCTATGAGGTTATTAAGATAATTTTACTTGAAAAAGCCCAAGAAACTAATAGTTTTTTATGTGATTTCTAGTAGACCCTTTAGATCAATAAGGTATATTCTAATGCTATTTTAACTAGCTCTTTAGGACCCATAATAAATCAAGGTAATATTAAGTTTATTCTCAAGGATGATTATCCTAAAATTATAACTAGTTAGAGGCATATTACTTTACTCAACATATCCTACAAGATTATTGTGAATTATTTAGCCCTCAAGGTCAAGCATATTCTTCGTTTAATCGTCAATAGTGAGCAAACTGGATTTATTCAACACATATTCATTGTTGATAATATCATTGATATCTGAGAAGGTATGGAATGGGCTTGGCTCTCTAATAAAGGAAATATATTTTCAACATTTATTTTGACAATACCTATGATCGTATTGAGTGGCCTTTCATTTTAGACATGGTATAACACTTGGTTTTGGCCCCAACTTTGTTCAAATGGTCAATATGATTTTTCATGATGTTGGGGCTTGTATTATAATTAATAACATCCAATCTTCTTATTTTAAAATTCATCATTATATCCTAAAAGGATGAACTTTAAACCCTTATTTATACATGTTATGATTAGAAGACTTTAGTTACATTTTAACTAACTACACTACTAGGGGTTTGGTGAAAGGTGTTTACCTCCCTTAATCTGACAGACAACTTTTGAATAGCCATTTTGAAGATGACTCTCTTCTCACTCTTCAAAAGGAAAAAAAATCATTTAAGAATGATATGGAATGTCTCCATATATTTTTTTTGCCTTCAATCTCATCTATTCAATAGAGAAAGATTCAATGTTATTTCTAGTCTCTATGTCCAAGACCTCCTTGGATTGAGGGATATCAATGGTAGTAGATTCTTTTATTGGTGTAGTTTAAATTTATTGGCATCCATTTTGGTTTTTAGGATTCTCCCTCTAAGCTAAGGTCCTATATGGGGAAAATAATTGAAAAAAAATATTTATAGATAAAATATCCTTTATCTCTTATTAAGAAATTCTGAATTTGTTCTAATGTTTTGGTAGCTACTCATTTTTATTATTGTTCTTGTTGGGCCATTTTTAATGTTTCTTAAAAAAAGATAGAAAAACTAAACTATGATATTTCATATGGGCTAATTATGTGAGTCAAAAGGGCTTCCATAGAGGTGCCTGGAACATAAGTTGTTGACCCAATGAAGCTGGTGTCCTGGGTCTCTTAGACATTAAAATTCAAGGCCCTACTCTTGTTGTGAAATGGATTATTAAAGATCTTGTTAGGGATGAAGCCCATTGGTTTCTTCTTAACTATTGTATTTCTTAGGGGATTTCATATGGTAGAAAGGCTTGGCAAGGCCTATGACATCACTACCTTCTTACTACCCTTGTGCTAGTTAAAATCAAGTGAACCTTTCTTATTCGCAGCCTATAGAAAGCATGGGATAATCTTAGGCCTCATATTTCTTGAATAGGTGAGGATTTTATGAATGGTATTTCCATTAATTACTTGTCTCTCTAGTCATTGCCTTGACTAAATATTGACAATGTTCCATTTTCCTTAGACCCTTTGATTAAATGGTTAGGGATTTTTGTAAAATGTGTGAAGTTTATAGGTGATTTGTTTTGCAACAAGAATTGGTCTGGACTCACTTGACATCAAATTTAGAATAAATTTCTTTTAAATAACTTAGATGTAGAGGCTATAGCCAAAATTCAAAGTTACATACTTGATGGATATTTGCACAAAATATAGTTTACCTCCCTTTTTGATTGGTGGAAGGATTGACATTGGCCTACGACTAACCCAATCATTTGATATTCTCCTCAGTAGGGTTATTACTTTTTACCCCCTTAACATATTCTAGATGAAATGCTTAACCTTAGATGGAATCTCCATTCAATACATGAGGTTTGGGGTAAATACTTCAACACTAAGGATTTTTATCATTGAGCATAATAAATCTCATTTTTATTATGTCTTCTTTATTAAGTTTTGCCTTTAGGTAGTCATCTTAAATATCTAGGTGTTTTTTAACCCTGTATGTTTGGTTTGTCAGCAACTAGAGATTTTTAAGCACCTTTATTAGTTTTTCTCTCATGCATAATCTGTGTGGTGCTAGATTCATTCCCTTTTTAGCCCTTCTTACATAAATTCTTTGCATACAAAATAGCTCTCTTGGGGGACTCAGCTTTGTTGTCTGAAAAAAATTAATAGAATTTAGCAGATCTTTCAAGATGAGATTTTATTTCAACTATTCAATGATATAAATTATGCTTGATTTAATCATGAAAAACTAGAATGTAGGTTTTATCTTAGTAACAAAATTACTATTCCATCTAATGTTACTCTTCATATTCAAATTCAAACTAATAAAATCCACACATAAATTAACCACCTTGAGCATTTGCTTTAACACTGAGGGAATGCCCCATCTATGGTTAACCACACATACAAATACACATACACATACACATAAAACTTTTGTAATTGTGGTACAAAGGTAGTTTTATTACCTCTTAAAGAGGAAGAGAAGACAAAAAACATGCTCTATAATATAGAATTTATCCAAGATATGAAGGTGGAAAGTTGGTTTTATGTTTTAGTAGCAAAGAATGAAGAAATAAAAATGGTGCCAATACCAATAAAAGTAGAAAGAGTGTTAAAAAATATGCAGATGTCATGCTTGATGAGTTACTAGATGGTTTACCACTGAAGAGAGATATTAAAAATCAAATTGATTTTATTCAAAAACTAGCTCTACCTAATCAAGCAGATTATAGGATGAGTCCAATTAAATATGAAAAAAAATAAACATGTTATTAAATTGCTAAGAAAGAATGTGATAAGGGAGTGTATGAGTCCAAGTGAAACACTAGTGTTGCTAACTTCAAATGAAGATGAAAGATGGAGAATGTGTATGGATATTAGAGAAATTAACAAAATTATAATAAAGTATAGGTTTCTTATACCTCATTTAGATGATATGATGGATGTTCTTGCAGGAGCAAAATATTTTAGCAAGATTGATTTGAGTGGTTATTATCAGATTCAAATTCATGAAGATGAATGGAAAGCTACATTCAAGACTAGGGATGGATTATATGAGCGGATGGTGATGTCATTTAGATTATCTAATGCACCTAGCACATTTATGAGGGTGATGAATATAGTAATATGATAATATATTGGTAAGTTTTTTGTTATTTATTTTGATGATATTTTGATATTCATTAAGAATAATGAAGAATCCTAAGAATGGTAATGGATTTTCTAAGAAAGTATAAGTTGTATGAAATTTTGAAGAAGTGCAACTTTATGTAGAAAAATTTGGTATTTTTGGTATTTGTAGTTTTAAAGGCATTTGTTGAGTGGCCTATTTTAAAACGCATTGCAGAGGTAAGAAGTTTCCAATGTTTTACAACTTTTTACAAAAAAAATATTAAAATGTTTAGTAGCATCATGGCACCAATAATAGATTGCATGAGATGGAAATAATAACTAGAGAAGCCATAGAAAGCTCTAAATTTTTGAAGAAGAAGATCAAAAAAATAACAATTTTAGCATTACCAAATTTTAGAAAAGTGTTTGTGGTTGATTGTGGTTCTTCATTTGTGGGAATTGGTGTTGTGTTGTGTCGAGAATGAAAGCCAATCACATATTTTAGTGAGAAATTGAATGAAGTAATAACAAAGTATTCTACCTATGATATTAAAATTTATGAAATTGTATAGCATTAAAAAATTGGAGGAATTACTTGGTGCCTAAGTATTTTATACTATTTACAAATCACGAGGATTTGAAGGATGTGAATACACAAAAATGGTTGAATAATATGCATGCAAAGTGGGTTTATTTCTTGCAGAGGTATACTTTTATGTTGAAACATAAATAAAAAAACAAAATTAGGTATCTGATGTAGAGTAGGAGAGTAGCATTATTAACTAATATGGTGAGTGAAGTAGTTGGATTTGAATCTATAAAAGTATTATATGATACCGATCCGTACTTTGGCAAGGTAATTGAATAGTGTAAGAATACATTAATAGGTAAGAGGGTTGATAATCATGATGAGTATCTTATACAAGAAGGTTATCTCTTCAAAGGGAAATAATTATATATTCAAATTGGGTCTCTATGAGATCATATAATAGGAGAATTATATAGTGAAAATTTGGCTAGACATTTTTTCAAAATGAATATGATAGCTTTGGTGGAGGAAAAGTATTTTTGGCCAAAGATGAAGAGAGATCTTACAAGTTATGTTTCAGGGTGCATAATATGTTAGGTGGCTAAAGGACATGCATAAAATACTAGACTATAGATTCCATTACTAGTTACAAGAGGGCCATGGACATATTTGAGTATGAATTTTATGTTGGAATTGCCAAATACAAAAAAAGGTAATGATTTAATTTTTTTTGTTGTAGATTTTTTTTATAAAATGGTTCATTTCATTACATGTAAGAAAATAAATAATTCCACTAGAGTTTTAAAATTATTTTTTAAGGATATTGTGAGATTGCATGGTGTTCCAAAAACTATTACATTAGATAGGTACATGAAAATTTTAAGTCATTTTTGGAGGAGTTTGTGGAATAATATGGTTACTAAGATATAATTTCGTAATGCATATCACCAAAAAATAGATGGACATATAGAAGTTGTGAATATGAGCTTGGAAATTTTGTTAATATGCATAGTGGGAGAGAAGCCCAAGCAATGGGACTTCGATTTAACATAAGATGAGTTTGCATATAATAGTTTGGTGAATAGATCAATAGGAAAGTCACCATTTCAAATTGTTTATGTGATAAATCCTATGGGTATTTTAGATTTCATATAATTTCCAATTAGAAATTGAATTAGTGATGGTGTAGAAGTGTTTATAGATTCTATGTATTAATTACAAGAATGAGAAAGAAGAAAGCTGCAAGAAAATAATGATAAATATAAAGCATTAGAAGATGTTAGAAGAAGATCCAAGGTATTTTAAGAAGGAGAGTTGGTAATGGTTTACTCAAGGAAACAAATACTTCTAAAAAACATGTAAAATAAGTTGAATTACAAGAAAATTGGACCATGTATAACTATTAATAAAATCAATGACAATGCTTATGAGGTGACTTTACCATAGAATTTTGATATATATCTAGTATTTAATGTCTTACATTTATATGAATTCGATGGAAAAGTTGGTGAAGATGATGAATATGAATAATTAAATTGGGAGCAGTAGGTTCCAAGGAAGAAGAAAGAGAAAATAGTGTCCATTTTTTACATGAAGACAATGAGCACAAGGTAAGGGAATTATAACGAGTATTTATTATAGTGAGAAGGATTATAGTAAGAATAAGACACTTGGATTATAGAATAGGAGATAAATAATGTTTATAAATATAAATGGTAGTAGTATAATCAAGGCAACTCACGGGAGCTTAGTTGTTTTCAACCAAAGGAGAATGATGGAGAAAAAATAGGCCAATCTTCTAGAGGCCATAACTTTTAACCCATAGTTTTATTTGAGCTCTTCCACATGCAAAATTAATCGTCTCAAAAATTTAGATGTTTTCCTAAGCTTCCCTATCCACTAATATTTTATTTAAATAGTTTTTAGAGGCCATACATTATCATCTGAAGGTCTAATATTAATGTTTAATGATTTTTTTTAGGAATTTTCTATTTTTAAAAATTGTATATTTTTAGAACTGGATGTAAAATGCAGTTGAATTTCATCTCATACACTAATTATAGTGTTTAGATTATTTAAATATATTCTTAGAGTTGTGTGTTCTTGCATTCAAAACTTACTATAAATAGTGGCTACTCAAAATAAACATTCTTTTTAGTTTTGGTTTTTTCCATTCTTTCACATTTAAACTCTAAATTCCAAATTGAGGCTTATTTAATCATGGTTTGGGTTTGGAATTATTTCAAGTCATTAAATATGAATCAATTCTAATTTATTGTTTTAGATTTTGGCCTATTGGTAATTTCATTATCTTGATAGTTTATGGCTTCATGACTCTTCATCTTCCATGGTATCCTATGCCTCTCTAAGGATGAGGGCATGGACCACACCAGCATCATTCCAAAACTAGAACATGATTCATTCTCCTCATTGGTCACAACTTCATTAGTTTTCCCCATGACACAGTGGTTTAAATAGATCTTTCACATCTAAAGGTGATGACAACTGTTGGAGATCTCCTCTCCCAACTCATAATTGTGGCATCAATATTTGGGGTCCTACCCCTAAGTCAAATTATTATGACTGACTCAGGAATATCTCTTGAAATAACCCAAGATTAGACACTAGAATCTAAATATATTTATGGTTGGGATCCGTTACTTGTGGATGAGGATCCTCATGTTCTAAGAGGATGGGGTGATAAGCCTCAAGACATACCCTCTCCACCACCTCCCCTAATACCCATGTTTATTGTTACTACTTAATATCCCTCTTTATTTATTTCTATTTTTTTCTCTCTCTACTTAGCAATTAAATTGTTGGTTTGATTTTTTTTCATTTGTGGTTATTTATTTACCACCTTTTTGACATTTCCTAAGGTGTTTTCACCCTTGGTGTGGTTACATTCATGCGGTGTGACTTCTCCACCTATATTTTTATATGATTAGTGTTGTACCATATCCTCATTTGATTAATATATAGACATTCTCTTCAATAAAAAATCAAAAGAAACTAGAAAATGTTTTAATTTATTAATTTCTTTACACTATAAATTCTTATGTCATGTTGTAGTTGTTTCATAATATAATTTGAAACACTAAAATAAGATACATACTATTAAATACCAACACATAAGCTCACAAACTATTAAAAAAATAAAGAAAATTAATTGCTTGTAGATTAGGATGATGACCAACTAGTCTTGTTAATTAGGATTAAATCATGTGATATTAATCAAATGCTAATTTGAAATGTCTAAAAACATTTTTAACATCCCAAAAACATCTTCCATTGCATATTTTTATTTGTCTAGCTTTACTATTAAGATTGGACACTATAAATAGGACAATCTTTATAAAAATTTGTACACATCCTAAAAATAATCTCTCCCCTTTTTCCAAATAGGTTTTCTTTCCCCTTTCATATTTTCACATTTATAAATATTGGAAATCAACATTAACATTAATATTAAAAAATTATATTTTAATTATAATTATAAATAAACTATTTCTTGCTTTTTAGTTTTTTATTTTTTATGCTCTTCACTCACATTATATTTTTACTTATTAGTAGTGTATCTTTCACATGGGTTCATACTATCCTTACATCCTTTTTTATTCTTTTGTAATCTCAATTTACATATTCCTCCATCTTATGTTTATTTAGATATTATGTCCATTGCAATTATATTTTTATATTTACATTTGATGTAATTATTTATTGGTTTGTTTAGAAATTGTGTTCTTTGTGATATTTTGATAATCTTTCACTTGATTGCATATCTATATCTTAGGTTTATTAATCAATTGCATATTTCATGATTTCATTTTATCATGTTATCCCCCATTGATTTTACCCCACCTACCCTTGGGTTTATCGATATTTGTGTTAAACCTATAGCAAGTTTACATGACTTATCTAGTGACACTTTTACCTTATTTATACATATCATCATACTTAAGTGGACTTATCTTCATCCTCTTATACTCATTATGTGATTTTAATTAAATTTACATGTACATGAAAATCCCTTGTATTTCCAGACTTATCTTAAGTAAAAACTTCCCCTCTTGTGGTCAACTACTAAAGTGTCTTCATTGTCTAATCTTTTTTTTTACATACCCTTCATGGTCCTCAACTTTTCCTTTTACATATTTCATTTGACACATAGTTAGGTGAAATATGAGGTTTCACTCCTTTAAATTACATGTTCAGGAGTATCTAAGCATATTTATACCTAGTTTATCCTCTTTAGTTACTAATTGTAATGTCCTTTTTTTAGACATCTTATACACCTATTATTGGTTGAGTTTACAAGAAAAAAATCAAAATCAAAAGAAAATAATTAAAAATAGGTAATTTTAACATAAAAAATTCTTTCAATATTAAGAATCACCAAAATATGTGATCGTATAATTGTCATGCCCTATCCTATTCAAATTTCAAAATCCATAGTGGGCCAAGGTCCATCAGAGTGCACTAGTCCAATATGATTTAGTAAGAGGATCTATATATAATATGTATATGTCACTCTCTCTCTCTCTCTCTCTCTCTCTCTCTCTCTCTCTCTCTCTCTCTCTCTCTCTCTCTCTCTCTCTCTCTCTCTCTCTCTCTCTCTCTCTCTCTCTCTCTCTCTCTCTCTCTCTCTCTCTCTCTCTCTCTCTCTCTCTACATACATACATACATGTGTGTGTGTGTGTGTGTGTGTTATTAATCCACCTTCCTTTTCATATAAGTACCCAATTCTTGAAATGACTATTGTATTTATCGAGGTCTTTAGGAATGGAGAAAACAAGATACGAAGGTAGGTTATTTTTACATGTAATTTCATATATAATTCATGGGAAGTTTGTAAATACTTCAATTATTACCAAAATCTCATGCTTGGGAGGTGGATTTTCTTAAGTCTTTGTTCTCAAAAACTCCTAATCTTTCCCACTAGATTATAATATCTTATCTTTATGAAGGATTTTTGCATCACCCATGTGATACATCGACTCATTATTTTAACCCTATCATTCCCTATAATCTTTTAACATATTTTTCTAATACTTAATTACCTCTTTATAATTTATCTCTAGTTTTATATCTCTTTGCTTTAGATTACACTATTTAGTCTTTTTAGAGTACAGATATGGTAAATGACATAATTAAATCAACACAAATATATTGTCCATCATTTTAGTAAGTAAACATAATATATCAAACATACACATGGAGTAGTGGTAATTATACATTATAGTAGTTATCTATAAGTGAGTGGATTATCCAATTGCATTTCGTAACCATTCCTTTTCTAAAAAATGGCATACATGATTTCATAATATATTAACATATAAATCATTTAGAATAATAATTCATGGAATACATATAAATATAATCATGCATTATCAATTTATGTCCCAAAAAAATCATCATAAATTGAATACCGAATCTAAAAAACTATCACGCATTAAAGAGAAACATGAATATGCACAATTAGGAGAAGTTTTAACCTAGAATGGAATACTATAATCATATACATAGAAAAATACACATACAAAAATATGAACATAGAAACATACACACAACATAAACACATCAATGTACACAAAAAAATAGACACATCAATGTCCACATAACACCATACACATTAAATTAGAATAAAACATTATACTTCATAGTATCAACTATGTTCATTCATAATACAATTATGAGTATTCATATAAATAGAAAATATTTTTAAACAACCAACCCCACGTGTATCATCAATGATATTACATAAATGATTCTCTAGAAATAAATATAGAATAATTTTCACATCAAGGTGTTACACTAAATTAACATTATTATATATAAGATGTTGTTATCTAAGCACATAGTTACTCATTCCTAATTAGTTTTATTTGAATTTGTACCAAAGTAAAACAATGTACTCATGTTCATTATTATTATTATTATTATTATTATTATTATTATTATTATTATTATTATTATTATTATTATTATTATTATTATTGATTTTTCATTTATTGCAAATATAAAAAATGGGAAAAAGGAAAAAAATTACAATGCCAATATTACATAAATTATCCCCAACAAACATGAGAAAATACATTATTATTCACTACTTCACATTTGAATTCTTAACCTAACATTAAATAATTATGTACATGGGTAAAAATGGGGAATATAGACACACATAAAATAATAATTGACCAATCAATAATGTCAAATAAATATATTTTCAACAGTATCAATAAGAACTTTAAAACAAAGTATGCTTTCTAATTCAACTCAATATCTCAACAAATCATTTTATGGGAAAATGAATAATTTATCACATTTTAAGATCTTCTTCTTGTCGCAAAAATAAGATCACCAGTGATTTTCAAATGGGTAAAAGTATAATAAACCACATATTTATATTTCTCATACATTAATTTGACTTGCCAAACTAGTAAGAAATAATAAATGGAGATGATAAATCACAAATCAAGTAAAATTCAACTAAAGACTTAAAATTAAGTTAATAGAGATATGTTGAAATAGGATGAAGTGAAAATATATTATTCAAGGTTTGAAAAAATCAAAGTTGAAATAGGTTCCCCAAATCCCACAATACCTTGAGATCAAAGTCATATTAAGGCATGTATCATGTGCATAACAATGAATAGACTTGTGTATAGTGGATAATTTAATTGTGTAAGAGAAATATCTCTCATAGACACAATTATAGGATATAAACACCTATCACATGAATTGAAAGATGCATGTATATTATGTTACAAAATAATTTACATGAAACCAACATAATAAATAGACACAAAGATCTATTCTTCTTCTCCTTCAACCAAAGGAAATCACAAAGGATGGAAAGTAAAATCAAGGAAATTAGTCACTTAAGTATAAATAAATTAGTACAACCAATGTTTTCTAAGATGTAAAATTTGACAAAGGCAATTTTAAATAATCAAAATAAAATTCATATATTATAAAATCCAATCTCATCCTTCAACAAGAGAATAATATAAAAAGAAGTAAAAATAAAGCTAATTATAATAAGTCATAGTTAGTTATGCATCTTAAATATTCATAAATGAAAATACCAATCACCCACACTTTTTGGGATGTTACCTTTTAAACAACATGTTATTAAGTTTGTACCAAAATTTTCTTAGCTTCAAACTAAATTTTATTCCTCCACCAAGGATTTACATGTTTTGAATTTTTTAGGGGAGTCATAGAGGAAAATTTTAATTTAACATCCTAAACATGAGGAATTATCATGTATTTACAAGGATACCAAGACAACATTTATTTATTTTATCAATCTAACTTATGACTATAAAGACATAAACATGGTTGAAAAATGGATAAAATACATCCCATTCCTATATTTGTTTTCAATTTCCAAAGCATATGGTTTAAATTATCACTATAATTTGAAGTCAAAAAGTTAAAAAAATACCATACAACCATACAGGGGTATTTTTATTGACTTGAAGGGGGTTTTGGTTTACTTACTAATATTCAAAAAAGTCATCCAAATTTTATAGTTTTATGTTCTTCTAACATGAAATCTTTAGTAGGTTCATCATATAGTGTTAAAATTCATGAGTTACTTTTATTATGTTGACAATTGCATTCTACATGCATATAGTTTATCTATCAAGTTTTCCTATAGGTTTATGATCTTGAGACATCTATGTTATGAGCATAAAATATTTAATGGATCCTTAATTTATTGAATTCATCAACCCCAAAAATATGAGATAACTCCTTTAATTCTAAATTAACTCCTTACAACATCTTTGTGACCCCTATGCCTTGAAATGGGTTTGAGATATATTATTGTCATCAGTAACTATAATAATCATTACTTTAAATAGTTAGATTAAAGATCCATAATTTATATGATTATGTAATATTATCTAATTAAACTCATTGATATAAATATGTAACATATTCAAAAAATTTCACATTTAAATGTTTATGATGAAAAAATAACCCTCGGTCATTACAATAATGCAAGAGTGGTCACTCATTAATTTAATATGTAAACTAATCCATATAGTTGATTTAATTTATACAATACTATATATTATAAACCATACATATAAATAAGATACCCATGAAATTACCATTTCTTTTCTAAGTTGACAGCTGGAATGACAAACTGTGTTGGGTTAAAGACTCAACCATACATGACTCTCATGATTTTATAATGAACTAATAAAGTGGTAAATAAATGGGTCCTACAATGGTTTTTACTTTATAACCTATAGATTAAATTGTTCACTCAAATATTTTTTATATTATAATTTTCACAATGGCCCAAAATATTCTTTTACTATCTATTTTTGCCAATATTTTATACATTTTTATTATTCATGTTGTCAACTTCAAAATCTATTGAAATTTTATTTTATGTATCTATTATTAATATTTAAATCTCTATGAGAAAATTAATCATATGAAAAAATATTTTTGTATTTTATTTTTTCATCCATAATCTATCCTATATATAAACATCATAATTCATTTTCCTCATAAATCAATTAATAGATATTCAAGTGTTTGAACCATTCAAAATTTCACAATTCTAGCACGTGGGGAGTTGGAGAGGATGAATATTCATAATAAGTTGTAGCTTGATCAATGAAGTTGAATCTAAGAGTTTATGCTTGTTGAAAGCCTCCATTATCAAACGATGCTCAAATTATTGTCTCAAGTTTCAATAATATTTACTTTGCTACTCACTATTCTTTTTAATTAGTTGATTTTTTATGTTTTATTCTTGTGAATATAATCTTAAAATTTACTTCATATAAATTTCTTTTATATTTTTTATGTTTAAGTAAAATATATTATAGAGATTAGAGGGGTGTTTCTATATTAGGTCAAATTTACCATATCTAGTGAAATCTCTCATTAATAAATTATACCTTATAAATACCACTTTTTGTTTAAATTTGAATAATTCATCTCTATTTATTTATTGCTTTGTTTCCTAAAATTTCTTTTAATTTTATTATTTATTCCAATTAATTTATTTTTTTAATAGAATATTGTCATAAAAAAGAAGTATGATTTTTTTTCTATCAATTTCATTTTTGTTTTTACCTTCTCACACAAACTATATATTCTAATTTTTAATGTCAGGTTTTATGTTATATTCTCTCTCTTAAAAATATTTAAATGTATAATTTTTTTGGGTAAATTCTAATGGGACATGAATCATGCATGAAGCCAAAATAATGATTTGGTTGAACTAATGTAACCCTAAAAGGATAATTTGGCAATGACAGTATTAAATTATACTTTGTCAATACTATCATTTATTTATGGGGTAAATAAAAAATATCATTTTCATCATTTTATTCTCCAAATTTTTATATATAAATTTATATTTTTATTTTATTTCCAAGTTTATAAATAAATACAAAATATATTTTTATTTATCTTTAAAATTTAGTTAAAATTCATGTGTGAAAGTATGGATTACATTTCCAAAAAAAATATGCAAATCCATTGAGATTAATTATCAATTATCTCTTTATAGTGATTCATTAGTATATTTATTTAATGCAAATAATTTATGAATTTTATATACTTTCATCTAATTTAACATATCTAATCATTTTTTTATTATTTATTTATATAGTTATAATAGAAATTAAAATGTCTCAAAATAAAAAGAACCAATTTTTTTATAAAGAATTTATTTGTATAATCTATAACATTGAAAGCATCATTGCAAGAGGACCATATTTTTTATTTAAATTACGACATAAATATATTAGGGCATGATTATAAGTATGGTGAATAATTTGAAGAGGGGGGGATTCAACGTGAAACAAAAAAGGGCTAGACTAAAAAGAATTCGAATGTGAAAGTTTGCTTTCCCATTCCATCTTTTAAAATTTATAATTTTTTTAATTTGACATAGATACCAATATGACAAATTTTGAATTTAATTTCAACTATAAATAGACAATTATTGTAGTTAATTTTAAAAATAAACACAGTCAATTATTATCTAGCTAGCATTTTATTCTATGGTACTATTACTACACAATTCAAACTTGTTATGCCCCTTTAAGTGTAATTCAATAATTAGTATCATCCCATTAAACAGGTGCCTCTAAAATATATATTTTTTATTTACACTCTATCACCTAAAATAATCATATAATATAGGAGCATGATTTGCAACATGAAAGTTGAGGTCAAGGAAATGAAGTGTAACACTAATATAATTAATATTTAATTTTATAACACCTTTTTATCAGTTGAAATTTCATTCAAAACATATGTTACAATCATATTACCCCTAGTTTCACATTTTCAGGTTTATATTTGAAAAACAAGTCATCTACAACATTATAAACACAATCATGCTATCTTGATCCCTATAATTATTTGCTAATTTCCATTCTATTTATTAACTAGGAATGATTATTTTATTATAGATGTATTATGATACGTATTTAAAGTAGAGATTCATTTATTTTAGTATTATTTGATAAACCAACATCATCTTACATATCTTAAGTTTATATTATATCGAGTCTCATAATTCTAGGGTCAATTTTATTTCAGGCTTCATATAAATGAATTATGATTGATTAAAAATAAAAATACAAGTACAATAAAAAATAATGGATAATTAATAAACAAAACATCAATATAGAATGTTAATTGGGATTGAAATGATTCATCTATATGTACAACATTGTGGGATGTGTGTTGTATAAATATGAACCTAGAAATGTGCAACACAAGCCAAGATGACTATAACCTCTAAACATATAGGTAATCAAAGTGTTTTATATGAATCATACACTTTACTCTACATTGATTTCTTGACCATATCTTAAATGCATATGAAGTATTTAAAACTAAAATTCTACTTTAACATTTTCCCCTACTATTAATCTTTTTTCCATTATCCACGAGTATATCAACATTAGTTGCGTATGTCTAATATGGCTTATTTAGTGTGTGGTAATTAAAAATTATCCCAATGAAATAGGTTCAAAATTTTTATTTTTTTAAAATCTTTTTAATGAACCAAAATTATCTTATGTTTCCTAAGGTTAGATATTATGTTATATTGTGTTAAGTATCATATTTATAGGGTCAATTTTATTGCATGATTTATATAAATGAATTTTGATTGATTAACTATCACAATAAATATATAACACCAAAGTAATTCCTAATCAATAAATCAAACATCAATATACATATTTCATATGGATGTGAATTACATATCTATGGGTACAACATTGAGGGAGACATGTCATGAAAATATAGAACTATAAATGTGTAACCCAAGCAAAGATAAGAAACCTAAGAAATTATAGATGATCAAAGTGTGTTATATGAACTATACAAAATTTTTTAAATATATTTCATAGCCATATAGGTTTAAATACAAATGAAGTGTTCAAAACTAAAATCTAACTTCTAAGTTATTTTGGCCTACTTTCAAGATATTTTTCCTTGTCCTAAAATATTTAAACATGACTAGTGTGTAGCTAAAATATATCATTTTTAATATGTAGAGTTTTTTGAAAAAAAGTGGATACAGGGGCATGCGTTTACTGGGATGCTACTTTATTATACCCCTAATTGGGGGGAAAATATGTAAACAATAGTAAATGTCAAAATTTAGTAAATTTGTAATGTTCATCAAAACTGCACCTCACTATAATGTTATCTAGAGAATAATAAAAAATTATTGTGACTAAATAAATTATTTCTCACTCTTTGGTTTTAATCTTTTAGGCTCTTTACTTCCATTGTATTTTTACTTTTTTGTATCTTATATCCCACTTGGGTTTACCCTGTTGTAGCATCCTTTGTGATTCTTTTTTAATCTTTACTTTTCATATATCTCCCTCTTTTGTTTATTTGGATATTGTGTCCATTTTTATTTTTTAATAATATTTACCTTTCATGTATCTCCATTTTTGGTTTATTTGATCATTGTATCCTTTGTGATCTTTTGATAATATTTTATTTGATTACATCTCTCTCTTTGGTATATTTCACCATTACGTTGTTCATGATTCTTTCTTAATCATCTATTTTATCATGCTTTAGCCTATTGGTCTTATCCTCCCTTCTTGCGTTTTTCTCTATAATGTTGAGTTTTAACCTATGTCAGTGCTTATGTTAAACCTATTGATAGTTTACATGATCTATCTAATGATAGTAGTACCCTATTCATACATATCATCTTATTTTCATGAAATTGTTTACATACTATTATACTTATTGTGTGATTTTATTTAAATTTACATGTCCCTGTAAATCCCTACACTCCTAACTTTTTATAAATCAAAACTTTCCCCTCTTTTGGTCAACTAATATCCTATCTTGAATATCTCATCTTAATTTTTTTTACTAATCCCTCATGGTCCTTATGTTTCCCTTTCATATCTTTAGCTTGATTCATACTAAGGTTAAAGACAAGATTGCACACTCTTATAAATCCTCATAGTTTTAGGAGCGTCTAAGCTATTGGTTTCTAGGTTATCTTATTTAGTTGTTAGGTATATGATCTCTTTTTTTAGTCATATTATACACCCATTGTTCATCTTATGAATCTATTTAGAGGAGAAAAAAAAATACAACAAAATGAGAAGAAAACAAAAACTAAAATAAAATAAAATGATAAATTAAAAAGGAACAACCACTTTTAAAATGAAAAGATCACCAAAGTATGTGATCATACCATTAAAACATTCATATCCTAGTTAAATGTATAATTTCTAAATTGATATAATGTTATATCCCACGGTCCATTGGAGTGTGTTAGTCCTATTTAATATTGTATGTGGACTTATATATCTTTAGTTTCACCTACCTTTTCACATATGTACCCAAAGCTTACAATGACAAGTGGTTCTATTAAAGTACTTAGGAATAATGAATACGTCATATTAATGTAGGTTATTTATACATGTATGTGAACATCACATTTATTTTATTTTATATATAATTTCATTTTTGAGTTTTCTATGTCCTTAATCTTAATAACTCCTAGTCTTATTCACTTTCTTAAAGTGAAATATATCTATCAAAGATTTTCACATCACCTTGGGATGCATCATCTCATTATTTTAACCATATAATTCCAAATATATGATTAATATATTCTTTTTTAATTAAATATCACTTTTTTAAACAACCCTTTTAATATCTCTTTGCTTTAGATTTGAATATCTATCATTATTTTGCCTCTTGGATTTAAATTTTTGTGTTTCATGGTAAGAGTATGGATAATACGAGTTAACCCTCATGAATTCCCACCATATTCACTTCCACTTGATCTTTTATATATTTTTTGGCTCTATATTGTTGTCCCATCATATGATAAATTTTAATGCAAGCATTGTTTTTATTTTTAGTCATTTATTTATTTTTATTTCCATACATTTCATAATTTTCTTAGATTTATTTCTATCTAGTTATATTATAAATGTTATTACCACTTTATATAGTTTTTACACATCTTATTTTTTTATTAGGTTTATTTTGTTGGACATACATTTGATGTCTTAAAACCATTTTATATCACTTTTATGCATTCCATTTTTCAATTTGATTTATTTATCTAATTACATTTAATGTTCTATATTATTTTTATAAAATTTTCACATATTTTGATCAACTTTATATTTTTTATCTACTTACATTTTATGTTTTCTCACAATAATTTCCATATTTATTACACATATTTTATTTCTTATATTTTTCTATCTATTTCCTTTAAATGTCATTTTATACTTTCCCCTTTCATTATTTGTATATGCATGCTAACATTTTATAAATAAGAATGAAACATATTAAAAATATTATATAACCTTTTTTACACATTTATTTTGGTAATAATAAAAAGGTAAGGTGATCCACTATTTCACACAAGCACCATAACAATTTGTTAGTAGGGAGGATGAATTGTGAAATTACTTCATCATATTGGACTTCCCACCCTCTAGTATATTTTTCCATCAACAAAGCATTTGGGGAGTGTAGTGAGTAATAAGTAACATATGTTTCATAATTATTAAAAATGTTGGATTAACCCAATTAAAAATTATTCAAATATTTTTAAGGTTAATTTGAAGGATTTTGAAAAAAAAATTAAATAAATTTTTAAAAATTTCAAAAAAAAATTCATAAATGTTTCAGCCATTACCCAAATGACTTTTTATGTCTCATGGATTTATTTTAATAATCATAAGGCAAGGAAAAATTACACAATAAAAATAAAAAACTCATTCCCATAATATTAATTAGATCCCTAATGCCTAAAACCTTAATTAACTTTTCCTGTCTATAGTTTCTCTCATTTTATTCTTTCTTTAAACTCTAGTCACTGAATTGATTCCTTGCCATATGAACATTACTTATCTTGACACTCTCTTGATCACTCTTAACACATATTTTATCATTTCACTCTCTTTCATGGTTCAAAATTGTCATTCCTTGATATTGATTTATATGCCTAAAAGCCTAAAACATGATTCTAATCTTATTGTATTATTAAATGGGATCATAGTTCATCTATATTATCATTTATATCTCCCTTCCATCATCTCACCAAATAACAAAATATCCAAACAAGAACCTTCACCCAACCCACCTTTTCTTCCTTTAGGTGTCTTTCCTTGTAACCTTATTTTCATGCAAATCTAGATGGTTTAAATTATCCACAAAATTTATTTTCAAAATAAAACTATATTTGGATACCAATAACCCTGTTATAACTAAAAATAAAATATTAGGTCCTAACTCTCAGTAGAATTACATTTTCTCTTACCTCATTCTTGCTAATCAGGTCTCTTTAGGATTAGTTTAATCCCACAGACATGAATACCATGTTATTAAATAATATACCAATATAAAAATTAATTAAAACAATATATAAAATTAAACTACATAAGTTAAAAAAGAATTATAAATTTTTTCTAGGTAGAACAAAAGTTATGCTAGTTTCTATTTTCTAACCTTAGGCCTAGTGTTGACAGGGCAACAAACACTATAAGATGCATATTTTGAGTTTTACATATTTTGAAATACTTATAACACTTGATAAATATCTCCCATTACTTTATTAACCTTTTAAAACCATTATATACTCATTATCAACACTATTAAACTCCCAACAAGCAAGTTTACAGATTTTTTGAGTGCATTTCTAGGACAATGTGAAGGTTTTCATTGCCTTTTGATCTCCAAATAGATTTATGGGATTTAAAAGGTATATAAAACATAAATTAAAGGTTATAAACTATTTTATACAATATTTACAACCTAAAACAAATATTAATAACCTTCCAAAAATCTTGTTAGTCCTATTACTTGGATTTTATAAACACATACTTGTTCTTGAATAGCACTGTGTTGTAGCTTGTCACCTTGTACCACTTAACAATTATATTAAGAAATGAAAATAAGAATTAATTAAAATAAAAAATTAAAAAATAAATTAATATTAATAACTTAAACAGAATAATGGATCTTCCATCACATTTCTTTATTCAATTTTCTAATCATATACAGTCCATGTAAACAAATTTATGTAAATGAGGGCAGAGTTCTTCAAATTCTGATCATTATTAGAAAAACTTACCTATATAATTAGATTATATAATGTTATAATACTATCCTTACACACCCTCCATCATTTTGATGCATTCTTCAACCTTTTAAACATGCCAAACATGAAAGCAAACTCTTTTCTATTGCCAACTCCATGTAAGTGGTAGTTACAAGTTCTTGTTTCATGGCCTATATTGTTATTTTTAATCATATTAACATATTAAAACCTATAAAACACTATCCTAGGAATTTATTTATATTTTAAAAACATTTACCAACATTTACATCACACACAAGACTAAAGACACCTCATAAGCCTAGTTATGAAATTAAAAATTTTAAATCTTTCTTTTTGGCGGGTAAATCTATATAGTCTTAAAACACACTCTAAAATATTTTTAATGTATATAAGACATAAATTAGGACCATATAAGACCTATATTATCCAAAAGACCAAAAAAAGTTACATGACACATTTAAACATACTAACACTCTTTCTTGCTTTTAATG
This sequence comes from Torreya grandis, assembly GCA_037957365.1. Classification (NCBI taxonomy): domain Eukaryota; kingdom Viridiplantae; phylum Streptophyta; class Pinopsida; order Cupressales; family Taxaceae; genus Torreya; species Torreya grandis. The sequence continues at coordinate 3,359,873 of JARHVA010001448.1, forward strand.
CTCTAAATCATACTCCCTAAGTGGGAAAATGTTAGCTCTTCATAAAATGGATCTTCTTAAACATATTAATTAATTTATAATTATTCCTTTTATGATTTATGAGTTTTTATTTATTTTTTTCCTCCTATATTTACCTTTTCTTCATAGTTGGTTCTTACATCTTTGTCTTCTTACCTTATCTAGTCTCTCTGCCTATTCATACTTTAGCTCCATGAAGTGTATAATATGATACAATTCCTTTTTCACCTCATATTATATCTTCTCCATTTACTAATTCTCCCCATAATTCTCTACTTATAATTGGTGGTTTTCATTCTTTAATATTTATTTCAATCCATAACTTCTTTCCAACATTATTATGATTATTTTCATAAACTAATTCATGATCAATTTCTTGATAATGTTTTTTTTAAATTTATCTTCATGTTATAAAAACTTATCATTCATATCCACCATTTTAATTTTATCAATCACTTACTCTTTTGATACATCTTAATGATACTCCATTATCTCATTGTAAATATTCTCAAAGCCTTTTTCCTTAGCTTGCATTGGCAACTTCTTGACCAAAACTTCAACAAAACACAACCCTAATTGGAAATTTTATTTATCACTATCATCATGCATACCATAAATTAACTCATAAATAACATGACTAATCGAATGGATCAAATCCTTACCTTGATCCTTTATCATGTTCTTGTTCTCTTTCTCACTTTCTTGTTGTTCTCCTTCATGATATAAATAAGTTTGTATACATTTTTCCTCTATGATGTAGGCCACCCTAGCCATATCATTTTATCTTTATTCAAACCCCATAGGCTCATGCCCATTTTATACATTATCATATTTTGTTCTGTAATAGATTTTTTCCTTTCATCCATCATTTATGGCATGTTACAAAGCTACCAATTCTACCTTTTTCTCTCAACACTCATAGACAAATAGATGATTGGCATACCTCTTTATTCCCTTGTCTTGATTATATTATGATTAATTTATGCCTTCCATGAGGTATATTTATTTTTGAATATCTCCACTTTTTTGGTAACAAACCACTATACATCTATACATGGATGCCCAATCATATTCTTCTCCTTCATAAGGATCATGTTCATGCTTGCTTTTCTCCATGTTTTCAATATTTATGTCTTGAACATGGACTTATTTTTTCAATCTTGTACCTATGTGAACTCAAGATAATAAATATTTTGATGTAAAATATTGAGGCTTGATTGCCTCTATCATCCCTTTCTTAGGTTGATTTATCTCCAATATTATCTCCTTATATATATATATATATATATATATATATATATATATATATATATATATATATCTGTGTGTGTGTGTGTGTGTGTGTGTGTGTGTGTGTGCGTGTGTGTGTGTGTGTGTGTGTGTGTGTGTGTGTGTGTGTGTGTGTGTGTGTGTGTGTGTGTGTGTGTGTGTGTGTGTGTGTGTGTGTGTGTGTGTGTGTGTGTGTGTGTGTGTGTGTTGATGCTCACCTTCCTCATTTTCATCCATCCTAAACATATTTACCTCCTCCTTGAGCTACATACATAAAAAATTATTCTTATTATTGTATCTCATGAAAAAATTCCTCCTTCTCTTCAAGAGTATCATTACATGACACTTAAGTCTCTTCTTCTTCATAACCTAGCCATACCATTAGATATATTCTTCTTGGATAAGATTCATGAAGAGATTTATCCTCTCTAACCTTTTAACTATCTCACTCATCTCTTCTTCAACATCTAACCCTTTTATCTTTGGGTCTTCCTTACTCTTTCTCTGATTTTTGTACTCTAATTCATCCAATCCCTTCCTCTCCATTGCCTTCTCTATATTAATATTCTCACAAGCAAGTCTTTTTCACCTTTATTTGGTGTCTCAACCTAGGTTATCTCTACATGGTCTACTGACACCTTATCTAGGTCTTTTTTCCTTATAACTACAATAATCACTTAGAGTCTCTCTTCCCTTTATTTTGATATTCTACTAGATATCTTATTATGGATGATCTGCCACAATTATGTAACTCTCTCTTACTATAATCCTAAAACTTATTTTCATGAAATATCCATTTTGAACCTTTTACAATATAAAATAACAACCTTTAGCATTCAAAAACATAAACTATACTAACAACTTACCTACTTTGATACAACTTAATTAAGAGCCCTGATACATATAACCTTCATTAACTATTATTGGGTCTCCTTTATCTAATTTTCATCCTTATATGAAATATTATCATTGAATTTATTCCTTTCCATTGGTACTTTATTTATCTTGACAACCTCTTGATCAGTCTTGCTTCACTAGCTCACATGCCTCCTTGCATGGAAATAATCCTCCTTGTCATTAAACACATATCACTCCAAATATACATATAGACTCTAATCCTTAAATTTACATCCCCATTACCTCTAAAATATCTTTCATTCATTCAATCTCTTTCATGGTTCAAAAAACCTAAAAAACCTAAAAAGTTAATGTAAGTTTATTATATTATTAAATGGGATAATAGGTCATAAATTTTATAATTTACATATCTCTTACATCATCTCACCAAGTAACACCATTTCTAAACATGAAATTTTACCCAAATCAACTTTTCTTCTCTAAGATTTATTTCCTTGTAACCCTATTTTCATGTAAATATAGATGCTTTGAATGATATACAGAAATTAATTACAAATTAAAACCATATTTCTATTCCCATTATCCTCTTATAACATAAACTAAAATATCAGGTCATAACTCTTAGTGTAAGTATAATTTCACTTATCCCCTTCTTGTCAATTAGGTTTTTTAAAGCCTAGTTTACTCCCAGAGTCGTAGATATCATATTTTACAAATATAAAAACTCATTAATACTTTATATAATGTTAATGTACATCACATCCCAAAATTGGGTCATTTATGGATGGATAGAGAAAAAGATATGCTAGTTTCTATTTTTTAACATTAGATATAGTGTTGACAGGGTAAGAAGAACTATAAATTGTATAATTTAGGTTTTATACATGTTAAAAAAATAAAAACACTTTTAATATTTCTTAAATACCTCCCTTAACATTATATAACCATTATATGTTCATGATGAACCCCAATAAACTCCCAACAAGCATGTTTACAAATTTTTTGAGTTCATTTCTAAGACTGTATGAAGATTTTCTTTACCTCTTGCTCTTCAAATGGATTGTTTGGATTTAAAAAGGATAAAAAAAATTAGGTAAAATTTATATAATATTTTAAACAAACTTCACAACCGTAAACAAATATTAATAACCTTCCAAAAATCTTGTTAGTCCTATTACTTGGACCTTGTAAATAGAAAATTGCTTTTATATGGGACTATGTTGTAGATTGACACCTTGTACCACTAATTATTTTTATTAATTACTTAAATTAATAATTAATTATAATAATAAAATAAAAATTTAATTAATATTAATCACTAAAATTCATTAATGTAGCTTGCAATACATTTCTTTATTTAATTTTCTCAATCATTTATAGTATATGTACAAAACGTTGTGCAAATGGAGGAATATTTATTCAAATTGTGATCCTTATTATATATCTTCATTTCACTATTTTTTTTTAAAATAATAATAAACTTAAATGAAAGGTGTGGTATAAATACCTGGTTGTGATTGTACACATGTGAATCCAGACAGTTGTAGATATTAATCTTTATTTGGGGAAGATGACCTACAGATAAGAAAGCAACTAGAAGAATGGTAGATCAGTGAGATATTTATGTGGACTACCTAGCATGATACATATCCAAGAATCACTAATATTCCTTTGATTTTATCATTCCACACATTAAAACACTTATGTTTTGAAAGCTAAAAGTAGATGCTTGCATGCAATAGTAAAAGGTATTAAAATTAAATACATGAGATAAATGAAATGATTTTAATAAAAATATTAATAACTTGATAAATACTAATGATAAATTATTCAAACCTAATGAAAAAATAACTTGAACCTTTCTGATGCAACAAAAACTCAAAAAATTGAATTTGGGTGCAGATTGATAGGTTAAATATGCTTGTTATTGTAAAATAATATGAACAATGATTATTGGTGGTTAGGGTAAACCATCTATGGTCAAGGTGTGATAGTTGATAGTTATTTTGAGATCTTATTTGGGCCAAGATATTTATTTGGTGAGTTACAAAAGGTTTTCTAAGGTGGTTTTTGGGTTGGGTCTTGGTTGTAAGAGAGAATTGAAGTCTCAAAAGTGCTTAGTTCAGAGACTGGATATTTAGGTAGGAAAAGATGGTTTATGGGTGGTTTCAAGTAGAGAGTGAAATTTTTGGAGTTGTATAACTCCAACACAAAGAATGAAAAATGGGAAAGGACACAAGTAATGAAATTGATAAAACTATTTAATAAACTTGATAGAAAGATAAAGACACTTGGATCCAAGTTTTTTTATTAGAATATTTTTGAGGTTGGTTGAAATATACTATGGATCCTCCATAATTATCGATACAATAATGGTACTTTAGCTCTTGATAGTGCATTGCTGAAGCACCTATAGTCTTTGATCTGGTTCCTAGTTTGTTTAGGAGCTTTGATTCACCTAAGAGTAAGAGTATCTCACACAAAATAAATTCAACCCCTTAAAACAATATTTTTGGGTCACATTATGTAACCATTAATGGTCTTATTAAACCACCACTAGTTGATGGGTGTTCATTAGTGGTTATGGATAAATAGTCAAAATTCACTAAAATTAGCCAATTTCACTAATGATGGGTTATTAGGAGCCTTCAAAAATAGTCTATGATTAATAAAGAGATCATTAGGATTTATGTATAAAAAGTATTAGGAAGTTAAGGCATTAAATTGTAAGGTAGAAATGGTTTTCAAGCTAGGTGTCAATTAGTTAAACATCAGTTTGGATAGGTGAGGTGTCAAACAACTAGCCATCGGCCTAGGTAGGTTAGGTGTAAATAGGTATTATCTAATTATATAACTTAATTAATTTATCCAAGTGGGGATAAATGGGTAAATATGTAAGTTTAAACATTTTAATAATTAATCCTAAAGGGGAAAATGGGCCAAGGGGTTCATGAATGATGACTAGAACCATGTTGCATAGTTTTTGAGCATCTATATTTTACACCTTTTTGTTGTGTAATTTTCTTCATCAATCTATAAAATAAAAAAATGAGTTTAGTCACAAGTTATATGGATGACTTGAATGTGGGAGGGTTTGAAAAACCCTAATCATGTTGACAAGTGGTAGTTGTGGTTGAGCGATGATGGTCGACTAGTGACCATCATCAGTCACAATAGCCCTAAAAACAACTGTAAAATGTCAAAAACATTTATTATTTGGTAATTTGTGGAACCATTACATTTCATTTGTTTAGATCAAAATTTATGTGGGTGTCATTTATGAGATAAGTTAGTGAGGTGGGTGTGATCGAAAGCTGACGGTGAGGTGTATTTTAACCAAAGTAGCCTAGGTAGATAAAAATGATGTTACTCTTGATTACATCATATGGTTTTAGGGTAAATATGTAGTTGTGGGGTTTAGAGGATATGGTGGATAGGATGGAGGTGTATGTGGGTATTAGGTTATTGATGTTGAGATAGAGTAAGGAGATGGGTACCAAATAGATATCGATGCTCTCAACAAAAAAGCACTCATCACTGAGCGAGATTGGACTAGAAAAACTTTAGCTATATCATAGGTAGCTCTAAAAATGATGACTCTAGAGATAAATACTATATAGGTAATAGTTATTAGTCTTATGTAAGAGAGATACTAGGTGAGAGGATAGGATGTGGCCCTCATAGGGGAGAGGGATGCAACATGAACATAGGTTACATTGTTATTTTTAGAGAAGGATGCCCTTAGGTAGGAGGTTGGGCACCATCAGGACTATCACAGCCCATCTCCATGACTATATATGGGGCCATGGTTAAGGAGCTTTGGTACTATGATGCACTAGTCTTTACTCACCTTCTAGATCAACCCCAAATTGGTGAGTATGTTTTAGAGTGGGTGATGGGAGGGAGAGTTAAAAATAGAACACCTATTTAGTGGGATGCATTTGTGGGTGTGGTAAGGGGTCCTATAGATTGACAAGATCTAAGGAGTAGTAATTCCCCAACACCCTAGACTTTGTGAGACTCTTCATTTTGTATTTATATGATTTTTGATATCATCTTGTGAGCTGATACAATGAGACATACCTAGCCTTTTGAGTGACATGGACATTAAGATATATATGATTATTTGATTACGAGTTATTGTGTTATTATTATTTATGGATGTTTGTCTATGTTCATGTTTATTTATCATGTGTTTTATGATCATGATGTGATGATGTTACTTATTTTATTGACTTGATATGGACATGTTGTTATTTAGCATTATCTTATGAGTAGATGTATGTTTATGAAGATGTTGTAATTGTGAATGTTTTAAATTAATGAATATATTTAAACCTTTATCTAGATATATATGTGATGGATAACATATGCGCATGACTCATAAATTTAGAAAATAAAAGATAAAATGGCTATAAATGTGATAAATGGTTATGATGAACTACTAGATTGATGTGATTGTTGTGTAGATATAGGAGATGATATTTTTATATATGAGATGGTGGGTTCAAAAATGTTTTCATGTTTAGAAACACCTAATAAAATAAGGGAAATTATAATCACATAATTTTTATTTTAATGTTTTTAATGGTTTTCATTTAGTTAGATGAAGGTTGATGTAAATATTAATTCTCAACATATAGACTAAGTTCAAATAACAAAAACTACATGTAATAAAATAAAGGAAAGGTAAAGCAATCAAAATACAAATGTATTAATGAGAGTATAAAAAATTAGGTATGATAAATAAGGAGACATGGTGATATGACATTATCAAGATCTAAAAACAATAGGAAGTTAGATTGATCTTATGAACATAAGCCCTTCATATGTTTTGCATTATCATTCATTAGTTTGTTAAAACATTTATTGATCGCATAGTGTCAAGTAATCTCAAAATCATTTGTGTCATAGAGGGTAAAAGGGGAGACTAATTATAATGTAACATTCTTGTTGGCTTAGCTTGCCCCTTCTTTAGCTTGTTGAAGAGCTAGTATAAACAAGTCCATGCCATATATGGTGTAGACTGATTGGTGCAGGAAGTCTACATATGAAGTCCAATTGTGTATTACCAAATTTTTAACTTTGTGTGATTTATCACTATGGCTCTTTGATGTTTTGTTTTTGATTTAAGAGGTTTGGGGAAGTTGATAAATGTGAGAAACTTCAAATAAATTACTTACATGGACAAATGTATAACTTATCCATCCTTCTAGGGAATGGTCTAAGCTTTATGATTTGTTATAAGATATTGATAACTATCCTTCAAGGGAGTAGTATAAAAATGCTATAAATGACCCATATGATATATGATTTTATTTTTTCTCTTGTTACAAATAGACTTGATTATAAAGTCTTAAGGTATTACCTTTATGAAGTCAAAACTAAAGCACAAAAAGGTTAAATAGTGGGTGAGAGGATGCTTTAAGAGCCAACAACCATGGTATTCCATCCTATTAAGGATGAAAAGTATACGTAAGAATCATGCAATGAGTAGATCTATGGTATCAATATTTAATATTAAGGCTATAATTTTCATGGATAATCACATGATTCTATGCTTTAATTAGTTGTATTAAAAGTGAGGTTATGAATGTGATAATATCATAATACAATGGATGAGATTAAGTTAGATAGAAGGTGAGTTTGATCTTGTTTAATGAAAGAAAAGATGAAAATATAAATCATTAAGAGGCTCAAGTTTTTTTTTCCCTTCAAGAGAGGATAATCGGTAAGTTCTTGATCCATACTTGTGTATTATGATATAAGGTTTGAGCCAATTGAAAGTAAAATTACCCTAGTTGATTTTTTTCCATATTGGTTACATGATTATTTTACTTTCGGATGAGATCTCAAATGTTGAATTCTCATTATTTTAGGTGATTTTTATAAGCATACTTGATATGTTCTTGATATAACTAAATATGGTTAAGCATGGCCAAATGATGGTCATCAAGTAGATCAAGTTGGGCTAAATGTTCTTGATGATAATCACCCTTCGAGATGATATATTTGGGTCTATATGAAGAGAAGGAATTTGGACTTTGAGAGGCAATAAAAACTCTAGTCCAAATATAAAATAAAAAGGGTTAGCACCCATAAGGTTTTTAACGCTAGTATGATATGCCCATAAGCCAAAAGCAATGTGTAAATGCCAATCCTGACTAGACATATTAACCATTTTAATCAAAATTTTGTTAATGGTTTTGTTATAATATTCAAGATGTCCATTAGCTTGTGGATGATAAGGAACTGATACATTTTACTTAATACCAAATGAATGAAAAATACCTTGTACTTTTTTATTTTTAAATATTTACCATTATTGGTGAAGATTTTATGAGGAACACTAAAATGATAGATAATTTTATGGTTAATGAATTTGACAACATTTTGGGCTTTGGTTAAAATGAGACGAATAGCATCCACCCACTTGGTGGAATATTATGTCATAATTATGATATAATTATGTCACTATGAAGAATGAGGGATAATTTCACCAATGAGATCTAATCCCCACTGTGAGAAGGGCCATAAATCCTTAGAGACTTGGAGGCTATGACTAGGTGAGTGATGAAAATTAGCATGATATTGACATATACCACAGTTATTCATGTAATAAAAATATTCATAGTTAAGGGTAGTGAAATAATGGACAATGTGAAGGATACATTTAGTGGCAAGTAGACCACTAAAGTCTCCCCCATAAATCCCATCATACATTTCCCTGATAGTGTGAGAGATTTCATGACTATGTAGGTAGTGAAAGAGGAGGCTGTCGAAGCTGTGCTTATAAATATTTCCTAAGATTATGGTGTAACAAGAGTTACTTTTTACAAATGATCTATGACCATTTTGAGAGATATAAGAAGGAACAATGGCTAGGTTGAGATAATCAAAGATTTCCTTGTACCAAAGAACATGTTGGGCCTCTTCTAGGCTACAGATGGAAGGAAGGCATGATTTGGTATATGAGGGTTTGGTAAGGCAATGGATACTATAAAATAACTTAGAGTTAGAGGGTACATATGGGATTTGGGAATAAAGAGAGGCCATTATATCATTAAACTTGTTTGTAGATTGCAAGGTGGCTTGGATAAGGTAATGTTCAAATGCCATCAAGAGTACATCTAATAGTTATTTATACTATTGTAATATGTCAATTTCACATTGGTAAGATCCATTTATTTGATTGATGATGAGTTTATAATCACCAAAAATGATGACCATTTGACTCCCAAGGCTAAAATAGTTTGGAGACCTATCACTAGGGCTTTGTACTCAACCATGTTGTTGGCATAATCAAAATCAAGATAAAAGGATAAAGGAAGAGGTTAATTATAAGTGGGAATAATAATAATACCATCACCCCCATCACATTGATACTTTGATTGATTGAATAACATGGTCATCTAATAAGTGATGTCTTCTTGGGAAAGAGTCATGATGGACTCATCGAGAAACTCAAAAAGAGGATGTCAATTGTCTACTAAGAGTGCTTCATATAATTTGTTGGAAATCACTTTCCCTTTAATTGCATTCTAATAAATGAAATAAATATAAAAATAAACTAAAATCATGATCCACTTAGCCATACGTCAATTTTGGTATAGATAGGAATGTATATGCTTTAGTGGGTTAATGTGGGTTATGCCATAGGTCTTGTGTTCGGCAATGTAATATAATAGTTTGGAAGCCAAAAGTACCAAGGAGAGGCAATGTTTCTTATTATAGTTGTTCTTAGTTTCATACTCTATAATCATTTGATTTATATAGTAGACAACTTGATCTTTATGCTTATCATCACGATGTGCAAGCATTGCCCCTAAGGAGTAGTCAGTGGAATAAATATAAAGGTAGAAAAGGTGGTCCTATTTTGGAGGAATGAGAATAGGTGGTGAAATAAGGTATTATTTAAGTTCATCAAAGTACTTTTGATAGTTTTTATTCCAATTAAAAGAGATATCTTTCTTTAGAAGGTGATGGAAAGGTTGGCATATATCTAATTACTAAGAGATGAAGTGGTGAATGGATTGGATATTTTCTTGTAAACTATGGAGTTGGTTGAGGTTAGAAGGAAGAGGCATGTCACAGATTGATTTGACTTTAGTGGGATCTAGCTTGATCCTATGAAGGGATAAAATAAATTGAAGAACATTTCTTGATAAGACGCCAAACATGTACTTCTTGGGGTTAAGGTAGACATGCAAATGGATAAGATGTTTGAAGATTACCTTTAGGATTTACAAATGATATTTGCGACATTTATATTTCTTGTGAAGGTCATCTACGTAGTCTTCTATGGTTTTATGAATAAGGTCATGAAATATATATGTCATGGCACATTGGTAGTTTGCACTAGCATTTTTTAGACCAAAAGGCATGAACCTATAACAAAAGGTTCCCCATGGGGTGATAAAATTAGTTTTATATTGATCTTTAGGAGCAATCAAGATCTGATTGTAGCTTGAGAACCTATACATAAGAGATAGCATCTCGTGGCTAACAGTAAAATCAATAATATAGTTGATACTTGGCAAAGGGAAGTCATATTTTGTGAAATCAAGGTTAAGATCATGAAATCATATGCAAATTCAAAGGCCCCCTATTAATTTGGTGACACGGATGATATTCAAGACCCATTGAGGATAGTTAATGGGTTAGATGAAATTGATAGATAAGAAGCACCTGATATCTTATTTGACAAGAAGGGGCTATACGAGGGTATATCCTAAGAATGTCTTACCTAACAAGCTTGGAATAGAGGGTGGTAAGGATGTTATGGATGATGATGGTGGGGTTAATTATTGGCATGCCAATATAAGATTGAGAAAGTGCTATGTTATGGTCCTATAGAAAGGAAGATAATTCTTGATTCTCTAAAGAATCAAGGGATGGCCAATTTTGATGATGCATGGTCTATCTTGAGTGCCTATGTTGATATCCATGTTGGTTTAATTTAGAAATGTTGATGTCACAAGAGTGAGATATTTGTGGATAGAATAATATTTTGCACTAAGATAGGTGATAAGGGAATCATCATCTTGACATTGAATACTATTGATGGTAGTGGAGTTGTTTTCTACCATCTCAAGATGAGTCAAATGAATGGTAATAGTCTCCCCATCATTTTTATAAGTCAAGGGTCATAAAATAATCATGTTGATGGAAAAAAGGTTGGATGGAATGATATCAAGATCTTCATATTTTGATAGGGAATGGGTTGGTGAGGATGGACTCTCTTCCTTAGTGATGGTGGTGCAAGGTGGGAAAGTTTGTTATTCTAGTGGAATGAAACTAATACCAAATAATTCATTAGGTTTTTAGGTTTTTCATGGTAAAAAATCATGTGGTCCATGTTCATAATATCCTAGATTGAATCCCTTCTAAGCACATCTATGGAGGTATGTCTTGTCAAACTCTAGTTTAACCAAGTAGTAGAAATCAAAGGTGAATGGTTTATGATAAGATGAGTTAGTAGAGGAGAAAAGGGGTTTATCAGGTCCCCCATAAATAGGATTAGTTTGGAAACTAGGGGATCTGAAGGAAATAATGGTTCAAATATTAGAATCATAGCTAGGGTTTTGGTCAAGTTTCCCATAATATTAAGGAGTAGGGAAGGCATCTAAGGCTAAGAGGTGATACTCCCCTTATGAAATAATTTGGAATGTTGATTCTAAGGGGTCCTTTATGGGGATTTGGGTGGAAGGTATAAAAGAATTGGTAGAACCTTTGTGGGTGAAAGAGGAAGAGGATTCATCCTTGGTTAGTGGAAGTTTGGTATATGGAAGAAGGAGAACATAATTAGGTTGATAAGTCATATTTCATCATGCAAAAGGATTGGGGTCATCTTGTATGGTAACAACTTGAACCTCATGCTCAAAATTTGATGTGTCAATGTAAGGTAGATGGTACATAACCCATGGAATGGTCCCATAGGAATCATAGCAAAATCTTATATTATAACTCACCTTCTACCATGTAGAAGACATATAGAAGAGTGTGAGGTCCTAAATGAATGTGGAGGAAATTTTTTATTAAGGTTGTTGTCATAGTATCATTTAAGGATCATATCACCACTATGGTTTCCAAAATGATGTTTTTTAGTAATTTTAGTTGTTCATATGCATGGGAAGAAATAATGTTAATTCTAGATCCCCTATAAATCATCACCCTCGTGATACTAGATTGGTTGATGTAGGCAATAATGAAAAGGGGAGAATCCAAATCATTAGGATGAATAGGAGGTATCTTTAAATCCTTAAAGGTGACAAGGGTGGACAGCTGAAGATCTCTAATAAAGGCTACTATAGGTTGTGGATCTTATTGATTGACCTCTATGGACTATAAGGTTTCCACCATTGCCTGGCAGTAATGGGGTGAGGTATTGATTAACACATATAATGTCATCTTTATTGATGTTTGGTGAAGTTTCTTTATGACTAATTTTTTTATTAATTTATAAGGGTTAGATTAAGAGACACCCAAGATAGAAACATTGGGTTTAGGTGTTTAGGTTTGCTTGGGTGAGTTGATTGTAGAGGAAGGATATGTCCATAGAATAAACACCTTTTATTTCCCTTTATAGTTTTGTTAGGCTTGTGATCATGTGACCATATAAATTATATGGATTAGGGGAGGAGTTGAGCTAGTCAAGTAATTTGGTTCCTCCTTACTCCTAGATGAATATGTTAGGGTAGGTAGATTTGGGGTGGTTATTTTTGGTTCTTGACTTGGTGGTGGACTCATGGGAGGTTATTTTGATAATAATTAATCCTCATCATAGATTTTATGGACTCTAAGTTGGAGAGATTTGTAGTTCCCTATATCATGTCCTGACATTTAATGGTATGAGAAAATTAAATTATCATTAAACCAGGATGGCTTAGGACTAAGGGGATAAAATGGTTTGATAAGAGGAAAATTCAAGTAAGGATAAACATTTAAAATATGGTGGAATATGATTCTAACAAATGTGGAAATGGAATGGTGGTTTTGACTTTGAAATTTGGGGTGGAAGCTTTCATAGGAGTTGGGTAGGTAATAGGAGCTTTCAGTAATGGAATTTTCTTGCTGGGTGGCATTAGGGTAAATGGTTTGATATGGCTAGGAGTAGATGGTTTAGAAGTATAATGTTTAGAATTATAAGGATTGGTAGTGGATGGTTTGGAAATATAATGTTTAGAAGTATAAGGCTTGGTAGTGGATGGTTTGGAAATGAGAGGTTTAGAAGTAGAAAGCTTTGTAGTGAATGGTTTGAAGGTCAACAACATGGAAACAATATGTAGAGGTGTATTTAAAAGAGGAGGTTGGGTTTGGGTTATGCTTAGTAGATATGTTTTTCTAATAGAAGGATGTGGTCCAAGGATGGAAGAAGGATGCAGTCCTAAAATGGAAGGAAAAGTAGAAATGTAAAGTAAGGCTTTGGATTTTGGTATCCTAGGTAGTTCTACTTTCTTGGTTGGTTTAAATTATAGTGTATTTAATGTGTTTGGTGGTGTGAGGTTTTATTTTAATGGATCGAGAATAAGGACATAAGTGGGAAGCATGCTTAAATTCTTGATGGGATTTATTTTGATGGTGGGATGTATTTTGGTTACTTTGGGTATAGTTGGCTTGGGTTGTTCATCTATGGTTTGAGAGGTGGAGGCTTCCATTAGTTTGGTTGGAATGATGGTGGGTTTACTATTGAAAGTTGAATGTTTGGTATACAAAGGGGAGTTTGGGTAAGGGAGTCCAATATGGTGCCAAAATGAGTTTGGGTTGGGATAAGAACTCCAATTTTTGAACCAATCAAGAAAATGGTTTATAGATTGGCTTGGTTCCTTCTATATTGTACTCAAAGGATGAGCCAAGGGATTGAGAAATAAGATTGGTTTCCTTGACCTTTTTTTTGACCTTTTATTCTATCAAATGTTTTCTTTTTAATGTATTACATCTACTAACATCATGTCCAATGACATAGTGGAAGGCACATAACTCATTTTCCTTATACCAACTTGGTATAGGATGAGAGGAAACAAAATTTTATGGGGTTTTGAGAGGGGGAAGTTTTATGATATTTAATTTTAACAAATTCTCCAATACTAAAGTATATCACTCTCCTAACAGAGTGTATTGATTTTGGTTATAGTAGTTTTGGTTTCTTGCATTTTGGTTAGAAGAATTGGAAGAAGTGGGTTGGTTAACAACCAATGGAGGAGATATTTTAAGGAATAATATATTAATATTTCCCTTATTTTTTGTGTTGATATTATTTTGATTATTGGGTTTGGAAGAAGAAGCTTCACTTGACTTAAAACTAGAGTTCCTATTTCTAAATTTTAGTTTCCCCTTGTCAGTGTCTCTAAGCTCGAAATTGTGTACCATGGTGAAAACCTCATAAAATGTGACAAAATTTTGAACTATTAAGGTGGAGGAAAAATTCTTGGCACAAGCCTAAGAAAAAATCTTAATTAACTTGGGTTTGGATATAGACAAAGATATTTGGTTAATCAAACCTATGCAATGAGACATAAAGTTGACAATTGACACATCCTCAAATGGCTTAATACAGAAAATGTTAGTGATAAAAGCCTTATTAGAGATATTTATCGAGAAATGATCTAAGAATATTTGAGCTATTTGGGAAAAAGAGAATATGGAGTGCTTGTTAATGTCACTATACCAATCTAATTCTAGACTACGTAAAGACATAGGGAAGGTGTGAAGGAGGAGATTGTCATTATAATGAATCAAATAACAAGATTTCCTAAATGCTCTAAGATAATTTTTAGGATCTCCTTTGCTCTAAATTTTTGAAAATTTTGAAAGTTACCATTGAGGATGGTAGGGTTGTATTGGGACAGATGGGTGAATTGGTTAATTAAAAATTTGATGGTATGATAAGAGGTTGCATGTGTCATAAATGGATTAATCTAGATTATTCATCTTACCCATTAACATTTTCATTAGATAAATTTGTGATTGTACACCCCCAAAGTTATGAATAATATTCTATAAGGTTTGGCTATGTGCAACATATGGGTAGCTAGTATAAAGTTGGGAGGATTCCATGTATTGGTACATGGACATGGGTGGTTGGGAGGATGCCATGTATGGGTCGGTAGACATGGGAGTTTTGGAAGAAGGTGGAAACATGTACCCTTATGGGTTTGGAACATAGATTGGGTTTGGTGTGATGGTCACTTTTTGGGGAATAGACATTGGTTGGGTTGATAGGTTGAAGGTGGGTAGTTACTTTAATTTTAATAGGTGGAAGGGTAGAGGGTATAGAAACTACCAAATTTTGGAATGGCATGGATGTTGGTGTGTTGGAAATAACAAGAGGAAGGGTGGAAACACTAGTGGAAGAAAATCCAATTGTTTGTGGAGTGTAGGTTACCAAAGGTTGGGTTGCTTCAAGATTGAAAGGGTTATTGGTTGGGGTAGAAGGTGTTTGGGTGTTGGTGAGGGGATTGGATTAGTTTTGGATGGTGGTGTTGGAGGGATTTTTTGTGGAAGAAGAGCCTTGAATGGCCAAAGGCTATGAGGAAATGATGGCTATAGAGGTGTTACCCATAAGATGAGGTGGCATGCCATAGTGTAGATCAATGAATGGAACAAAAGTAGGGGTTTGATAAGACATGGTCTTAAGGTAATGTTGGAGGGATATAGGATTATTGTCTGAAAGGATGGTGAAATTTATATCTCCTTGAGCAATTTCTTGAGGTATACTAGCCCTTCTAGAATGATGGGGGGAACTTTCTAAATCCAAGACGTTCTCCATAGATGAGGAGGAAGAGGAAGATAGGTGGTTGGGAGGTGGATTTTAATTTGATTGGTTTCTTAGTTATTCTCTTATCAAAACCATGTAAATAAAAATAAATAAAGATGAAAGGGATCTCACAAACTCAAAAGAGAAGCAATCAAAATAAAAATTTGAATGGAAATAAGCATACACTAGATTATGTTTAGATCATACAATATGTTTTATATTTCTTTATGCATATTCCCTAATTTTAAGTAAATTATGAGGATCAACTTGGGATTTTAGAGCATGTAATAGAAGAAGATGTATAGAGATGGTTTCATGTTTTTAAATACTCTCAAGATTTTTGTGTTAATATTTGGTATGTGGCTTGATATTTAGGCCTACCCCCTCACTTCACAAATAAAAGAAATAACTATGTCAAGTTCTTAGCTAAAATATGTCAAATGATAGATATTATACTCAGCCAGTAAACTAAATATTGGTGTCTCCACTTGGTGGTGAGATACAAATGGGATAGCCAAATGGGAAAGGTTTACCACTAGATGATGAAATCCTAGTCAGGAGTTATGTTAGTGTTTTGATGTTTGATTAAATATGTGGTTTGGTCTTTTTGTTTGATAATAAGTAATACTATGATTGATTTACTTGAGGTAATTAATCTATGTGAGCTAAAGAATAAAAGTAAACTATGGATGCAAGTCAATTTTATCCAGAGGAAAACTTATTGACTTTTCAAATGAACACAAGAATAACTAGATGCAAGTAAATGTGATATGATAATGCAAATCCTAAGCCTATGATGATTACTTTTTATTTTATGAAATGAAGGGGAAAATGACAATTTTTACTTTTTTTTAAGAATTCAAAAGAGACTAAAAATTGCTTTTGGAAAATAAGAAAGGAAATAATGAATGTTTTAATTTTAAAAAAGAATACAATGGATGAATTATCTGATGTAACTAATTATCCTAACTACTAACCCAAGAAAAATATCAAAGGTCCCACTGAGCGTGCCAAAATGTTTCACTATTTTTTTCACTTATTTTCTTTTAGAAAATAAAAAATAAACATAAAGAAAGAGTGTGGTAGAAATATTTGGTTCTCATTATGTGCACGTAAATATAGATAGTTTTAGATACTCATTTTTATCTAGGGAGGATGAGTTGTAGATAATAAATCAACTAGAAGAATGGTAGATTAGTGAGATAGTTAGGTGGACTACATAATGAGAGCTAGATCCAAGAAGCACTAATCTTCCTTATAGGATGTCAATCCACACTTTAAAACACTTAAGTTCTAAAACCTAAAAGTAGATACTTGCATGTAATAACAAAAGGTATTAAAATCAAATGCAAGAGATAAATGAAATGATTTTTTAAAAAATAACAATAACTTGATAAAGACTAATGCTAAATTATTCAAACCTGATTCAAAAAATATTTTGAACCTCTTTGATGTAACAAAAACTCAAAAAATAGAATTTGCGTGTGAACTAATAGGTGAAATATATTTGTTATTATAAAATAGGACACACAATGACCATCATCAGTTAGGGAAAACCATCAGTGATCAAGGTATGACCATCGATGGTTACTATGAGATCTGGTTTGGGATGAGATTATTGTTGGGTAAGTTTTATAAGGATTTCAAAGGTGGCCATTGGGTTGGGTGTTGGTTGTAAGAGAGAAATGAAGTCTCAAAATTCCGTGGTTTAGAGATTGGATATTCAGGTGGGCAAGGATGGTTGTTGGGTGGCCTAGGGTAGAGACTGATATGTATAGAGTTGTAAAAATATGAAACAAGGAATGAAATGTCGATAAATTAGAAAGGACAAAAGTAGTGGATATGATAAAACTACTTAGTAAACTTAATAGAAAGATACAGACACTTAGCTCTAAGTTTGTTGGTTGGAAGATAGTTAAGGTTGGTTGAAAGCTATTGTGAATCTTATAACACTATTGGTAGAGAAACAATACTTTAGCTGTTGATGGTGAATTGATAAATGGCCTATAATATTTGATTTGGTTCTTGGTTCATCTAAGAGCTTTCATTCATCTAAGAATAAGAGTATCCTTTTCAAACTAAATTCAAACCCCTCAATAAAGGTTTTTTGGTCACATTATGTAACTCTCTATGGTCTTATTCAACTACCACCAGTCGAGGGGTAACCACCAATGGCTACAAGAAAATAGTCAACATTGGCTAAAATTAGCCAATTTCACTAATGATGGATTGTTAGGAGGTTTAATAAATAGTCTGAGGTTAGTAAAGAGTTAATTATAATGCATTTAGAAAAAGTATTATAAAGTTAAGGCATTAAATGCCAAGGTAGAAATGGTCTTCAGGCTAGGTGTCAATTAGGTAACTATCAATTTGGATAGGTGAGGTTTCGAACAACTAGTCATCAATTTTGGTAGGCAAGTTGTAAATAGGTATTATTTAATTAAGTAAATTAATCTAGTTAAGGGGGGAGATAATTATGTAAATAGGTAAGTTTAATTATTTTAATAATTAATCCTAAGGAGGCCAATGGGCCAAGGGGTGTGTGGATGATGACTAGAACCATTTTGCATGGTTTTTAAGTGTGTAAAATCTTAATCCATCTCCATCAAATATATAACATTATAATACTATCATTCCACACCCTCCATCCTTTGCATTTATTTTTCAACCTTTTAAACATGACAAACATGCAAACAAACTTCTTTTTCTTGCCATCTCCACATAGGTGGTAGTTACAAATTCTTGTTACTTGGCCAATATTGTTATTTATCATGATATGAACGTAGTAAAATATCTAAAACACCATCCTAGGACATTTTTTACCTTTTACAAACATATAGATCACACACAAGACTCAAAACACCTCAGAAGCCTAGTTATGAAATTTAAATACTTAAATCTTGCTTTTTGGCCTAAAAATATAGATAGGCTTTAGAAAAGCACTCTTAAATACTCTCAATGAATATAAGATATACATTAGGACCCTATAACACCTATCCTACCCAAACCAAACCAAAAATGGTCACATGACACATTTAATGATACAAACACTCTTTGTTGCTTGGTGATGCTCTACATCATAATGACTACTTATGGAGGTTATTTAGATAATAAATAAAACATACAAAAGTAAAAAATCCCAAAAACATAGTATCTCAATAAAATTAATTATGTAAGCCTTAAAATCACACACACACACACACACACATAGATATATATATATATATATATATATATATATATATATATATATATATATATATATATATATATATATATATATATATATATATATATATATATATATATATATATATATATATATATATATATATATATATATACATACATACATACATATATACATATATATATACATACATATATATATATATATATGTATATATATACATATATATATATATATATATGTATATATATACATATATATATATATACATTATATATATATGTATATATGTATGTATGTATATATATATATATATATATATATATATATATATATATGTATGTATATATATACATATATGTCTGTATATATGTGTGTGTGTGTGTGTGTGTGTGTGTGTCTATATATATATATATACACCATATACATCAATTAAATTAAATACTGGGATGCCTTCATCCCTAAATGGATAAGGGAATACACTATGCTATGATCCAACCTCTCTAAGGGATTGAAAAAAATATTGTCTCCTCAAGTATAATCATAAATTCTATAGTTTTGATGTCATAAATTCTCTATATAACTTTAAAATATATCATTTTATACCATACTATCTGTCCATGCCTACTGGTATTGTAGCATGACGTACAACCTGATTGCTAGATATATCTCATTATACCATCATAACATGTTTTACATCCATTTATGTGAACTAAAGTTTATATAAAAGGTCTTAAGTGTTTTACCTACTATTGTACCTCCCATATCATCTCTCCAACAAGACTAAATTATTGAATATAATATCTTACATATGATCCTATTATATTTATCTTAGTTATAGGGCTTGTAGAAGAAGAATTCCATTTAGTATCTCATGATTTATTTCCTCAATCAAAGATCCTAATTTTTTTTAATAGTTATAGAACCCCTAAAAATAAACTATTAGGCATTAAATATATCAAAATAAATATATCTATCACTATCCTATCCTCAACTATGACTATCTATAAGTATTAAAAAATGATAAAATAAATAAA
>JARHVA010001448.1:3385000-3415000 GCA_037957365.1 Torreya grandis
GTGTGTATGTGCATGAAGCGTTATCCTACCTTATGAATTTGAAATTGTGTATATATTCATGAACCAATATCATTCCATTTGAATGTATATCTATTGATAAAGAATGGTATGCATCTATATGTTTAATATAATAGTCTATATTTTAAATGGATGTATATGTGAAAAAATGTAACTCATGTTCCTATAAACTATATACCTATGGCCATACATATGTACTTAAGTGTGTATCAATTTGTACTCAAGTATTTATAATGTAAGTTACTATTCATTAGATATGCCCCCATAATCTATATTTGGGTACAAATATGTGTCATGCAACTCAAATTTATCTGATATGTGAACCATCATGAATCTCTTAAATTTATACTCTCATTCCATAATAAATTTTTTAATGAAGGCACATGTCTCTATCAAAATATAAATGTGATTCACACTTTTGAGATGAAGGATGTGTCAAATAATTTACTCATATGAAAAGTAAAAATAAATGTATCATGTCATGAAAGTAGATGGAATCATGTATAATCATTTGAATTAATTCATTTATGTAACATATTTTTAAAGATAGTTATATGTAGGTCAAGAGATAATAATATATATGTCAATCAATGAATTTATATAACATATGTAATATGATGCATATAAGTTTCATGTCTAGATAGAGGTATTAGTGAAACATGCAATTGTAATCATCATTAAAAAAATAAGAAAATAAGACTAAATAATAACACTTAATCTCAAATAAGAACAACAAGCTTAAAAATATTATGAATTATTGCCACACAAAAAAAATAAGGACCACATAAAAGTTAAGTTAATATATTTCTTCAAACAAGACAATGGCCACACATAAATGACATTAGTATGTCACAACCATGGGACATAACAAATTTCACATCAAATATAGCTAAGGACCACATGCAAGTGACATTAATATGTTGTAAATAAGGGATACAAGATATGTTGTAAAAAATGTTAAGGGGCCACACACAATAGAAAATTACAAACTCTATTATAATAAAAGATATAGATAATATCAATTTAGTAGGACATAAGTAAAAACTAGTCTACACTATCCACATATATGAACGTAACATCATTTTAGAATAACATGTCGATGTATCACTGTGTAAGATATGATAAAATATAAATTCATGTGTAAAAAATATATATAGTCTAACATGGTAAAGAGGTAATAAAAATATATAAACCATGATAATGAAAACTATGGAAATATATGCCTATGCTATTTCCATGGACACTAGCCAAAGGAAAGTCCAACATTTATATGTCTATTTGTAACATGTATGTCCTATATTGCACTAATATACCATGATATTAATGTTTATGAAAATAGTATTCCATCTACCAAAACCGTGATAAATAAATTATGTAAATAGTGCAGTATAGTGATCACGTCATGCACATCTTTGGTTTTGATTTTTTTTAATATTATGTATGTTTTTATATTTTATATTTTTTTTTGAAATATTTAATGTTTTTTTGTAGTATTTAAAATAATATGCTTATTTTTAAAATCAACACAAGTGCATGATGATCATAGGGTTACTCATGGGTTTAGCTTATAATGTAGATAACTGATAGGCTCTTGTACCCATCTTTTTCATAATAAGAAATGGGCCCACTCATTTGGGATTGAATTTGACTTTGATTTGCTTATTTGAATTAATGTTATTCTAATTATCTTTTAATAATAAGTTACCAATGTCAAATTTAGTTGTGAATTTTCTTTCTATATGCTCTCTTGATATGACCTTGGTAAGCATTGATATGTTCAATATATTATACGTGTATGTTTTCTAGTGTTTCTAAATCATGTGATTTTTTCCATTAATATTCATTATTATTGAAAATATATTTTAAAGAGACACATAAAGATGGTATATTGATCTCTAATGGTAATACTAATTTTTTCCCATAAATAAGAGAGCAGTGTGTAGCATTATTTGGTAGATATATATGTTTGAAAGTGTTTAGTTTTTTTACTTTTTGTTGTCCATTTATTCTGGATAATATGGTGTATATAAATTGTGATGGTTATTGTATTTAACATACAATATTTTAACTATTTTAATTTTTCAAAAGGATACATTATCTTTGATAATGGTTGATGGTACATCGAATCATGAGATGACATTTATCTTTAGTAATTTACCTATATGTTCACATTTAGTACATACTAAAGTTATGGCATCTACCCATTTTGTTAAGAACATAGTAGCTATAGGATTGAATATTTTATCCTTTAATGATTCACGATTTCTATCACCAATTAACTCTAAGATCCAAATGGTAATAACCATGGTGAGAGTATATATTTTAACTCTTATGATGTTGAACAATTTAAATTTATATTTTTTGACATTTAGGCATAATTTAACATGATCGTGACATTATTTTTACATTTTAGGACAATAATTTTTGTCTCAAAAATGTTTAAGACATTTGTTTTGTATTGAAATGACTTCAACATTCATTATCGTGTACCCCTAATGGGGTATTTTTATCCTGTTCATCTCCAATGCACATAATTTATTATCCACAAAATGATATTTTATATAAATATATTTGATTTTGAACATAATTAATAGATTCAAAATGTAAATTTTGTTTATCATTATCTATAGTGTTTTTAGAGAATGTAAGATTTGCATAAAATCTACATATATTTGTGTCTCTTATAAATTTATGGTATTGTGAGATACTTGTAGGAATTATAGATAATTCTACTACAAAGAATAATAAATTTTGTATTTTTCAAATCATAAAAATTCCATGATCATCATTGATGTTGATTAGATTCATAAAAGCTGCACTAGCCATAAAATCAACATGTTGGTTGTATTTTTAATGTATACTGTCTAATGAAAAATGATAAAAGTGTATTTGTAATCATTTTACCATTTATTTATATGAGATGAAATTTTGTTCTTTTGTATGGTAAATTTATGAAAATTTATTAATAATAAGCTAAGAATCCCCATTTAAACATAGTTATTTTACTTATAATTTATGTGATGTACATAATCCAAATGTCAATGCCTTTTATCAAATTTTGTTAATTCTATAAGGAAACCCCATGTGATATGAAAATGCAATAGGTTATACTTGATAATTTATAAAGGCAATGATATGGCTAATGCTTATAAATAATTTGGTTTCATCAAATTACATGGTCCAAATATCATCATCACTGTGATATGAAGTAAAGTCATAATAAAATTCATCATTGGTTGGTAGTGTCTCTATAAATGGAGTTGCACCTTATTTTCTTGATATGACTTGTCCTTTTATGGATTTTGAAGAAATAAAATTTAGATGAAATTCTATGAGAAAATTTACCCATTTATTTATATGTCCTAATGAATGTAATTTTTACATGAAGAATTTAAGTGGATCCACCTTTTTTATGACTTGTCTCTCATCATTAATAATGTAATGACACATGTTCTATGTATAAAAATAAAGGATAGGAAGAAATTTTCCATAGTATTTTAAATTATATCATTGTCAATTAATATAAGACTCATATAATAAATGATACGTTCTCTACTATCATCATTGTATTGTGTTAATAAATTTCATAAGGCATGATCTATTACTTATATGTATAATAGTAATGTTATATTCATTATTTGGGGCATGGAAATAGGTGGATTAAGTAGATATTATTTAAGAGCATAAAAAAATTGATAATAATTGGCATCCCATTTTAATTTTATGTCTTTATTAGTAATCATGTGAAGGGTTTCATATTATCAGGTACTCGAGTCATAAAATTTATTATTGCAAGGAATTATACCTATAATGATTGAAAATGTTTTAATCTATTTAGTGGAGTCATGTATAAAATATCTTAGTCATTTTTGGGATCAATTTTAATTCCTTTAAGATATGATGTATCCCAATAATTTTCCTGATGATTAATTTAATACATATATATTTGGATTTAAGTGTGCATGGTATTATGTTAAAAACGAATAAAAATCATAAATTCATAATATAATTCTATAATTTTATTGATTTTACAAGTACATCATCCACATAACCTTTAATTAATTTATGTATATATTCATGAAAACTATGGGTAATTTCTCGTTGGTAATTAGGATCACCATTTATTAATCTAAAGGGTATGACTACATAGCATAATGTTCTCAATTGTGTAGTAAATGAATCCTTTTCCTGATATGTTGGATTAGTTTTAATGTGGTTGAATCCTGAGAAATCATCCATGAATGATAGCATTTAATTATTTATTATAGATTCATATATAATTTTGGTAATTTTTAATGGGAATTTTTATTTTGGAAAAGCTTTACTTAATTCTTGATAATATTTACAACACAAATATTTTGATTATGCTTCACAACTGATACTATGTTATAGACCAACTGAAAATAATTAATTGATTGAGTAAAATCTAAATATAATAGTCCCAAATTTTCATATTTAACCAACAAATACACTTTTAGATGCATTTTTATTATGTTTGTTGTATTGGATTAGAATATGTAAAAATTACATTGTTATGAACTATAATTTATTGATAATATTTCCATTGCACCTAAATAATTTCCCTCTAATTTTGATAATGTCATTATTAGCATCTACAATATCATTAAAAAAGAATAATAAGTTTATTTTTGTGTTATTTTAATATTCTATATTTATAGTGTCACAATCTCTAGCACAAATACCTCTATTCTAGAATTCAATTAGAGCATAAATATATTCAAAGAAAAGAGAAATTTATGTAATTTAAAATTAATATTATAGATTTACTATATGTTAAATTAATTTGAAATTTATTCTATTTGTAATTTGTAATTTGTGACTATCTTTTCCATTTTACAGGTAATACTCCCATAAGGAGAAATTTTCCACCATTACTACCAGCACCCCAAGTCCAACCTGTAACTATGAGCAGATGGAAACATTTACCATTTGTTTTAGGACCTGCATAGAGTATTTACACTCTATATTTAGTCTCATAAATTTGATTTTCCTACTATTTTTCTTGGTGGTCTCCCTAGTGAAAGAAGAACCACATTTCCTTAGCAAATCAATTTTGTAGATGAGTATCTAGGGATTGATAATGTCACCCAAATGCCTAATTTTAATCCTCATGAAATTATAAAAGGTTCTCATTTGGATGTAGCAAATACATTCCAAAAATATTATGGAGGTGCCTCTCCACCTATATTTATCATTCTTTCTCCTATCAATGAAATTCCATAGTCTGACGATCAGATTTCATTTCTTCCATTGAATAATTATTTGCCAATAATGCTAAGGAATTTTTTAGTGATGTTTTCATCAATAACCTTCATGACATGAGAAAATGGCAATATTGGGTTAAAATTTTTAATAAGGAAATCAATGCACATTTTCATAACCACACACAACATAATCAATTATTTTCGCTGGTTTATAATTAGTTTTTAAAAATGATGTTTTTTTAAAGTAGTCTATTAATGGAGCCATTAAATTTAATACTATCTTTAATTATAAGGTTTTAGATGTAATGTTAGATAGGATTATAAATTTAAATGTAGAAGCCCAAGCATATTAAAATAAATGGGTGAAAAACAAAAGTCTTGTTCTAATTGAAAAACATGGAAAAATAAAAATGCATGGTAAGTTTTATAATTGTTTTTAAAATTAAAATTTTCTTCATAGTTTTCTACTAATTAATATTATTTCTTCATTTTCAATCAAAATATAAAAATTTAAATAATCAAGTGCATTTCCTTGACGTACATATTAAAAATGCATGTTAAATTTTAACTACAATGATTTTACTCAAGGAAAAAAAATTAACAATGAATAAGAAAAATAATACTTTGAAGAGAATAATAAAGAAGCATGGCTTGGATCTTCAAGTTTTGTTTAAACAAAATGTTGAAGTAGACCTAATCTTATTTTTATCAAAAGATGCTTCTAGAGAATAACCTGCAAATATTGATAATATCAAGAGAGTGACACATGATATTATGGAGTTAGGTATATAAAAAGACAACATGATTATTATCCAATTGGGAAGCTAGGGAAATAAAATGTCTTCCATGCAAAAAATCAAAATAGACACCCAAGTGTCTGATAAATAATGAAATTTTCACTTTCCATTTTATTTATATTTTGAAAATATTGTAATATAAGGGCTTGAGCCTAAAAATAGAGATTGTAATTAAACTTATTTATAATATTAAATATATATTTTTAATTTTTGGCTTCATGTATTTATTCAATATATACATCTATACTTTTATTTAAAATGGTTAGATAATTTAATAATTTTGATTTGTAAACAAATCCATCAAGGAATTGATAAATAACATAATTAATATTGATTCATATATAATTTTGTATTCTTGTGATTAGGTTTTGATTTTACACCCATTGTTCCATTTTTAGCTTGCTAAATTTGTAATTTTTTATGTTTATTTTCATTATGATGTAAATCATGAAACCTAATGGAGATAGATTAGCAATGGTTTTTACCTTGGTGGTGGCATCCATTCACATAGAAATGGAAGGATCTAAGCATAAGAAACAAGATGTGATGGAGGTAGCTGAGTGTTGGAATCAAGATATTCTAGTGGTCTCATATGTTCAGCTGGAGATTCATAAATGGAGGGCTCTATCAGTAGATTCAAGGGAGAAGAGAGTTGTTAAACCTAACATTACTATTGAGAATGGAAAGGAAAATGAGGTTCCTATGCATTTTCTTCCAAATAGAGTTAGATTTAGCATAGATCAAAAGATTACGTATTACAATCCCAAATTTGAAGTAGTTAGTTAAACCCCAAGATGCATGAGACATTTGAATCTATGTAATACATTATGTTTGGTGGATCTAGCTAAGATAATATGAGGATGGAAATAGTGTATCACTAATAACTTGCTAGTAGAAGTAAAGGCATAGTCTAAACATGGAGACCAAAAAATAGTAGGTGAAAGATAATTTTCTTAAGTTACGGGAAGACACAAAAGATCTCCTATAACTCCATCCAAGGATAGCCTTGTTATTTTATTTTCTAAACAAAACATGGAATTTATTACTATAAGGTAATAATGATTAACTACGTAGGGATTGATTTTTAACTTTTAAGGATTATGGTTGAATTTTACAAATATACATTAGTGGATCTCAACCCAATGGTAATTTAGAGTGTAAGGTAAAATATAGATTCATCCCTATCCTAAAGTTTTCTTATTTTGATTTTTAATTCTATAGCAGATAAAGAGGTTATTCTTAATGACATAGTTTTGGACTAAGATAAACACACTCGATTGGTAAAAACATGACAACCAAATTTTAATAAATAGACCAAAATTTTAAATTTCAAACTGATTTGGATTAGGCTTCCAAACATTCCTTACCAATTTTGTGATGATTTGGTGTTTTTAGCGACTAGAAATACAATAGGCAATTTTTGGAGCATTTATGATTTAACTATTGTTAAGAGACATTCCACATATGGTGATATTTTGGTTTATGTATATTTTACTAAGTATTTACCTTCTCACTTATAAATGTTGGTGGGGGATAAAAATTGGATGCAACACCTTGACTTTGAAGGTATCCCTTTTAGGTGTAGAAGATGTTTCAAAATAGAGCTTCTCGTGAATGATTGCTTAAATTTCAAATTCAAGAAGATAGTATCATGATGGAAAAATGAAAAAAATTAACATAATATGGTTCTAGTTATAGAGGATAGTGTATGTGATAGTGAGGGATTTGAGGCAGAGATATTTTTAGAATAATAGGAGCAAAACCATTTAAATGTGACACTATGTTGTGAAGCAATGACCAAAGTGCGGGTGGGGGGGGGGGGGGGGGGTGGGGGCGCGCGGGGCGCTAGTGTCCCACATGAGAGGACTAATGGAAATGTAGAGATTAGATCATATTTAGTAGCCTAGTCTCTATTAGAAATAAAAGGATTGTTTCACTCACAACAAACATAGAATCAAGAGGATTTTTTAGATATCTCCATTCCCATATTACCAAATCCTAAAGAGGAAGGAGAATGGAAAATAATTAGGTATAGAAATAAAGGCAAATGTAAATAGGGTTTGAAACCTTTAACAATGTCTCCCATATTTAACAAAGAAAATCTCATGGGAGATTCCAAGTTGGTCTCTTTTTGTGATATTTTTGTTATTGGGGCAGTTTCTATTTTTAAATTTTTTGACATTTGAGGCCATTTTATTTATTATTATTAATTATTCTTTGGATATTTTTCTTTATTTTTTTTATGCTGAGTGAATGTTATATTTGGCCGGTGTGGCCTCAGCTTTGTCTTTCTCTTCTAGGGTAAATGTCCATGGTTAAAATAAAATACCATTTATCCTTAATATAAAACATAATTGAGACTCATTAACTAATATATTTTAGGTTAATAATTCAATTGATTAATACTATAACCTTGGATGAATTCCTAAGCATAAAAATGTAGATTTTTAACCAAGAAATTAATATTGGTGTTTCTATTGGAATAGGGCATTTACATGGTTGTACCACTACCAATTCAATGTTATAATTGGATAGTTAATAACCACTTTATACCTTATGAAATATCAAGTTAAGTTTTCCATTTCAATGCAGTCAACAATTATAGAAAATTGATATCATAAAAGATAAGTGGTACATTAGCATAAAATTAACTCAAAATCCTTAATGCCATGCCCTGAGTTAAAAATAGAAAAATAGAACATATTTTAAACATTTTTATGTATATCACAAATGTAGTATGAATAAAAATTTAATTCCAATATATTTATAATACATACGAAACTTAAAAATTGAGTAGTTGAAGCAATCCTTTTGTATCATGTTCTTCATATATGACATTCATATGTACCATCTTAGAAGGATTTTTAGTAACATTTTTGGTCATATATGTGACTCCTCTTATTTTAGTGAGAGAAATAAAAACTTAAAATTCTCTCGCATAAGGAAACATGTCCACTATATAATGTGAAACATACAACCTCAAACATGTCTTGAGATTTTTGTCCAATTTATCTTGAATTTTTGATTTAAAACAACATAATGCACTAAATACTCATTCATCCTCCATGGACCCCAAAATAATTATTTGGCACAATTCATATAATAAAAAATATTCACTGATATTTTCTTGAAAAATAATGTTGGGATACAATTTTTTTGAATGTCCTTTAATATCACCACTTTGTGTTGGTTCATTTAACAACTAAATTTTACCAATCTAGGTAATTTCATAATACATTGATTAGGATGTCAGTAAATCCTTTTAGAAAATACCCTTAAATCCAAATTTATCCATCTTTATATACCTATTTAAATGATTAAGGAGAGTACCCATATATTTTAAAAATAAAGTATGTTTTTATATATTCAACCTTGATAGTGTTCTCTAATATAGGATTCATCATTCCCATGGATTCAAGAAACTCATACATTTTAAATTGATCTCAAATTTTAGTTAATAATTTTTTTGAAATGTTTGTCAACTTCATTTGTGTCTCATATATGACTTTATCACAAATAACCCTTGTTACAGGGACTTATTCAGTTTATGCTCCAACCAAATCAGTAGTGGTATCTCCTTTCCATTAATCAAAATTCAAAGATGATCATTAATATTAAATTTAAAATATATTTTAGGCTCCATATCTCCTAATATTTCACAAATAATAAATATTGGTCCCTTAAAGCATTATCATGATTAACATAAGATATGAAGAGATTGATAAACCTGTTTATTAAACCGTATGGATTCAAAAATTTAAATGGATATCTCATGTGCATGTTTCATCATAAAATGCATTTACTTCAACATGGGAAGAATACCACAAAATATTATTAGAGTTTTGAAATCTATTAGAAAATGTAAAAAATATTTTACCTTTTTAACTTCCATCTAGTATTTAAACATAAAACTTTATAGAAATGGATATTCCACAAATAATCTGTATGCAAGTTCATAATGGAGATCCATCTTTTATCAATAACTTATAAATTTGTTTTCCCATCAATCACTTCAATTGAAATTTTTTGAAGCTCTAGAAACCTCTTTGGACTTCTTGACATGTATGTGTGTAATTCACAAATAAGCTCATCCAATTTTATGACATTTTAAAATGTTCTACCAATTTTGTAAGAAAGACTCATTATATGTGTCATGAAATGAATTTTAATCATATATTTGGAAACTATTATTTAAAGGTGAATGCATAGAGTAGTTTCATTCCCATATAAAATTTATGCACCATCCTCACCAACTTACACTAACTTGGTACCTATATCATAATAATCCATCCTAGATATATCAATCAAATTGGAAATAACCAATTTGTAAAGGTTCTCAGCATTACAATTTTCCATTATTTTTTGTACAGATAGTAGGTAAGGTTGCCTTGAATGGTTCTCAAATGTAAAAACATGCATGTAAACCCATGATATGTTGTCAATTATTGTTACCTCATCAATAGATACTCAGATAAACTATGTTTATTTTACTTTTTCTTTCAAATCCTTCATTTCAACCATCACAAGACATTTTGTTATTTCTCAAACACTATTATCTAACCAATGTGATTATGGAATGTTATGAAAACCATTTTGTTGAAATAAAAATTTATAATCTCAAAAATTAGAGAATGGTATACCCATTTTTAGAATGTGATATATTTTAGAGAACTAAATATTTTTGGCATGTAGATTTGATTGAGCTACTTTTCTACACTGGTTTTTAATATTTCCACCTTTATCAATGAGTTGTCATTGATGTTTATGATTATTTATATACTCAAATGTGAAACATTTATTCATGAATTATTTTGCATTTTTACATCTCATTGGTCATTTAATTTATCCATATATTTATTTTACCAACACATGATTTTCAGAAATATTTCATAATTGTGTCCAATTTGAGTTGTATTTTTTTGTCTTATCCAAGTTTCCAGCTACATATTGTATATTTACGTTAATTTGTAATATCATTTTTTTTTTGTCTCTACATGTTCAATGAATGGATATTTTGCTACTCAGTCAAACCTAAATGACATTTCAATTATCCATGTACTTATCTTATTTCACATAGATGTTTTAGCTTTGTTTTCAGCTCAAGCTTGTGTTGGCTGAGTAGAATTCTCATTCAATATTAGGTTATCATCATTAAAATAAATGATGTAATGTACTTTCATTTTTACTATATTGTATTTTTGAGTTGAATTTTCTACCACTATTTCTCTTTCATCATATCCAAAAAATGGTTTTAATATTTGTAGGTAAATTATTTCAAAATTATATTCAAAGGGTAATATTTCATACCCATGAACATATTTTAGTGGACACATGTATTCAAAAAGGTCATCCATGGGTTCTACATGAAAAATGACTGGAAAAATTATAATTATTATAAAAACTTGAAACAAAAGTGAATATATAAAAATACAAAATCATTTAATATTTAGTCCTTCTATTTACAATTTCATACCTAGGTACATCTTCTAGTGGAGGCATATATTCAAATGGGTTATTAGTGGGTTATGTGTCCAAACTAGTTTTAGACCTTGTACTTATTATTGAAACATAATATAAAAGTGTAATAAATAATAATACCTTAAATCATTTAATATTTAGTACATGTTTTTGTCATTTTAAACCCAGGTACATCTTCTAGTGGAGGCATGTTCATGTGGCCTCAAACCGTGACTCACTCTTTCTCACAAATTCAACTCATGAATTCAATCACAAATGCAATAAATCTTCATTAACCTCCTCACAATTATAAAAGCTTTATCAAAAATCTTAACTCTCATTAAAATATTCCACAATATTCCCTTAAAAACAAATACAAACTTAGCATCCGAAGCTAAGGATGTTCCCAAAGATTTCACATAGGTTTTTTCCCAAACTAGAATAATTACAAAGTAAAGGAATATAATTATTTATAGAAATATAAGGATAGAATCAGAGTCAAACAAAAGATGCCCAAAACTTCAACCTCCTCCACTTTCACCATATGATCCAGTTTAATTTTGACCCATCTAACAAGTGTAATATTTAAAAGATGCTCCCACTCCACATGTGCTTCTAAAACCTAGTGGAAACTCATTTTTACCAAGCTTAAAACCATTAACTTTGATCTTGACATAAAATTCATCCCATTCTCATAATAGTGGTCAACATCAACCTTAACAAATGTGAAATATCATCCATGGGCCATGTCAAACCACATCACCTTCCTACATCATCACCTACATCACCATGAATAGTGTTGCATGAATAGTGCTTTCCCACTACATGATTCTCCTTTGATTTAAAATATTTATCTCTTGTGAGTTTACCTAATTGTATCTTTGGCATTTATTTTGAAAAAATGAAAAATCACACAACTTTATTTTTGTGTTATGCAAGATTGGTTGATCCCTTAGATGTTATTTAATTATACATCTAAGGTAAATAATGTGATATAATTATCACATAGATGGGGTAACTAGTAAAACCAATCTTTTGGTCATGTGGGAAACTAAACATGGTGACCATTTACAATACACTAGTGCATCTAAAAAGTATTCTTTTTTCCTTCTCTATTTTTAGCATCTATGTACTAGCCTCAAAACCATCCTCCTCCTCCAAAATATCAACCATATACTAATGTATGTATATGTGGACTCTAATAAAAAAATCAATTCTAGGATCACACCCCACATCAAATGCTCATGGAATCACACCCACCACAAATTATACTCAAGGGATCACACCTCCCATCCAAAACTTAAACCATCCTCCTCTTCTTGAAATATATCCTTATATCAATGGATTCACATGTAGCTATAATACCACTTGATGTAGCTATTGATATATATACGATACCGATTTATTTGTATCTAATACCACTTTATGTAGTTCTAATACCACGTGATGTGTCCTTTGACCACAACTCACTCTTTTTCACAAATTCAAGTCATGAATTCAAACACAAATGCAATAAATCTTTATTTACCTCATCACAATTATAAAAGATTTATCAAAAAAGTTTAAATATAATTACAAGATTCCATAATATTCCTTTACACACAAATAAAAACTTGACATCCCAAAATAACTAGCATCCCAAATCTTTCACACAAGATTTCTTTTGAAACGAACCTAATTACAAAGTAAAGGAATACACTTATTTATAGGAATAAAAGGATAGAATCAGAGGGAGACAAAGGAATGACAAAAATTAGACCTTATCCACTTGGAATGACTATTCATTAATAGTAAAATGTCCTCAATCATGTGATCCACTTTAGTTTGGACTCTCCAATAACTGGAATCTTTATAAGATGTCCCCCATTCCACATGTGTTCTAAAACCCAGTAGAAACTCCTTTTGACCAAGATTAAACCCATTAACTTTGATTCCCACATGGAACTAATCCCACTCTTATAATTAAATTCAACATAAAAGTTATCACATCTGAAGCATCCTCTATGGGCCATGCCAAGACACATCATCTTCTTACATCATCACCTACATCACTATGAATAGTACTCATGAATAGTAGTCATAAATGGTACTAGTGAATAGTTATTCATGAATAATGTTTTTCTCACTACATCACATGTCTTTAAGTTCAAAAGGATTATGAATAGGTTCTACATGAAAAATGTATGAATATTTTAATTATTATTTAACCTTGATAGGAAAGAATAAATAAATCACATTAAATCATTTGATATTTTAGTGATTTAATTTTATTGTATATTTATACAATCACATGCATATATATCCAACCACATACATCTATATAAGACCACCTACATATGTAAATTATATCTTGCATAATCATATGATCACCTACATACATAGATGGTCACTTGCATATGCAAATGATTACCATTATATGAAGGTATCTTCTTGAATATGTATATGGCTACTTGTATATGTAGATGTCTAGGAATACATATAAAATCAACCACCTAAAAATGTAGGTGATTATCTACATATACAAGCATTCCTCTATATATTTAGTAATATGTATACATGTCATCTACATTTATAAATGTTTGGATGCATATGTAAGTGGATAAATACATATGAATGTAGTCGCCTACATATCAAGGTATCTATCTGTATATGCTTTTGGTAGTCTGTATATGTAGTTAATTGTCTACATATGCAGATGTTCTTCTGTGTTTAAGATAAATAATATTAGTAATAAAGGGAAAATAAATAATAATAAATCATTTGACATTTAGTAGCTATGTTTGGTGTCTCACTAAAATAAAATAATAGGCCAAATTTTTTATTGATTTTCCCTCCTTACTAACATTTTCTATCAAAGCCATCAGATATTGCAATATATATGCTTGCCAATAAATTCCAACACTTGAAATCAAATGGGAAGTCTTGATAGTAAATGATGATGCTTGATAATAAATGCTAACACTTGATAATGAATACTGACACTTGACAACACATGTAGACATTTTAATGTTGTCATTTATTGAATAAGATCTAGGCATAAAAATCAACCAAAGAGGCTTAACCACTAGTGAAGAGAAAAAAAGAGTGATATATACTATACATAGTGGTGAATGCTCCCAGATTATCTTTTGAGGTACATTAAAAATACATGTATAAAAAGTATTTATTTTAAAAATTAGTTTATTAAACTATCAAAATTAACTCATATCAAAAAAATTAGCCAATTCCCCACTATTGACTAACCCAAAAAATCACCAAATGTTGATTTCTAAAACTGGAATAATCATGAATTAAATAAAATTCACCAGTAAAAAAATCATGCCTAATTTTGAAGTAAATGTATTGTTTTCATGTTTAAATTTTTTTTTGGGTTCATCAAAATATTTTCCTTATTTTATGATCAAGAGATTTAAAATAATGGAAATTGTGGAATAATTCATATTATATAAAATATATAGAAAAAGACAATTTGAAAACAAAAGGATAACATGATTTAGAAATCATAAAATAAGAGAGGGATGACACATATAGCTAATTTTTCATACCTATCACTCATATAAGATGTCATTACATTTAGGGATGCTTACTATGTACTTATTCAGTAGTTTAGATTATAAATAATTGGTGAAGATTTAGCATGGATGTTGCCAACAAATTTAGACACTAGAAACAATTGACACTATCATGGTTTGATTGTAGTTTCCTTATGTATTGTGGGTTTCTAAAAAAATTTAATCCTTGTGCCTACATGTGATATTTTATTTTATGTGTACACATTTATCGAACTCTAAACCTAAGAAATAATTTTATATATCTTTTCATCCAAATCTAAATTAAGCTTGATCGACCATAAGATTTCCTTAAAATGGGTTAGTAATTTGGTATGGAAAATTACCATAATTACTTAATGAAGGTTTTAGTGTTTCCTATGTTAAAATAATCTAAAAAGGACTCAAAATTCATGTATTCCCCCCCACCCCTTTTTTGGTGTGTGTGTGTGTGTGTGTGTGTAAAATATAGAATTTGTGTATTTAGATATTTCTCTATAGCCTACTCTAGTCTATTATAAAATTTTATATGTGTTTATGTATTTTGATAATGTTCCAAGACATTGCTAGGTGTTTTATAAATTTTGATAAGACCTTATAAGTGAATAAACAAAGATGGGTTAAGGGTCCCATGCACAATTTACAAAAGAGAATAAAATATAGACAATAAAGATTAGAAAAAACATAGTAACCAACAAGAAATAGAGAAAATTATACCAATCCTCTACATCTATGAGACAATTTCAAAACTAAAGAAAATTAATATCCCTTCCATGAGAGCCATGATGTACCAAACATTAAATAGGTGGGACAACAAAATCAGGATATGACTAACCCATGAAACATGTTTTTTAAAACTAGTGAATACATACTAATTTGAAAATTATATATTGATGGCTCCTAGTTACATATGGTGAAATAAAACACCTACGAAAACTGATGTTTTCTAAGTTTATAGGTATTTTCCTATAAGTCAAAAATAATGATTTCTAAGTGTAATAAGTTTGGGGGAGAAGTGAAAAAATTTCCACTTATATGTTATTATAATTAAAACACATACATAAAGTCATTTTTTATGCTTGGTAATTATCAATCCTAAATCTCATGCATACTTTATTACATATGCAAGAATAGTTTTATATTAAAAATGTTTAAGGTAATTCATTTTTACTTATATCTAGATCAAAATTTTATATAAACAATCTCCCCTTATAATTCAATAAATAACACTCTACTCTCAAACAATCACCTTCAAATATCTAAAAATATCATTCAATGCGATAGTTGACAATATCACACAAAAGATAAGGTAAATAGACTTAATTTGTGCTAGTTAAAACCAAATTTATATAGTTTATATAATTCAAATTATTTCTTTATAAAAAAATTTATTTTTTCATTTTTCAAAACCCATCAAATTACTCCACATGCCAAAAAACTATAAGAAGTGAAGACTAAGAGATAAAAATGTAAAATCCTCCTAACCCTCATAAAATTACAAAATACCCATAAATTATTTAGGATGATTTCTATAAACATATATTATAAATAAAATATATATTAATGAGTAAATTTTAACAATGATGGAGCTCCATTCAACCAACCCATATTATACTTCATTGAAAAATACATTCCACTTATTACTAGCTGACTTTAACTTGATAACATGTCAAATTGATATACACTCATCTTATAGGGAAGGCTTTAGGTCTTACCATGATAAAAAAATGTATCAAATCTTTGTGGCACTATTTAGACGAATGGTGGATGGTATATAATCACCCAACTTGTAACCAAAATTAGGTTCCTTTGTATTCATGAGTAAAATCTATTTTGATTTTATCCTCGGTGAATTTCCTAATTATTTTGAGTACATAGACTTTCAGGCCCAAGTAAAAGTATCTTCTTAGCATCGATCATATGCAAGTTATGTTTTTAATAACCATATTTGAGTTTCCATCCAAAATACACTCCATCCTTATATAATAAAATTTTTAGTTAAGGGTTATATAAATATTAAAAATTTTAATGTGTTTACTAACACCATTTTTTAGCATACAAGCAAATTTTATCATTCTAATGCTAGTAACAGTTGACATTGGGATGTTCCAACTAATGTTTTTCCCCTACCACACTATTAAGGATACTGTGATTTTGTATGCATTTTACCTTCAAACAAAGAGGAGTATTTGATGAAACCTAATTATTATTATGTTTCCATTGGCTATACAATATGATTTTCTTGGATGATTTTTTGACACATACGTTTGGTTTTTAAATCTTGAATACACATTTAAAATTATTTTATATATTCAACATGTTGAAAAAAACCCATTAAGACATGAAATTTTATATATTTTTATTTAAAAAATAAGAATTTATTTACATATGCATATCAATATTGTATATATAATATTCTTAGAGGTATAATCCACTGAGAGTGGGGGTGAGTTAGTGGTGGGAAAAATTGAATTCAATTTCCAGACTATGATACAATACTTAAAAATTCAATGCAATCATTCATGAAGAATATAGGTAATAATGAACATATAGCAAGATCACATACACAACACAATAACTACATGGTAAAACCTCTTAGGGAGTAAAAACCACTCTCGAGCCTGCAGAAAAATGGACTACTATCCTATAATATGCTCAAAAATAAGAGACTGATCAATTCCTTCTAAACAGGAACCTTCCATCAAGTGTTTCTGACCTATAACCTTGATCAAGTCCTTCTAATCAAAGGTCTTTAGTGAAACCTTGTTTCACAAGAAGAAAGTACCCCTAAGGAAGATCAAGTTTTTTAGACCCTACTAGAGAAAAACACTTACAATTTAAAGTATATGTCTACTACATGTGATGATGTACCTCTTAATTATATGATAATTTCATAAACTCAATCTCTCTCTCTCTCTCTCTCTCTCTCTCTCTCTCTCTCTCTCTCTCTCTCTCTCTCTCTCTCTCTCTCTCTCTCTCTCTCTCTCTCTCAAACAAGCCTATCACATAAGCATATAATAATGTTTTTTCTTCTACACTAAAACTAATCTCATCTTCACACTTAAATCTCTTCGCATATAGACAAACTATAAGAGCACTATCTTGATAGTAGGAACATGACCTGGTCATACACATAGTCAATCAACTCTTCTAATCATTAACTCCACCAATAGGCACATTACCTATCCTTCACTTCCACAAACCAAAACCATAAGCCTCTCACAAATCTCTCCCCAGTCTCTCGATTACAAGTCTAGAACCCAACATGTTTGGTTCCACTATATATAGAGAAATCATTAATTATCAAGTCCATAATAATCCTTATCGGCCATAATACATGACTTTGCCCTTAAGGTATCTTACATAGGTCACACTTAACCACAACATTCTTTCAAATAGGCCTAAGTCACTTTTAGGTCCTATGGAGACCCATTCACCTTTTTGATATATCTCCAATAAAATTAAGAACATAGGACCATTTACAAATACATAAGTCAACACTCTATGTCCCCTAGTACATTATCAAATTATTAAAATCATATTAGCTCACCTCGACATATGCTCAATTAACTGAAATAGAGATCATATACATAAGAACACCAGTACTACTCTTACATTCAACTTTTGAAGCATTGTTCATACTTAATATAGATTGATCACACATCTAAAATACTCATAGAGCATCCTTGTGAAGTCTAAAACACT
Organism: Torreya grandis; assembly: GCA_037957365.1. NCBI lineage: Eukaryota > Viridiplantae > Streptophyta > Pinopsida > Cupressales > Taxaceae > Torreya > Torreya grandis. Next base: position 3,403,751 of record JARHVA010001448.1, read on the forward strand.
CCTCAATACTCAATTCACCATGAAACATTGAAAAAACATCTACATAAGCTCAAATACTCTTCTCAAGTTACTTGAAGAATAAGAATGAACACATAGTCAACTTATAGGCTCAATATATTTGACTCTGTACACTTCCAAATCTTCAAATACATATTTCCATATGTGTGCCTTGGATTCCTCTACATATTTTCTATTTACTGCATGAAAAAATCATCTTCTATAAAAAAAATAGGGCTTAAAAAATAGACACTAGTTTTTTCCTTAGAAAATTCAAATATTCAAATGGTAACAGTCACAATTAAAACTCAAACACAATGCTAACATCTTGTGTCATTTGAACATAGATGAAATATGTTATGTTGATCTTGTTTGATCTTTAAGACATAGGCGCTAAAGATCAAGCATTAAAAGTATGTCACTTTGATGTCATCTCATGCAATTTTGATGTTTTCATTTAATGCACTCTATCGATCTCTATAGATCAACCATCTATTTAATCATCAACACTCATCATTCGATCAATCTATATTATCACCCACCTACCATTCGATCAATCTATACCTTTCATCAAATTTTAAACATCAATATCCTATTCTTACCTTTCTACTTCTTAATCTCTTGGAACAATGTGCACCATCTATCTTGTTTGAAATTTAACCATTTAAAAAATGACTAAGTATGGGGACCCTTTCGATATGCCTAAGTAGCCATTTTTTCACCTCAGTAACTTTCTCTATGCTTAATTTTATGATCTCAAACTTGGAAAAGATGATTTCCTGTCATATGAAAATCCAACCATGTGGCACACTACTCTTGAAACCCTCACAAATGTGATATATAATTCCATTAAAGTTCCTTCTCAAAAATTTCTATCACATAGCTAATTATGTTAAAATATGTCTGAGAGACCAACTTTACTCCTACATAAATTTTGTTATGATTTAGTGCCTGATCTCAAATTTAGCAAAAATTAACTATTCTCAAAAGTAAAAAAACCCATATGATTAGATTATCTTGAAATCTTCATACATGTAAGATATAACCTCACCAAAATGTTCACTTGGATCTTTCTACCTCATTTCAAAATTGACTAAGTGTGGGAAAACATAGTCAAAATACCTCGAAGCCCAACTTTGCATATGCATATATTTTGATGTGCTACATTGAATGATCTAAAAATTAGCATAAATAGACTAAGAAGAAAAAAAAAAACCCCATATGATAATTTTTTCCTAACATGTCCACACATGTGAATGTTGACCTCCTCAACATGCTGACTTAGCTCTTTCTTCCCACATTAAAAATTTGTCTATGGGAAAATAATGAATTCTGACTGAGAAGACAAGTTTTCAACCTCATATATTTAATTATTCTTATATGCAAGAATTGATATCTCATTCATAATAATGGACTAATGTGATCAAAACCATATGACCAATTCCCTCTGACTTATCCACACATTACAATGGTCACATCATCAAATTGCCTACTAAGATTTTTCGCCACTACACAAAAAATATCTAGATAAAAACTATGCACTATCACATTAACTCCAATTATCCACAAAATATTTCAAAGCATACATAAAATATTAAGGACCTCTTTCATGTTCTCTAATCACAATACTTATCCCTAAATAACTCTAACCAATCAAAATATGGAGATCAACCAAGTATACTTTAAGCACACTAGGACAAATACATTTCACACTTTATCATTATTGCTTATACTATCAAATAACTTCATCCATTCATAGGGACACCTCCATGACATAACCATGACATCATTGATATCTCTCTAACAATATTCACTTTTTTCACTGATATCAACAAACATCATATATAGAAATATATAGCTCACCTTCTCTCTCTTCAGACACTCCCACAATAGGAACTTTCTCCACCTTTGACACATTGATAAAGTATTAAAACTTATTTTCATCATGTTCTTAGTCTTCTTAAATATAACCTACACTATCTTTTATTTCTTTTACTTTGGTACCTGTTTCTACTAATCTAATTCTTCATCTTCTTGAATTTCAACATATTGTTAATGGAAATCGTACAAATATATAACATTAAATACTAGATGGAAATTAAAATTGTGTGGTAAACTCATCTCATAAGTATTATCATTGATTTTATTTAAAATTTTACATGGATTGATTTTCTTGTACTTCAATTTGTTGTGTGAACCTTTCGATAATATTTCTTTCCTCAAATAAACCATCACTAAATATCATTCTTAAAACTCCTTTGACCTTATTCTATTATTTTTTGGTTATTTATACTTCTCATTACTTTCCTTTTATTTTCTTCTTACTTGTTACAACTATTGTATATACTTTACAAATGCTTTCGCATCATCAATAACTCAATCTATAATTTATAACTATACAAAATCTAAAACACTCATATGATTTATGCCATAAATAATATAAAATAATTAATAATTTTCTTATTGATCTATTCATTAAACTACTATATGCGAACTCGGCCTGTGTTAAAGTTAAGTCACAATGCTTGTGCTTTTCTCCAACTATGCATCTCAACAAATTCCTCAATATCATGTTTACAAATTTTGTCTATCCATATATTTATGTGTGGTATGCACTAGTCAATTGTATCTCGTTTCCAATATTCCTATGTAAATTCCTCCATAAACGAATTACAAATTTGTAGGACCATATCTGATATAATATTTTTTGGAACACCATGCAATCTCGTAGTATTTTTAAAAAATAGTTCTACAAGTATAGTGGCATAATTAGTTTTATTACATAAAATAAAATGAACCATCTTATAACACCTATCTATAACAAAAAAAATTGAATCATTACCTCTCTGTGTTTGGTAATCCCAACACAAAATCCATACTCAAATCTATATATTATCTTCCTAGTATAAATAATGACATGTATATCCCTAAATTTTGTATATGTCCTTTAGCCACCTGATATATCCTAAAACCTGAAATATGTCTTTTCACATCTCTCTTCACCTTTGGCCAAAAATACTTATCCTCCACCAATTCTATTGTCTTTATCTTACTAAAATGTCTAGCCGAACCATCATTATGCAATTCTATTATAATATTATCTCTTAGAGACTGAATTGAAATACATGATTGTTTCCCTTTGAAGAGATAACCATGATGTATAAGAAACTCATCATAAAAAAAATATTTTTCTCACTTATTAATGGATTCCTACATTGCTCAACTATCTTTCCAAAATATGGATTATTATCATATACCTCCTTAATAACTTAAAATCCAACTACTTTTCTCATCATAGTAGTTATGAACCCCACTCACCTAATCAAAACATCAACTACCTAATTATGTTTAATTTATTGTGATTGAAAACAACATTACAACCCTAAAAGAAAGACACCCACTTTTCATTCCTATTATTTCACTTATTTTGAGTGTTCACATACTTCAAGGCATCATGATTAGTAAATAACATAAACTCCTTAGGCATCAAGTTAGCAAGTAATACATCAAATGTATTAATTATTGTGTAATAACATAAAATTCAACTTCATATGTATAATATTTTGTTCTTACCTCATTCAATTTCTCACTGAAATATGATGTTGGATTTCCTTCTCAACTTAATAAAATACTAATCCCACAAATGAAGCATCATATTCAACCTCAAACACTTCACAAAAAGGTGGTAATGCTAATAAATGATTTTCTATAATCTTCTTCTTTAACAACTCAAATCTTTCTTTTGTTTCTCTTGTCCATGAAAATTATTTTCTTCTCATATAATTTTTTATTGGTGCAAGAATACTACTAAAATTCTTAATAAACATTGTATAAAAAGTTGAGAAATCATGGAAGCATATTATGTATGTGATGCTAATTTAAATAATCCACTTAACAATTGACTTTACATTTTATGCATCCATTATTACACCATCTTCTAAAATTACAGCTTTCAAAAATACCAAATTATTCTTCACAAACCTAGATTTCTTCAAATTTGCATACAACTTATCCTTTCTTAACAACTCCAAAACCATTCTCAAATGTTTTAATTTATCTTATTTAGGCTTATTAAATATCAAAATGTCATAAAAATAAACCACGACAAACATACTATTGTATTCGTGTAGCACTATGCTAATTACCCTCATAAATATGTTGGATGTATCAGGTAATTCAAATGGCATCGCCACCCAATTATATAAACTGTATCTAATATGGACTATTATTTTCTATTCATATCCTTCAAAACACTATATTTTATAGTATCCAATGCATAGACAAATATTTTTAAAATATTTTTTTCTTTCAAGAACATACGTCATATCATTTAAACAAGGTATAGGAAATCTTTACTTGATTTTAATTTTATTGATTTCTATACTATCTACCCACATAATCTATTCATCTTTATCTGGATTTAATAACATTGGTGTTACACAAAGACTCATGATCTCCCTTACTAAACACTTCCTCATCAATTCAATAATGTGTTTATTCAGTTCTACATGTTTTATAGGAATCATTACATAAACCAATTGATTGGGCCAAGTTGATCCTAGAATAAAATCTACAATGTTAAAAATTTCTCTTTGGTGTTAAACCATATGATAACTCATCAGGTATAAAATTTGTATATTCTTTCGAATGTATTATTATTTTTGTTTCTATTTCCATCACTTCTATGTCTTCTTTCTTTATTATTAATGCATAATAGCAACCTATTATATATATGCTTTTGATTAAAAAAAATACTAGTAATCATGATTTAAGGTTGCCTTTCTTCTTTAAGAGATTAAAAAACTACCTTCATACCACTTTTTTAGAAACTATATTTGTTCTTTGCTTCATCATGAATTATTTTTCTATCAAACTATCATGGCCTTCCCAATAACACATGACATTCTTCCATTGGTACAACATCACACCATATTTCATTAGTATAAGTTTTACCTATAAATAACATGATTAAACATTGTCTCCCCTTTCTTAATCCATGAAATTCGATGAGAAGATCGATTTTTTCCACACTATAAACCTCGTTTCTCAATTATTTCCTTAGAAACCATAATTTCACAACTACTATTATATATAATGAATTTACATATCTTAGATCTGAAGGAAAGTTAAATGCTTCAATGTTTTATTGATCAATAGAAGGGTATATAAATATAGACAAAAGTTGGTTGATATAACTATCCATAACCATAACCACTTACCTAACTACAAATAACCATAGTGATTAAGTGGAGTAAAATGTAATATCTATGATTATGCTAATATTTCGCCCTTTATTACATTATTTTCTTACAATCTAGGAATAATGTCTTATCTTTTAGGTTAGATGTTGTTTGTCCCTAGGTGAGAAATGTTGTGATAGTTATCCTATAGTAAGATAGTTAGCATTATCTATGAGCCAAAGAGATTAAATTATTATAGAAAATAACTGTTCATCAAGAAAAGAATCATGTAATAGGACCATGGTCATCATTTTATAAATAATATAGAAAATTTTCTACTGTATTATCCTTATCTGGTCTATCCATAATGGTAATATCCAAATATTACAACAAAATCAATGAATGAATTATACTTCTTGTGATAACAAGTTTATTCATTAAATACCTGATTACGACATGATCTATGTGGATAAATACTTAGTAACCTATAATGTAGTTTTGAAATTTATTGATGGCATAGATGATGGAAGTAAATTCTTTATCTATTATAGTGTAGTTGAGTTTACCCCCTTGAAGACTCTTGATGATAAAATAGATTGCGTAACTCAAGGATTCATCTTTTTGGCCAAGAATAACTCTTAAAGTTATATCAAATGCATCTGTGTGGATGTCAAAAGGCCTCTTCTAATTAGGCCCACTCAGAAAAGGAGTTATTATGAGAAGGTCTTTGAGTTACTGAAAGGTAGTTTGACAATCATTATTTCATATAAATTCAATATCCTTAGTAAGCAGTCCAAATAATGGGGTGGAAATTTTATGAAAATCTTCGATAAATCATCTATAATAACTAGTATTTCTTAAAAATTTATAAAATATTTATTCTTCTTTGGTGTGGGTAGATCCTTAATGATACTTATCTTTTCTAGGTCAACTTGAATTTCAACAGAGGATATGTGATGCCCCAAAATAATGCATTCAATAATAATCATGTAACACTTTTCATTGTTCAAGGATAATTAGTGGTCCTAGCAATGTTGGAGAACTTTTGAAAGGTTTGTGAGAATTTCTTTGAATGTCTTCCCATAGACAGTGAAATCATCCATGTATATTTGAACATATTTATGGGAGAGATCATAAAATATTCTCAAAATATCCATTTAAAATTAGGTGGGGTATTACAAATACCAAATGATAAGATGTCATAGGCATAGGTTCCCTAAGGGAAAGTAAAATTGGTTTTATATTGGTCTTCTAGAGCAATTCATATTTGATTGTAACCACTATATCCATCTAGGAAGGAATATTACTTTTTCCCTCTTAATGTATCTAACACTTGATGAATAAATGGAAGAGGACAGTGATACTTCTTGGTAGCAACATTCAATTCTTGGTAATAAATGCAAATATGTCATTATAACCTTTTCTTATGGACAATAACTAGGGGAGAGACCCATTGGATATCCTAAATAGGATAAACGAACCCTACATTCAAGATTTTTAAAAAATCAATTTTGATAATATCTTTAACTGTATGTCATTCTAACCTTTTATTATGGACAATAACTAGGGGAGAGGCCCATTGGATATCCTAAATAGGATAAACAAACCTTTCATTCAATACTTTTTAAAAATCAATTTTGATAATATCTTTAACTGTAGGATTCATTTGTCATTGGGGTTGGTGAATAGGTTCACATTCTTCTTTAATTTAAATGTGATGCATCCATAAATCTAGGGGTATTCCACTCATGTCATTTTAGACCTAAGTGAATGTTGTTATGTCTTTTTTCATCATTGTAAGTAAATGACTTTCTTGCTAGGGCATTAAGGAGGTACGAATGTTGAGAGGTTTGTTTGGTATAATTTTTACTTTCTTTGTTAAATAAGGCATGGTTTCTATGTTCGTGATTAAAGGAACACATTTCCATTTATGGGGAAGCAATTTATGGAATGTCCAAATATCTCTTGAAATTTTAGCAAGATCATTCTCAAGAAAGGTATTTTGAGGAGGGCATGGTGTACATTCCAACAAGTTGGTAGCTACAAGATCCTATTGACTAGTGTTTTACAAGATACCAGTAATCATTATGTCTTCTTCTTATGCCTATTTAACTACAATTTGGTCAATTGTGTAGAGAGTATATAAGGAGACAACTTATTCTAAGTCACCAATTCAAGGGGTTGGGCCATCATTCTAGAAATCCTGAGTTGGTGGATATAAAACCAATTTCTTATTGTCATTTCCATTGGTAATTAGTATCTTTTTTTGCCCTGTAACCACTAAAAGCATCAACAAGAGCCAACCACAGGAGGTCAAGGATGAGATGATAACCCCCAAAATTAATATTTGATTGTAAGATAATGAATTATACTAGATATTACCAAAAATCCATAGTGATGACAAAATCCTCAACAATCCCCTTAGGATTGACAGTTTATTTATTATCCATATAAATGATGTGAGTGTTGGACAAAGAGTGGTAATTTTTAGTCATTACATGGTCTCCATGGTCATCACATTGATGCTTTCACCTAAATCAATTAAATTATTGGAGATGGGTTGGCCATGGATGCTAAAATTAACAATAGGACTTCTCAGATTAGAATATTTTAGGGGAGCTATGTTTCCCAACATAATATATTCTAGTTGACCAATGACCTAGACTATTTTAGAATCCTTCTTATTTCTTCCTATTTTATTCAAACATAGATATATAATAGCTTTATTATAGATAGGAACATCCTTTATATATTGAAAGAGTGGGATTTTTAGGCACATATTCTTGATTTATCCTAAAATATCAAATTTAGGTTCTAGTTCAGGATGTGATATGCTCAAATTCTCTAGAAAAGCTATATTGTTAGTTTTTTTAATTTTCTGAGGGACTTGGCTCAGGATTGGACATGGGTGGATATGGATTATTATGGAGTGGAGCTATTTCAAAGTGTTTTGTAATTATGGGTGAGGTGGGTTGTAGAAGAACATAACCTGAGTTAAGTTGAACTTGATTAATATCTAAAGTATATGTTGGATATTGAATTATTTTAGTAGATTATGTTAGTTGAAATGATTTATTTCTAGGATTGGGGATGGCTTGGGTGGGTAATTGGGTAGTTTGAATAAGTTTCTAAGTGTTTGTAATTATGGCCTATTGTTGTTTTGGTTGTTGCATTTGCTGGAAAAAACCTTGATTACCTCTCCATTTCTATTGCCAAAGATTATAGGGAAATAATCATTATTGGTTTTGGAATTACCCTGATTGAGGTTGTTGTCCATTATATTGCATCCATAAATGATTATGGGGTAGCTACCAATTTTTTTGGGACCAATTTTGATTAGGTATATTCATCCAAAAACTAGAATGAGGACTATTTAAGATTTGAGATTTTTCAAATATAGATTTTGATGGCATAAATGGTATTTATACCCATGGTTTCCATTGATCCTTGAAAAACACTTGATTCTCATCTTCTCCTATGGAATTTAGTTCTATTATTTCAATATTCTCCTCAATTATGCTTGCTACCTGATTTTTCATAAAATGACGTGTAATCTGCCTTCTTTTTGCATTTAAGGAAATAGGGGATTAATGTTATATTAGTTTCTTATTGCTTCCTTCATCTATGTAATTTATCAAGATGAGTATCTATGTGGTTGATAATGTCCTACTTCATGTCATGGTATAGGTTTTTAATGACAGTTCTCTAGTAGATGCTATAAGAAGGGTTCTACCCCTACTTTTATTCATAGTTGATCTAGAGTAGTTTGTACATAGAAATGTTAGTTCATCTAATGGTAGTGTAGAAACATCACCACCAAACATTATATCTAGTGACTCTAGATAATCATCTCTAATTACTTTTAAGAATATCAGTTTGACTGATTCTTTGTCCATTTTAGTCTACTTAGATTTTTTCAAACTGAACAAAAATATGTACTTATATTCTTCTAATTTCTCATCATCATCTTGTGTCATTTGGAATATGTCATCTCTCATATAGTTTTTTCCCCTACCATAGTCTTAGTATGTTATCATAAACTTCTCCTTCATTTCTTCCCAAGTAGAAATGGCATCCTTTCCAAGTCCCATGAACCATCTAAGTGCTACACCTTTGAGTGTTGCTGGAAATAATTTAAGTTTCTAAGAATTTTGATTATAATAATAGCTATGAAATAAGATGTCAAACTCAAAAATAAATATGTTTAGATCCTCAGATGCTTTTCCCTTGAAAGTAGGCAAAGTAAAGTGAGGGATATTCTTCATAGGTACATTTTTGTCAGGAGTAAGGATAGGAAATTTCTAAGTAACATACTCATTGGCAGTCCTTTTCCTAGCGATCCCCCATGAATACTCTTTCTGTTGGTAGATTGGAGATTGTTTCTACCCACCTCTCAAAATTACTATCAATTCTTTTATTTGCTAAGGTGTAGAAGATGGAGACTTTATCTTTGTTTTTGGGAATATATGGATTCATATACAATGGGGATGGTATGGAGGTTTTAGAATATTCAACTAGTGTCTCGACAAAGAGTCTCTCTAAATTGAAAAATTCTATTGGCCTGGTATTTCTTCTAGGAGAAAGAATATATTTGAATGCCTCTTTGCAAGAAATATGAGTGACAAAAAGAAGCAAAAATCAGATTCTTGATAATGAGGTGATAAGGTTGGAATTCTCAAAGGTGGTACATGTGGGTCTCTTCCATGGGTATGAACCCACATAAGGTTTATATCTTAAGCTACCAGTCCCACCAAAAAATCTTCCTTCTCTACCTCTTTTATTGACAACTGTGTGTGATCTTCAATCATTCCTTCATGTTCCTCAGTTGTTGTAGGATAAATTTCAAATCTTAAAGAAATGCTCAATGATTTAGATAAAAACCTTCATATATATTCCCCTCCACTTTACATACATCAACCACTTTTTTTAAAAACTTTTTGCCCACCCTACCTACATAGGGTTAGTAATATAGGGGTTTTTGAGAATTTCTACTATCCTACTTACAAAAAATGGAAATTTAAGCTATGAAAGGAAGAAATATTTAATCTAAAGAATAATAATCTTTGTAAATAAAAACAATAAACATCCATAAATAATTGATATCAAGATTGAATATTACAAGTGTGTAATACCCTTCCCTAATAATACTGCCAAAAATGACAAGCAGTCGATTCACAATTGGATATATTTCTATTGATCAAAATGAATAAGAGTTAACATGGATCTGTACCTTCTACATAATTTAAATGTCAACCCAAGGATGTAGACTTGATAGGATATTGTCACTGTATGTGCACATTCAATTTTTCTAATTTGACCTTCTACTAATTATCATCTAAGATATTGAAGTCATGAAGTAAATGAAATGCTAGAAATAAAACATGAAATAAATATTGTGAAATAAATACTTATGCATTGGAAGCTTCCTCAAACAAATCTAAGCAATAATGTAAATCACACAATTCAAAGATGAAACACACAATGCATAAAGAAATCAAATAACATGCTTAGCTATTAAAATAGGTTGGATTACTGCTACAAACTTATAAAGAGGGTCCTTCTCCTTCTGACTCCAACTTCAATCCTTCCTCTCACAACACTTAATTGAAATAAAAAAAAATTGTTTGTATTAATAAAAAATATAACAATGAATTTCTAAAATAAATTATAATGGCAATTACTTGACAGAATATACTTTTGATATTCTCTAATCAACATCTATTAAATCTCAACTCTACTGCTACACACACACACACACACACCATAAAGGATATTGATTTATACAAAATAATATATATTCTAATCTAAGATACATTCAACTTAGGATAACTAAAATTAGCTCCTTTTCCTAAAGATGTCTTCATATGAATTCTATGACATTGATATAGGAATAACAAAATTCATTTAGCCTTCAATTTATTCTTTATTGGTATCTATAGATTTTATGGTTATTTTTATGAGTCAGTTAAAAGAGGAATCAAAATCTATTCATTTCTAGATTTGGTTAGGTAGTGGCTATAGGATAATATGTGTAATGAGATTCCTTTATTGTGGGACATTATGAACTATATAC
>JARHVA010001448.1:3420000-3432500 GCA_037957365.1 Torreya grandis
TTTACATAGATTCATGTTAGTTTAGCTTAGATTCATACCAATTTTCTCATATTAGTGGTATTATGTGAAGCATGAACATCCCCACATTTATTTCATATTCTCAGATATATATTAGAACTTAGTTTAGATATATATTTAGAGTCATGTTTATATAACACTATTTATGTACGCTACTTACACACTAGTTGATCATATGGGATGGAAAATTGTATGTCATTATCTATACTATAGACATCCAAAAACATATTTGAATTTAAAAAACATTTTCATGTCTTACTACATCTGTAATGGTTGGCATTCTTGATTGGCCTAGATAAACCTAATGTACCCAAGTGGCCACCGATTTGACAAACCGAATTAGACATTCCTAGTTATAGTACATAGATTTGGTTTCATATGCATATATTCCACGTTATTAAATAATGATGGATTGATATTATAATTTAGTTATTGATCCACCTACATGAAAGGGTTAGACACACTCTCAATCTAATCCAAACTATTCACATGTCATGATCCACCACGTAGAGATGGGAAATGATGGAGTCAAGACCATATTAAGTTATTAAGCCACCCACACATGAGGATTGAGAAATCCATCAGCTCATTCCATGTTATTCACTAATTAATCACTATATATACACACACAGAGGTTATCACAAGGTTTATGCATTAAATCATGTACCTATTGAGTTGTATTCATTGATTTCCTCTCTCTTATCTCTTTACTATTTTTTATTCATTTTTGCTCAATTCACTTCTTTACTTAGTTTAGTGTTTACTTTTGGTATCTTTTAAGGAATAATTTATGAATGTTTCATTTGTAGGACATCTATCAGAGCATACTTCATATATATGGACTCAGCTTCATAGGCTTTGCCTCTTAGGTAAGTCTAGGTATTCTTCTTTTTCATTTATTATAGTCATTTTGCTTTGCTACATTTCTATAATTTTTAGAGGGAGGGGAAATGTAATCACCTAACATCAGTATTTTAGTGCTAAGAGTACTAGTTGAGACTATCGATACCTAGCTTAGCCCTAAACCTATCATGGAGATTATTATCATACTTATCCAGCCTTTGTGAGGGCCATGATAACCCTAGTCAACCCTAAAGCAGTCCTACAACCTCATTTCGTGATCCTAACACTTTGTGCCTACTGCTATACTAGCTAGATAATGGAACAATAATAAGAACACTATAGAAATATAAGGACACTAGCGCCACATGGTGATAGTGTCCCTAAAATGTTGTTAATGTCCTTTTCCTTATCTTTTCCTAAATAGATATATTTTCAAAACTAATAATTCCTAATGTATACCTATATCTCTTTTATCACCTGCACAAGCATTAGAATAATATATAGACATGAAGTATAGCACTATAAACACTATATGGAAATCATATGCAAAATACAAATTCAAACTCAGACATAATTGAGCATAATTAAGGTTATTAGTCCCAATTTTTTCCTACTTCTACATACTATCATTTATAGCTATCCTAAGCTCATATTATCGAAATTTATAGTCTCAAACACATTCAAGCATATCAAGTCCACTATAATAATACCATCACATGAATTTGAACTAAATCTTAGGTATGGTAAACTACATTAGAATTTGTATATCCTCAGTGTATTTGTATGTAGGAAACTCTCATCATAGTTGGGTGTTGAGGATGCCCTGCCTACCCTATTAACAAACACACTTTTCAGCTCATGCCAACTAGATGCCCTAACTACAAATAATATTAATTTTTTCTCAATAAATAAGTAATTATAGGAAAAATACAATGTTTCAATACTTGTGTATGCAAGAACATACTTCAGATATCTAGACACATGTTCTCACAGAAGCTCCAGATAGTCCTACACAAAGGACACTAATGCCAATATCAGGACAATACTACTAATTTCCAAATAATGGTACTATTATCTAATTGTGGTGCTAATATCTAGGATCGGTTTTGACACTAGGATCCATTTTAAAATATTTAGAGTATATTCCATCTAATTTTTTGTCACCTAGATCATTTTTATTAGTTGTTTTTGAGCTAAATTAGTATTTACACTATTTATTGTTATTTTTTGAAAAGTCAAAGCTAGTCAATTATGTAAAAAATTAGTGTATATATTTATCACATATTTTCCACTAATTTAATCTACTCGTGTCTTTAATAAACATAGGTTTTACACTAGTTTAATCCTAAAAGGTTAAAACATTTGGTGAAATCAAATTTCTTTGAATAGTGCACAAACCCTAACCCCATATACCAATAATGTTTATGTTTATATCCATCTAAAACACACACTGATATTTTAGATCCATACATATTTTTATTTTTATTTGATATAATCATGATAGAATAAGTTTATCACTTTTTGTTACAAAGTTTAACTCTTTTATTTATATGTTTGTTTCCTCTAATTCAGAATAAACTAAAATAAGACATAAACACATGTAGAGATGATGTTTTATATCAATTGAAATGTATGTCATATTTAATTCTATCTCTAGAATGCTTGTTGGGGATCAACCAAAAATGTTGATTACTATATGAAAGCAATTAAATGCGGAATTAAACCAGAAAGATAAGTAACTAGAATCAAAAATAGCAAAGAATAAGAGATACAAGAAACCACCCTGAAAACTTATATTAAACTCTTTACAGAAGGAATACAATTAAAGAAACTTCTTTTCTTCCACACCTCTCTCAGATGTACAGATCTCTTTCTAAATCTCTTTCCCTCAAGAGCTCTCTCTCTCTCTCTCTCTCAATTACAATCAATTCCAACAACCTAGATTGATACACATATACAATCTTGTACTGTACTTGTCCAATTCCAATAAGCTATGAAGATCTAATCCTATATATAATATTAGGAAACATGAGCATACAAGTACAACCATTAGATTCACCTCCTAATCAAGGGCTCTAAACAATCTTACTTAAAATAGAGATGCAAACTTAAGACTAATACTTAATCCTACCATGCAAACATTCTGTTCTGTCCATGGAAATAGCATTCTAAACGCACAGGTGACCAACGTCGGCCGAACATAACCAATGCCAGCATCTCCCAGTTGACTCCTGACCGACGTCGGTCACTCCTAACTGACGCCGGTGATTGTGTAATTCCTCCAACTTCTGCACTCGCTCATTTGGTGAAGCTTTTAGCTCCACACCTTAACAATCTCCCAATTGGAGATAAACAGCTATACTAGTACCTGTACAGCAACATCTTCTAGCTCCTCCATCTTCAAACTCAATCATGAAGACCTACATAAATTGAATGAAGATTCAACTTCTCATTTGTTACCAGCTTGGTTAACATATCATCAGGGTTCTTATCTATATGGATCTTTTCCAGCTTCAACTCAACATCCTCCAATACCTATCTAATGAAGTGGTACCTAAGTTGTATATGCTTTGTTCTTAAATGAAAGGCTGAATTCTTAGCCAAATGAATTGCACTCTGACTATCACTGTATAATCTGTAACTCTCTTTCTCCTTTCCAAGCTCTTCCATGAATTGTGTCATCCATATCATCTCTTTGCTAGCCTCTGTGACTGCAATATATTCTGCTTCTGTAGTTGACAAGGCAATAACCTTCTGCAACTTTGATATCCAACTAACCGCCATTCCACCAACAGTGAAAACATATCCTGTGGTGCTTCTCCTGCCATCCAAATCACCTACCATATATGAATCTACATAACCATGTAGAGAAGTATCTGAACTTCCATAGCACAAATGCCTACTTCTGGTCCCTCTCAGATATCTAAGGATCCACTGAACTGCTTTCCAGTGCTCCTTCCCTGGATTGGCCATATACTTACTTATAACTCCCACTGCTTGGGCAATATCCGGTCTAGTACACACCATTGCATACATTAAAATCCCTACTATGGAAGCATATGGAACTCTAATCATGTACTCTACCTCATCATGTGAATTAGGACACTATTCTTTACTCAATTTAAAATGTCTAGCCAAAGGTGTGCTTACCGGTTTTGCATCCTACATATTGAACCGTTTCAACACCTTATTCACATAATCCTCTTGAGACAAAATCAACCTGTGATTTTTCCTGTCTCTCTTAATACTCATGCCAAGGATTTTATTTGCTGCTCCCAAATCCTTCATGGCAAATGTGTGAGCTAATTTCACCTTAAGCTTAGAGATATCCTGCATGTGTGATCCTGCAACCAGCATATCATCTACATACAACAACAGAATAATATATCTACCATTATCCAATCTCTTAAAATACACACAATGGTTAGATTGACACCTACTATAGCCATGCTCAGTCATAAACCTATCAAATCTCAGATACCATTGTCTAGGAGCTTGCTTGAGGCCATACAAGCTTTTTTTCAATCTGCACACTAGCTTCTCCTTACCTTTGACCTCAAATCCTTTCTACTGATCTATATATATTTCTTCATCTAAATATCCATGAAGAAACGTTGTCTTAACATCAAGCTGCTCAAGATGCAAATCCTCAATAGCAACTGAAGACAATACAGTTCGTATAGAAGTCATTTTAACAACAGGAGAAAAAATCTCACCAAAATCAATACCTAGTTTTTGTGCAAATCCTTTCACTACCAATCTGGCCTTATATCTCATCTGTCCATTCTCACCTTCCTTCAATCTGTAGATCCATCTATTCTTTAGTGTCTTCTTTCCTGCTAGCAACTCAACCAAATCCCATGTTTGGTTTTCCTTCAAGGAATCAATTTCCTCATTCATGCCTAGCTCCCACAGATTCTTGGATTCCACCTGTATTGCTTCATCAAAACTCTCTAGTTCTCCACCATCAATAAGGAATAAATAGAATAATGAAGGGGAATATCAAATTGGAGGTTTACTTACCCTTTCTGACCTCTTGATGGGCGTCTGAGACTCATTCACAACACACTGTCTACCCAAATTCTGTGACAGTGACTGACCTCGATCACTTCCAGGCCTATTACTGGATGACATCGATTCTCCCTGACCGACATCGGTTCCTACCTAACCGGCGTCAGTCACTGTATGATCGACATTAGTTTCTGTATTGCTGACATCGGTTCTTCCTTGATCGATGTCGGTCTCTATGCTTTCCTGTCTGTGATAAATTTTTCTCGTGAGCTCATTTTAGACCGTCACCTAATCTAATTCTCCATTTCTCTGGCCAGATTGATTCAACTTCTTGAGCTGATCACTATACATCACTTTTTCATTGAAAACAACATCACGGCTCCTAATTATCTTGTTAGTTCCTAGATTCCAAAACTTAAATCTGAAATCATCAGAGCCATAGCCAATAAATGTGCACCTCATAGACTTAGCATCTAGCTTCTTTCTATTTTCCTTATCAACGTGCACAAAGGCTTCACAACCAAAAAATTTAAGAAATGAGAGATCTACCTTTTTACCTGTCCATGCCTCTTTTAGAATTCCACCATCCAGAGCTGTAGAGGGTCCTCTGTTAACCAGGTACACTACAGTATCCATAGCTTCTGCCCAAAACTCTAAGGGCAAACCAGCATGCAATCTCATACACCTTACATGCTCCATTACTGTTATGTTCATCCTTTCAGCAACTCCATTTTGTTGAGGTGTCCTTGAAACCATCCTTTGCTTGCATATTCCATTCATATAACACTAACTTCTAAACTTATAGTTGCAGAACTCACCACCATTGTCAGATCTCAGGCACTTCAATCTCTTACCTGTTTCATTCTCAACCATAGCTTTTCAAATCTTAAAAGTGTCAAAAACATTAGATTTCTTCTTAATACAATAGACCCATACCTTTCTTGTAGCATCATCTATGAAAGAAACATAGTACCGTGATCCTCCAATAGAAGCAACCTGAGCTAGCCCCCACACGTCTGTGTGAACAAGCTCCAATTTGTGCTTCTTCTTTGTTGACCCAGTCTTGAGAAAACTCACTCTCTTCTGTTTCCCAAAAATACAGTGCTCACAAAATTCTAGATCTATGTTTTTCAAATCTGAAAACTTACCTTTTGACCTAAGAATGACATTCCCTTCTCACTCATGTGGTCGATCCTAGAGTGCCACAACTTTGCATCCACATCTGAATTAGATAATACAGAAGGAGAATTATTAGTAACACAATTACATAAATAGAGATTACCTAGTCTCTTACCTCTGGCCAATACAAGTGCACCCTTGGTCACCTTCCAAGATTCAGCTGTGAGAGTTACTGTACAACCCTCATCCTCTAACTTTCCTATAGAAATTAAATTCCTCTTCAAGCTAGGGACATGCATGACATCTCTCAATAACCATGTGTTTCCATTCTGCATTTTCAGCTGCACTTTTCCTTTGCCAACAATTTTACAAGGCTCATCATCCCCTAAATAAACTATTCCAAAATCTCCATGGACATAGTCACTAAAATATTCCCTATTAGGGGTTGCATGGAAAGATGCACCAAAATCTAAAACCCAAGATTCTATATTATTATGCAAAGATAATATAAGAGCATCTTGTACAATACCTGCAACTTTTACTTCTTCCTTACCTTCATGCTGATTGTCTTCTTTAGGCTTTGACCAGCAATCTTTGCTTATGTGCCCTATCTTTTCACAATTCCAGCATTGTGGCTTCCCGCCATTTCTAGATTTGGATCTACCTCTCATCTTTGACTTAGACCTTGATCTCCCTTTCTTTCCCTTCTCTTTTTGCCTTCCCCTGCTCTCAAAAATTAAAGCGTTCCCTGATGTTTTCTCTGTGCTTTTCTTGGGAATTTCTTCATTCAAGATTACACTAACAACATCCTCTACTTTTAAAATATTTGAAGCAGATGCAGTATTAATAACTGCCATTACCAAGCTATGCCAGCTTTCAGGCAAAGAACATAATATTAAAAGAGCCTTAATTTCATCATCAAACACTATTTTGACTGAATTTAATTGATTTACAATTCCATGGAAATCATTTAGATGATTAGATACAGATCCACCTTCCTGCATTTACAAATTAAATAACTGCTTCATACGATATACCTTATTTAAAGCTGAGGGTTTTTCATATAAATTTTCTAAAGTCGTCATCAACTCTATCGTAGACTTTGCCTGTGATAAATTAGATATCATAGTAGATGCCAGACTCAATCTTATAGATCCAAGAGCCTTTTTATCAAGAACTTCCCATTCTTCATCATCCATGTCTTTGAGCTTCTTTGAAACCCCACCTAATGGTAAGTATAGATATTTCTAATATAGATAATCCTCTATCTGCATTCTCCAATGTTGATAATTCTTGCCATTAAACTTCTCCATTCTCAGTTTACTTTCTTCTGCCATTGCTTTCTCCCACTCAAACAGAAATCCCTATGAGTAACCTGTAATCAATACACACTAACCATATCTAAAACACCTATTAGTCAACCTGAGCTCTGATACCAATTATTGGGGATCAACCAACAATGTTGATTACTATATGAAAGCAAATAAATGTGGAATTAAACCAGAAAGATAAGTAACTAGAATCAGAAATAGCAAAGAATAAGAGATACAAGAAACCACCCTAAAAACTTGTATTAAACTCTTTATAAAAGGAATACAATTGAAGAAACTTCTTTTCTTCCACAGCTCTCTCAGATGTACAAATATATTTCTAGATCTCTTTCCCTCAAGAGCTCTCTCTCTCTCAATTACAATCAATTCCAACAACCTAGATTGATACACATATACAATCTTGTACTGTACTTGTCCAATTCCAATAAGCTATGAAGATCTAATCCTATATATAATATTAGGAAACATGAGCATACAATTATAGCCATTAGATGCATCTCCTAATCAAGGTCTCTAAATAGTCTTACTTAAAATAGAGATGTGGACTTAAGACTAACACTTAATCCTACCATGCAAACATTATGTTCTGTCCATGGAAATAGCATTCTGGATGCATAGGTGATCGACGTCGGTCCCTGCCTATCTGCACCTAACTGACGTTGGCCGAACATAACTGACACTGGCATCTCCCAGTCGACTCCTGACCGACTTCGATCGCTCCTGACCAACGCCGGTGACTGTGTAATTCCTGCAACTTCTACACTCGCTCATTTGGTGAAGCTTTTAGCTCCACACATTAACAATGCCATTATTCTCTTATGATAAATTCAATTAAGAAGTAAATGATTACACACATAGAGGATATAAAACATAATCTAATAACTATGTTTCAAGTTTTAATGTCATATCTTATGCAAAGTAAAAGATCTATTTATCATCTTCATATCCATCAGGGTGATATCTACTTTACCTCTAAAGATGTCAATGCTATCACAGATCTATGAGATGGAAAATCCTACACTATGTTTTATTGATGCCCATAAACAACATATTTATAATGTGCCTACATGTTCAATTAGAAGCAACTAGGGTTTTGACTTATGAGACTCTAATGAAAAAAAATATCAGTATGAACAAGCTAATACAATGAGTACATAATCAAAATAATTTATTAATTGAAAAGGTCACATTATTGGTTAATCACATTACATATACATAGTTTTCATAATATGTTATTGTACACTATGTATATACATCTACAACTAGCAAATTTGTGCTTAACACTCATTCATATCCAAATCATAAATTAAAACACAATGAATCTATTAAAGATTATTCAAAATAATTTAAAGGTTCCAATAACACTTCAAGTGGGGTACTAAGGTAAATGATTATGATTAAGTTGATAAAATTTCCTCCTCTACATTTCATAAGGAGATCCATATACTATTGTGCATACCATACAATGCATGGTCATCACAAAAATTCATATTTAGAATTTAAAAGGAAAATATAATAGATAATGGGTAAAAATGAGTCACATAGTGACACATCATCCAAACAATATACAATTTCACAATTGTAAATTAAAAAAAGATCAAAATTAGAATTAATGCAAAAGTGGTTAGTAAGGCATAACTCCAAATAATAAAATGTTCACACAACACAATCACAACAATAAATAGTATAAAAAGCACAAGAAAATAAATTAAAATATGAAAATATACCTCTCTAAAATGATGCTTGAATTTCAAACTAGTACGGGTTTGGTCGAAAATAAGGTTAATCTTAAGATTCCTTATAGGAAACCCTCTTGAAATTACTCAAAAAATATATGAAAACTTATTTTGAAGGAATGATGAATCATATATGATTGATGGATAATAGATATATATTAAAGAGGAGTTTAAGGAAATTTAATATTTACTATATTTTTCCACACTACCTTTTCCCTGTACTGAATTAGGATTCTGAATAGAACTAATAGATAATGTTGTCGAATGTCTAGATTGAATGACTAAACCAAATGGATTTAAATATTCATTATAAAAAAAAGGAATAAGAAAATTTCAAAAACCTAAATATTATTTCATATTTTTATTTTCTCTAAAATATCTATGCAATTTATACAAATCATCACAATCTGAGTCCGTATGTAAAATTTACAACCTCTAGAAGTTAGTAGTCAATTAAAACATTCAGCTATGTTGTTTGGTTATGTAATTTGATTATAAGATGTAGAAAATGGTTAAAAATATTTAGTTAATCTATTTGGTTCAAACCAAATGACATAACCAAATGACAAAACCAAATGATGTAATTGACTTCCAGCTTTTAGAGGCCATAACTTTTGTATACAGACTCAAATTATGATATTTTTTTAAATTTTATATGCAACCTTTTATTATGTAAACCATATTTTTGAATCCATCTAGTTTAAATCCAATGACATAACTGAATGATGTAATTGACCACCAATTTCTTGAGGCCATAACTTTGGCATACAAACTCAGATTGTGATTTTTTTTAAAATTGTATATTCAACCATTCGGTGCATCCATTTTATTGAAACTAAATGACATAACTGAATGCTATAACCAAATTACATAGCTATATAAACTCATATTATGACTCAGATTATGAAATTTTTTCAAAATTATATAGCTATATAAAAGGAATCCAAATATGTAATAATATTTAGGTTTTTATATTTTTTTAATATTATATTTTCATTTATCCTAAACCTTATTTATTTTATCTCTTGAATGCAGATAATGACTTCCTGAGTTGTACTGATATCATGGGGTAGTTACTAAAAGTATATTTTCATGGTTACCCATGGTAGCCTAAGTACTATATATATATGGAAAATTAAAGTGTAATCTAAGATATTATTGTAAATAGTTGGCAATTTGACCCATAAAATAATTTATATTCATAAAATTTTGATGATCTAGACCCATCTACCGACCCTGAAAAATCACCAAAAAAATAAAAAAAATTGGAATAATCATGAATTAATGAATATTCACCGCTATAATTTACCATGGTCAAAAATATCTACAACAATTTGACTATCATGGTCATGGTTTGGGAAAGCAAGCCAGAGGTATCACATCTCCTATTCTAGCAGTTGAATATGTTGGTCAACAAGGTTTGGTAATTATTGAACATCATAAAATAAATCATTCACAAATACAATTTATCAAGGAAAAATATCTAAATACATAGGATGATGTTAAATAAAGATGAATAAATCTTGTTACAAATTTAAAATCATGTTAAGCCTATAATCATTCTCAAAAAAGGTTTTCTGAAAAAAGATCCTCCACATCACCATGTGTACAAAAAACATAGTTTCAAATGAAAATCTAACAATCAATATTCTGAAACATAATTAATGAAGGTCAAATCCACACTATAAGACAATTTCATATGGTCATCCAAATAAAACAAAATCCACTAGTATCATTCTAGGTTATTATGATTCCAATGATAAATAATACATAGATTCTTACTACAACACCATTCACCTCTAGCATAGTATTCACACTCCACAAGAGATTTCCATTGTTATTTTTCACACATGCCACAATGATAGCGAGTCTCCCATGAAAATCATCAATTAGTATTATTCCTCATTACTTGTAAATACTTTACTTATTTTTTACTCATACATAGTTTTTTTGTGTGTTGTTTGTACATATCTTATATCTAGAAAATAAAAAAAACTCTACAATATGTCAAGAACATAAAAATATTCAAATATTTCCTTAAAAACACAAAATTATAGATTGTATATATTTTCATATTTATATTTATTACATTTTCCAAACACTACATATGCTAGTTATCTTGGTATAGTCAATTTTGTCATATATATATGGTTCAGTTGTTCTAGTCGAGTGTTTAAAGATTGATATAGGGCTCAGATATAATACACCAATAAAATTTTTCTATTATCTACCCACTAGGGGGAATTATACATCAATACATGGATTATTCATTTGTCACATTCACCCACTTTGGGCCATCCTACACACAATTTTGATTACCAGGTTGTATCTTTCTATACTCTATATCCCATATTTATCATTCTTATATCTTAATATTAGTCATGCTAATATAACTCAAAAAATTTACTAGTTATTTATACTTTAGACTCAGTATATGTACCTCTTGTATCTTCCACATATTTGTATGACATATTCATGCTTAATTTCACCTCTAGTTTTTCTATTTTAGACTTGATTGTATTTCTATGCTTCTTCTATTCAAGGGCATTTGTATATGTCATTACTCTATGGCCCTTTACCACTTCTATTCATAGTATGTATTATTTGGACATGCTCCCATGTCCTTGTGCATGCCTTCTTGATTGTGTATGTGAATATTTGAACATGTCCTTATATGTGGATCGAAGCCAAATTAATTATTACATGTATATTTGGACATTTTAACATGTACTTATTTATCTTATTTTCTCATATTTAGTGACATGTTCCCATGTCCCTTGTATTATGGCCCCTTAGTTTACCTTGTATCCTTTTGTGCTTTGCATGTATATTTTTCTTGTATGTGTCATGTTAGTGACACTTGTATTTTCTTGTTTCACACACCGATTTTTGATGCAATAAGGGGTCTCATGTTCCTTGCTTCTTACTTGGGTGTTGTGATTGACAATGTGCCCCATCCCCATAGGTAGCCAATTATTACTCATTTTTTCTATTATGTACATGGTTACATTTATCTTGACACCCTTGTGAACGGTAGACATGACAGACATCACACATTAAAAAATTATGCTTATATTGTATTATATTTCAATGGTATGTTGCATGTTATATTGTATTATTATGTAGTTATCATATATGCTCTAGATAATAATTTTTTTGAAGATCTTTTTATTTTGAGGACAGTTCTTGCATATGTTTTAAAAATATCCTAAAAATAATGGGTATTCACATGGGTTTATCATACAAATTAGGGTCATATATTGCACTCATAGTATACTTTACAATACAAAGGCTAAGTAATATAAATTCAGACTCAAGTAAACATAGTGGGAAAAAAGTGGCCCATAAAGAAGTAAAGTTTCACATAAGACAACACAAATGTACACTAGTGCCCAAATGGATCAGTGCCACATGGTGCTACTATCTAAAATATGGCATTACT
>JARHVA010001449.1:0-65000 GCA_037957365.1 Torreya grandis
ATTAGATGTCAAAATCTTATTCAAGTAGCATCATTGGTGGAGAAAATACCTAGTATTCAAATCATAATATATTTTTAGAAATAAATCTTTGTTTAAATACTATTTTTGTGGCATCTAACATTCATTAACGATTGATTTATATTGTGTCAAATTAATGTGAGGTTAAAATAATGTTATTCAAGTGATTAATATTGTGCTAAGGTGTCAATGTTGATATATATTTGAGAATAAATATGTTTTAGGATTTAATAAAGGGTTCATTCATGACTAGACATGTGATCATGACGAGTGAGAATGTTACCTATTTTTTACATATAAATAGTCTATAAATTATTTATATTTAGCTAGAATATGTTTTGACATTAGGTTTGTTATCAAATTATAAAGGCTAAATGACAATCATATTTGAACTAATTTTGACATATTTGGAGATCAAAACAAAACTACACACACATATAACCCTACCATATTGGTAGAGTACTTTTTGATGTAATGAATCTCTACTCAATGGGATTAATGGTGAGTTTAGGATTTTGAATCATTAAATTGTATATTTAGTAATTATTCTTTCAAGAAGTCTACTTTTTCACATACTAAAGAGTCTAAATTGTGAGAAAAATGTGATAACACTCATGACATTAGGTTGGAGTTGGATATTCCTCTATTCTATAATCAAATACTCAAAATTTTGATGTTGGAAATCAGATTTTGAAGCCCTTCATAGGAAATTTGAATCCTGACATGTGAAATTTGAAGCCTAGGATACTATGGTCTGAAGACGTGTTACATAAAATTTATATTGTTTAAATTTTGGCTCTAAAACTTTTAGTAATATAGTTGAATATTATATTATAAGTATGTAGCTCACTTGTTTTCAAATATAATATAGTTTTATCTATCAAGTGACCCTAGATCCATATTGTATTGACTTCAAATAATTATTTTTATCATTTATGTACTGCACATTCAATATATATTTCAAAATTTAAGTTTTAATTTTATATAAGCACCAAAATCTAATTAAAATTTTGAGCTAGTCACTAAGCATAATTTGGCCCCTATTTTATTTTTTTTAAATGATTACACATATTATAAATTTGATGATTAAAAAAAAATATAGGTGTTATTTATGATTTATTTAATGTTGTAACAAAAATTACATAAAATAATATTACGGCTCTGCTAAACACTTACATTGGTTAAAATGTCTTGGTTTATGTTTGTATCTTTTTTAACCCCATGGTTGAAGCATAGTTATTTAATATAATGTTTCATTACCAAATTTTAAAGGATGTTATGTAATTATAAATGATGAAAAATGTAACATTTGAATCAAGTATTGGCATAGAAGTTCACTTAAAACATAAGAGTGTTTCATATAGTATAGCTTTCATGCCAATCAACGTAGAAAGATACACATCGATAAGGACACAAAGGGGTAGACATGGTGTGAAATAAAAACAATTATATGGATCTAATATAAGTCATGGTTTACACAAGGGACAAATGGTGGTGTGACATGTGTTAAATTTAAAATGCAATGAGATGTTTATGTGATAAATGTCATTAAATTATGCATTCATGATTTGTAGAGACTCAATGTGTGAAATTGGTTTGTAGATATGAGATCAGATCTTGAATAAAATACATAATTAGTATTAAAATAGGTCTTAAAAAATTAAATTCACCATTAATGAATAAAAATTTCATTTCCTTCAAATAATCTTCTACTCCATTGAAGGTGTTTTTTTTAATTCTTTCTAAATATCTCTACACATTCACTCTGTATAGACATAACTCAACTATCCCTCACACACCATGGTTATATCAAAAAACTTAAAATGACCATTAAAATTAACATTTAATATATTATGAGTCCCTTAAAGGTATCTCGTAGGAGATACCTTGAAATAAAATTCTAATTGTTTGCATGTTTAAGGTATATACTAGAAGAACACTTAAAGGTGTTATAAGACCCTTCAAGGTATCTCCTAGAATATACCTTGAATGGATTTATAGTACCTTCAAGGCTAACTTTAAGTTATATTCTAAGATATACCTTTAAAACATGCATAAAGGTACTCTTAAAGGTATTACAAAGCCCTTGAAGGTATCTCCTAGGAGATACATTAAATGAAAATTCCAATCACGTGCATGTTCAAGGTATCTACTAGGATAACCCTTGAAAATACTACAAGGCAATTTAAGTTATATCCTAGGAGATACCTTGAAATAAAATTCTAATCTATATATTTTAAATATATCTACTCATATAATCATTTAAGGTACTATAATAGGTTTCAATGTATCTCCTAAAAGATACCTTGAAATTCATTGTAGTACCTTCAAGGCTACTTTGAAGTTATCTCATATAAGATACCTTTCAAAGATATATAAGGGTAATCTTTAAGGTATTATAAGGCTCTTCATGGTATCACCTAGTATTTCCTTAAAACATACTTTTAAGGGCTTTGTAATACCTTTAAGGGTACCCTTATGCATGTTTGAAAGGCATCTCCTTGGAGATACCTTCATCATCCACTTAAATGTATGACAATGCCCTTCGAGCTATCTCTTAGGAGATACCTTCAAGGGCCTTATAATACCTTCATGGGTAACTTTAAGGTATCTCTTGGGAACTACCTTAAAGGAAAAACTAAATCTTGTTCATGTTTGAAAGGTATTTCCTAAGAGATACCTTAAAGGTACCTTTAAACGTATTAGAAAACCCTTTAAGGTATCACTCAATAGTGATTTTAAGGAGATACCTTTCAAACATGCATAAGGGTAACCTTGAAGGTATTACAAGGTTCTTTAAGGTATCACCTATTAGTGACTTTAAACATACTTTAAAGGGATTTGTAATACCTTCAAGGGTACCTTGATGCATGTTTGAAAGATATCTCAAAGGAGATACCTTCAACATGCCCTTAAATATATGAAAATGCCCTTAAAGGTATCTCTTAGGAAATGCCTTAAAGATCATTGTAATACCTTAATGGGTAATTTAAAGATATCTCCTAGGATCTACCTTGAAGTAAAAATCCACTCTTATTCATGTTTGAAAGGTATTTCCTAGGATATTTATTGAGAGTACCTTTGAAGGTATTAGAAGGCCCTTCAAGGTATCACCCAGTAGTGCTTTCAAGGAGATACATTTTGAACATGCATAAGGGAAATCTTGAAGGTATTAAAAGGCCATTTAAGGTATCACCTAGTAGTTCCTTCAAGGCTATACCTTTCAAACATGCATAAGGGTACCCTTGAATTTATTGTAAGGCCTTTAAAGGTATCACATATTAGTGCCTTCAAACATATTTTGAAGGGATTTTTAATACCTTTAAGGGTACCCTTATACATATTTAAAGGTATCTCATATGAGATACCTTAAATGCCACCTTGAATGTATGACAACATCCTTTAGGTATCTCTTAGGATATGCCTTCAAGGGCTTTGAAATACCTTCATGGGTATCTTGAAGGTATCTCTTAGGAGATACCTTGAAGTAAAAAACACTCTTATTCATGTTTGAAATATATCTCATAGGAGATACCTTGAAGGTACTCTTAAAGGTATTAAAAATCCCTTCAAGGTATTTTTATCACTTTAAATTACACCCTTGAGAAAAAATTTCCTGCCTTCCCATTCAAGTGATAGCATGGAATCACCTATAGATTATGGTTTTCCTAATTAGTGAGTTAAATCTATACATATGGATAGATCCCTTGATGATTCACCTTGAAATTAATACTAAACTAATACTTATCAAGGGAAAAGGGGTAGAAAAGGATTGAAAATAGAGAAAGAAAACTATAGGTGATGCACCAAATGTATCTCCTATACTTGTCAATATTTGAATTATTTCAATGACAAATTATAGGTTAATTAAACTACTTCAGTACAACTTATTCCTCATAAATAATTCAATATGAAGGCTAAAGTTAAAAAAAGTCAAGGTGATTAATCAAGATGTCTGAAAACAGGTGCTAATGATATTCTAAACACTTGAATATAGTAAACCATATGAATCACTTCATATGACCTATGAAATGCATCTAATTCACATAAAGGCATGAATGAAAAACACAAATTTAAGGAAGCAATAAACTATCATTAACATTCATCAACATAACATATCAACTTCACTAAAATGTGAAATGAATTAAACATAATCTATCTTAAAATTTTATTCTAGAGGAATCAACAAGTATCAAGTTTGGTAGGGCTTCACCTTACAAACTTAGAAGATGATTTTACAATGAAATACCCTAAATTATATAGACAATAGGAATTCCTCGGGCCATTTAATACAAATAGATCATGGATGCCAAAATTAAGTGTGATAACATAGACTTGGGAAATTTAACTCTTTCATGCAAGTAGATAAGTATGGCCAAAATTAAATGAGAACTATTTCTTTGTCCTCAAATCATGGTGATAATCATATTTAACCTAGAATTTTTAGTTTAACTTATTCTCTCATTGGTTGGAGAACAACCAATATTTAATCTTTGATGATCCCACAATTTAATTTAATGTTTAAGTGTCAAATTATGATTTTAGTCAATGTTGCCTTACTACAAACCTCAAAACCATAGATAAAATTAAAAATTTGATCATGATCCTACTTCCTATCATATTCACATTAACACCTTATATGTTTGAAGATTCCTATGTTGTTTGAGATCCTTTTGGTGGCTTAGATGGAAAAACAACCTATTAACTTTGTGCCTATGAATTAATGATTAAGTTTCCAATGTGTCTCATTTTATGGGGTATTTACCATGAGGTCATTCCTAATTCTTTCTAATCATTTCCATAACTTTGGTTATCTCAAATGGCCTCTCTATTTGTGGTGAAGCAATATCATGACACCTAGTTTTATCTCACTCACCCGGAGGCTACTATAGTCTTGTGTATATATTAATCACGCCAAGAATACTAAGACTACAAAATCATAAAAAGTGGCATCATCTCAATGACATGGGGATTTGTAACTCTACATGGATAGATACAAGGATCTAGGTTTCTAGGATTAATGCACATAAAACTATCTCACTAACTTATTTCTCTATCTAACATTATTGATCTAGGGATCATTAGGTAAAATCTAAAGGAAATGGCTAAGTGTTGAGAGACTTTTGAACATGCTTCGGGGCCATAAAATGTTTATATGTGGCTTCAGGGAGATGGAGAAATTAGATAGGTCTAATTTCATTATCTAGCTCAAGAGGGGCCAATAGATCACAATGCGCCCTCAAATTATACTATAAAAATAACTAATCACAAAATTTTATCAACTCAAGTGACTTGAACTAAGATCTAGACTCAGATTAACTTGGGGAGTAGCTCAACTTGGCTCAACTAACATAGATTGGGATGACTCAAGATCAACTCAAATTAGCTAAAATATACCTAAAAATACTTGAGTTTAAAATGGATTAACTTAGATCATATTGGGACTCAACTTAGATTAGACCTTGAGCCTATAATGGACCTTGGCTCAACTTAACTTGACTAGCCCTACCTTCTTTTTTGAAATGATAATGGTGATAAAAGATAGACAATAAATATTACCTAGTAGTTCCATAAAGGAGATACCTTCCTAACATGCATAATGGTATCCTTAAATATATTATAAGTCCATTTAAGGTATTACAAGGCTATTCAATGTATCTCTTAGGAGATTACTTGAAATAAAATTTCAATCATGTGCATGTTCAAGGTATCTACTATGATAACCCTTTAAGGTACTAAAAGACTTTTCAAGATATCTCATAGAAGATACCTTGAAGGTAATTATAGTACTTCCAAGGTTACCTTAAAGGTATCTCCTAGGAGATAAATTTCAAACATGCATAAGGGTAACCATGAAGGCATTATAAGGCCCTTCGAGGTATCACACAGTAGTGCCTTCAAACATACTTTGAAGGTCTTTTGAATACCTTCAAAGGTACCCTTATGCATGTTTGAAGGGTATTTCCTAGGAGATACCTTTAACATCACCTTAAATGTATGACAACTCCCTTTGAGGTATCTATTATGATATTCCTTCAATGGCCTTATAATAACTGCATGGTTAACTTTAAGGTATCTCCCAAGAGCTAACTTGAAGGAAAAATTAACTTGTGTTCATGTTTGAAAGGTAACTCCTAAGAGATACCTTGAAGGAAAAATAAGATAAACATCAAAAAATCATTATTAATCAAGGATAAATAAATAGTCATTATATATTTTATTAATTACTTCTAATATACATAATTGCACATAATTTTGAGGCAAACTAATATTAAACAAAGAAAATACAATTTAGAGTTATGAATTCACAATAAATTCGTTCAAAAATAAATAGAAAAAATTAAGGCAAAAATATCCTTTATAAAAACAAATTAATAACATATATAAAAATAAAAAGTATTGAACCCCATTAATGGGGCAAAATAAATGTAAATAGAAATTATAAGAATAAAAATAGTATTGGTATTGCTTAAAAATATTTATAGCTAGGGTGGTTCAAACTCAATTTTGATGGAGCTTGTTGAGGGAACTTGAGGGCCTCTGAGGTAAGGGGTGTGATTAGAGATTGTAGTGGGTATCTAATTAGGCAAATGTCTATTGAGATATTAGATGGGATTAACAATGAGGATGAAACCCAAGCCCTAGTAGTGGGATAAAATATTGAGCTTGAATGTGGTGTACCTAAGTTATAAATTGAATGAGATTCTAAAGTTGTCATTCAATCCTTTTCTAAACAAAGGGATTAATCCTATAATTTGAATAACATCATTGAGAAAGTGTGGGATGTTATCTCTATAATCTAGAACTAGAAGTGTTCACATTACTATAGGGAGGCCAATTTAGTAGATGATTTTTTGGATAATGTAGGGACTAAGTATATTGAAGTCAAATATGAGGAAAATAATAGGGTATCATGATAATATTTTAGTGAGGTAGTTAACTTTGATTTTTGAATCACATTTTAAGCTTATATACTCAAGTGGATTTGGGTGGGATGACATGTAATTGAGCTTATGATATTAAAAATAATATATTGTATTATCTCATTCATTGGGATTATGAAGGGATTAAGCATATTGTAATAATAAAATAGGATAATGATAAATTAACCTAAAAAAAGAAAAGAAGATCTATTAACCTAAAATTATTATTGCATATTTTTAATTGATAAAACCTTACTACTTAATCATAAGCCACTTGGATTTTATATTTCATATATCAAGAAACTAAATTATTGGTTTGATAGAAATTCATAAACACTATAACATAGAGATGAAAGAGAGAGAATGAGTCATGAAAAATATATTTTTAGAACAACCAAAAGGCCTCTATCTATAATAAATAACAAAATGTATCCTCCCTTTGGAATATGTAGGTTACATGTATTTATATCTAGGGATTTGGATGCCTTAACACATAAGTCATGTTCAAAGTTTAATTCATTTAAAATATCTCAAAAAGAGACACATATGACATTTATGGATCAAAGGTGAAGTTAACATCCCATAGGAGATAAGACTATCATAACAAAATTTTATTACAACATTCACCAAAAAATGATAAAAGAATATTTCTATGAGGAAGTAATTACATTTAGTGATGTCAATGTACTAACAATTGTTATTAATAAAGCTTTTGTAATGGTGGGTCTACCATCTAAAGGCGTAGGTGCTTTTAAGGTGGCCAGTGGAGGAAAAGTGGCTTGATAAGCCTACCTTCTACATTGAATTTGTAAGTGGAGGGCATGACTCACTTGAAAATCAACTTCTATTTCCTCAAAGTCTAATAGGGATCTCTTGAAGAGATGGTGGAGATTATCCATTAAATTTATATGCATCTTCAATGTATCCCTGAGTTCCACATAGAGATTCTCTATATTAAAGACTTTACCTCTATAAAATTTCACTAATTGTAATAAGTCATCATGCATTTTATATAGTGTGCCTTCGATCTCTGTTTTCAAACTATTTTATATAATTTGAAGCAAATCCTCAAAGATGGATCTAAGGAACAATTTTCATTGTTAATTAAACACATTATAGATCCTTAGCTCTTCCAAAATTGAAATGGTCTTCCCATTATATCCAATTAGTTGCAACACCAAATTTTTCATCTATTGATGCCACTTAATTCAGTAATCTCTTCTCGCATCCACATAATTTTAGGGCCATGCTATATCATAAGAAGTTATTAAATATAGATGATCATATGCCTTATTCCTAGATTCTTAGATTAATAAATAGAGTTTGGCCTCCATTTTATTAATTTTGTTAGCAAAGGGAACCACATCTCCCCACTTGGGCTATAACTCTCTATTGGTACTTATTATAAGATAGATAACATCATATAGCTTTTGAGTTACTCCTTGAACACTATCAATGAGGTCCCTTATAGGTTATATGACACTTATCCCTTGTAGATTCCCCATGGATTGGTAATAACCTTTGAACATTTCCTTTATCATTGCCCCGATAATTCCATAAAATAGAGAGGATATTATATGTAATGGCCCAAGTTAGAGGGGAGTAATTTTCTCCTTTTGGTTAGAGAGAACACATCCTCCCTTTACTCTAATTCTATCTTCTAGCCCTCAATTATTGCTATTTTCATCTTGAACTTCCTCATATTCTTGGTTTATTTACCTAAATGGAACTTGACTATGGGTTGCTCCAGCACAACCAAATCATGTCTTCCTTATTCTACCCACTGCATATTTTGAATCCATTTAGGGACATTCAAGGTGACTAGTTGTGTTTTAGGCCCTACCTGATCAAGAGGAGTAGAATATAAATATTATATTGGAGGAAGCATATTTTTAGGAGAAGAGGTACCTATTTTAGAAAAGGGGGAATATCCTTTCTCCATATAGTGACCTTTTTAGGGGTTACTATATCACTTACTATCCTTTATTCATCTAACATTTTTATTGATATAATAGAAATATACTCTACTTGGGATACATGACTGATTGGAAGGCCAAATTGATTTGATGGATGGGTAAGGGTATCCAAGGATGAAAAAAATAATAGAAGAGACCAAAATCTCAAATTTTACTTATTCATTAGGTCTAGAGACTTGAGTGTTTGGGGAAGTAAATAATGAATAAGTAGAAGGTATTTTCAACAACTCTTAAAAATAAACAATCATAGACTCATAAATAAACCCATTAATGTTTGTAAAAGGAGATCTAGGGTAAAATACACCTCGATTCATAATGGTTATGATTTGGGTTTGCCAAATTAGAATTATATCCATTTGATTATTCTTTGAGCCTATGATAGGGAAAATAGTTGCCACAGTATTATCTAGAATAATAGTGGTTGTAAAAAAATATTAGGAACGAGGAGCTTGAATACTTATCCCTTTTGTAGAAATATATGGAGAAGCTATTAATGTAGATAATATTATTGTACTAGATGGTACTAGGGTTAAAGTTATGCTAAATGGTTGTCACTATGTGGAAGGTGGAGGCCTAAACTCTACCTCATCCTCATTTTACCCTTCTAAATTTTGTAGTAGTTTATTTAAAACTAAACTATTCCTTAGGATATTAATATCCACTAATTAGAATTCCTCTTCTAATAAATAGTCATCATCTAGGTTATTTTAAGTGTTCTCACTGAGAGTTTTTGACAAGGATGTTTTAGTTTTATCCTCACATTCTTCTTCGATAGGCCATTTTCTTTCTACAAAATTCTTACTTTCTTCTTCATTGTCTAGTAATTTCATAGGCTCTACTTGTTATATCCTTTCCCAATGTTTAAATATTCTTATATTTGTCTTTTAAGGGATACCCTCATGGGTGAACCTCAAGAAGAGATATGGGGTTCATTGAGAATAGGATATGGAGATGGAGATGGAAGGGGTGAATAAGTGAGAGTAACAATGGCTACTAGGGGTGAACTAGGGGATGGAGATGAAAGAAAATTTGTTTAAACTAGGGATGAAGGTGAAATAAAACCAATATTAGGGGAAAGGAAAGATGGAAGGCTTAATTTCTAAGCCATAGTGAGTGGAAGAAATGGAAACATGGAAAATGGTCCACTTACTTGACCCATACTTGACAAACTTTATAAAGTAGCAACCGACTGAGGAGGAATGTAAACTAGAGTGGTTATTTCAATTGTAACCACTAGGTTAGGCTATTGAAAAGGGGCCTAGTTGATTCTCTGCCTCTCTTCCACATGTGGTTTCCCATATGGACAAACCTTTGAGAGGGGTCCTAGAGGAGGTTTAGAGACCTAGTGTTCCTTTTAAATTCTTCTTACATCTTCTTTAGTGGTCTTCAAGTTATATTATATATGTCTGGCCACCACTAGAGACATATTATCATTGTTCATCCTCTTATGAGATTCAGTGTCATTAAAATAATCTATGAATAATATTTCATATGGATATGAAACATGACCATATTCAATCTTCACCCTAGCTCTAAATTTGTCTACGTGATTTTTGACCTTTTTTTTTGGATCCCATGGTCTGTAGCATGTCTATTTGAAGTCTTAAGAAGTTATGATTCTACCCATTGATTGAAAATGTTCCCATATGGAGTACTATATTTAACCTATACTAAGGGGATTTTGGTGGATTTCCGCTTGCTTATCCCTCCTTAAGGTGACATCCATGAAATTAACCAATTGACCTATAATCTCTTGATCTACCACCTTGTCTAGGAATAATCAAGGAAAATACATGGGAAGGGATCTAGAACATTCTATCTTGATGATTTTTTAATTTGGGTAAAGATATATTTTATCAATCTTATAAATAGTTATTATTATCTGATCAAACACTCTAGGCATAACCTTGTCATAAATGTCTTGGTACACCATAAGTTAGAAAGTCTTTGTCAGCCTAGTCATGTTTTTTTTTTAACTTGTGGATTGAATACTATTGAATTTATCAAAAATTATATCCTTAGGATAATAAAAATATGGTTCCTAGGGTTCTTCAAAGGATGAGTGGATCATCCCAATTATTGCATCCATCAGATAAGACATCATATAAAATCCACAATCTAACATATTGTTTGAGCTAATATATTGGTGAATCAAAATATAACTAATGATTTATTTTATGGAAATGATCTTGGTGGAGGAAAGAATGATGTCCAATAGGGTAATATAAACCTTGTTAACATGGGTTATTCTTGGGAAGTCATAAATTCTATTCAATAAGGCCATGGCAATCTTGATTCTAGGATTAAAAGTGGCATTTAGGATAACAAAGATGGATCCCCTAATTACAAAGGTGGTTGGGTCACTTTCCCACTCCTATAACTTATTAGTTACATTGTTTGAATACATCCACTAGTTCATTAGGGATTGATTATAACATATTTTAGGGTAGGGAGTCTGAAGTAATTATCAAAAGCTTGTCCACTAACATAGGTTACTGGTGCATTGCACTATAAGTGTATAAAATTACTAAAAAATTGTCCATTTAAAAATAAATAAAAAATTAATTAATATAGGGAATTACCTTTAGGTTTTCCACTACATAATTCAAGCACACAGTCTTGATTTCCACCAATTCTTATTTGTATTACCATGTGAAGGTAGAAATTTTCTGTATGGAACCACATAGTTTTTTTACTTTGACTTCTTCCTATATATCATATTAGTGCTTGAAGTCATGATTGAGGGTAACCTCATCAAACCTTATATCAGTGCATAGCCCTAACACTATAATAGAGTATGTAAAGGGGGAGGTAGAAGACATGAATTAGAGGCCATTATTTCTTCTCTCAAGTTTTGGTTCTCTTAAATTGTAAAAAAATCAGCTCAATCATGACAAAACTCAAATTTACTAGGAAATAGATAAATTGATGGTAGTTTAATTGTAATTAAATTGAATATTTACCTATACTTCCTTTTATATTTAAAAACCCCACTGAATTAAATGAATTTGCTTGGCCAATTCATGTGGATTAATGACTTCAAATGCCTTTTGCATTTTTTCTCTTTACTTATTTCATATTTTGATTCTATCCAATGAAGTGCTACATTTTACAAGACCCATTACCATGTAGATTCTCCTCCCTCTACCTCTAGGATTTTTTTCATAATTACCTTATATTTGTCACATGGTCAGCTCATTTTGAGAGTTTCATACTATTATTACCTAACTGATGTGGCATTTTAGAGACACGTGTCAAAATTTCATTTCACTTTGTTTAGGGATTTTTCTTTGTTATCCTTCACTTTATTACCTTGGGCTAGTTAGATAGTAAAACATGGCATAATATAGGTGATATATTCATCCAGGAGTGTTATACACATTTATACCTCTAAGGATTTTAAGACTTCTTAGAATGATCTAAAAATAATGGGCTAGAGGTATCATGACACATGGATGGCTATTACTCCTCTACTGCAACAAAACTTTTGTATAAATTAACTTTAACCTTGTTAGTCACCAGTTGAATCAGATCTAAACACGTGGCCAAATCCTAACAATCCACTCGCCTAATATTCTTTTAGGATTTTCTAAGTTTTTGAATGGATTCAAGAAAGTGGGTAGACACTATGTAGTGGAGTTTAATGACTTAGCAATTCTCCAAACAAAATGTTAAAAAAATCCAAGTAGAGAATTACCTACATGAGGTAATAAAAACACTTTTACAAACTAGTTAACTAGTTAGCTTTAAAGAAATAAAACTTGAAAGTAAGAAGTTGCACAAAAGTTAAAAAAAATCAAAATGATGAAGATTAATTTGGGAATTATATCCCATGTAACTTTGAAAACTTGTGTACACACAAGTCTTTTGATAACCATTAATAGGTTATCCAAAAAAGTAAAGTATTGAATATTGAGATAACCTATAAAATATTAATTCCAATAAAGCTTGGAGAAGTGCATATTAATAATATATTATTACTCAATAAATAATAAATTTGATGACCTTATCTTGTTAATCATACATTCAAATGTCAATAACAACTCTCAAATCTAAACTACTTTCTCTTCAAGGTGAGGGATGTTGGGTATAATAGTACCTTGAAAGTATCTCTTAGGAGATACATTTCAGATATGTAACCTCTTTAATTCTCTTGATACCAATAGGTATCACCCAATAATTCCTTTCTAATAACGTTGCTTGGTTAGACATAGAATTACATGATTTTTTTTAATTAAACATATTTACCATAAATAGATTACACCTAAGAATATAAACAAAGATCACATATATATTCAAGTGATAATAGTAAGTACACACATTACATCTTACATCATAGATCTCTAATTTCAAGAGGATGCTACATAAAATGAATATAGAAAGTAATATATTAACTCAGCCACAACTGATGCAACTCTACAATCTCTGCTGCCAATATACAATAATAAGTAATTATAATTCTTCATGACAAAACTCAATAATAATATTAAATCTAATATAATATAAATAATTTATATCCTTGGATCCCTAGAGTATGAGTTGCCTAGACTCTCCAATATCTATGCCAATCTCAAGTGTTATGGGGAGGGAAAGCATCATCTGAGTGCTTTACCACACCAACCACAAACCAATGATCTCCTACACTAATCCCATCAAGAAATTACCCTCCCTTCATAGATGAGTATATAGTGATGGTGTGGAAATATAAAGATACTACCAAGTACTTGTGTGCTATATGATTATAAACTAAACATGCAGTGTCTCATAGAAATTTATTCTATTGCAAGATATCATACTAACATGTGAACCATACTCATGAAATGATAATATCTCACTAAACATACTT
Organism: Torreya grandis; assembly: GCA_037957365.1. Lineage (NCBI taxonomy): Eukaryota > Viridiplantae > Streptophyta > Pinopsida > Cupressales > Taxaceae > Torreya > Torreya grandis. The sequence continues at coordinate 13,764 of JARHVA010001449.1, forward strand.
TATTTGAAAGATTTACAAATAATAAATTATAATGATTTAGATCAATCAATTTCATACACATCACTTGATCAGACTGCCTTCATCTAACATTGCAATGCTAGTAAGCTAGTGAAATCCATCTCACTTCTTACTTTGCATTAGCAATGTAGATTGGAAAAATAAAATTCAACCACAAGATTCATAAACTTAAATCTTACTAGAAAATACATCACATGACATGCTATACATATGATTACTAATAAAATACATTAAGTCCCTCTAATATATGGATGAATCTCCCATTATATTCTATCCCATACTAAAAATAATGATTATAAATATACCACTTGGGTAAACATATAGTTTAATGATACAATTCATCAATATAATTTGTTTAATTATCTACACCATATGGCATCCCATACTACCATAGTCCAATGTTCTAAGACTTAACTACCATATTTCTCCAAGCAATCACATGAAGTAGTCTCAAATACATGGAAACACAAGAGTTACACAAATAACTATATATATAATAAGTAAGTCATTATTACATGGAATACAATAACATACCAATACAGCATTAGATAAACTCCCAAGTTTTCATGAACACATATACAAGTCTTTCCAACTATAATAACACACACTATCCATAGCAATAACCAATAGGTATATAATAAAATAGTTAGATGTAAATTTGAGTTTGGGTATAATTAGTACAATAAGTACCACCCAGGTAAAACACAATTTTATGATATAGTACCCTATGATATCCCATACTATCATAGGTTCCCAATTACATAACAACATATAAACCAAACTTATGATTTTGAAGACTCTACTAACTCATGTAGATAATAACAAGTATACAATAAATGATTATACCACTCAGGTATATTTCATACTAGCAACATGCATCACAATGCACCACTATACATTAATTATAACAAAACATTTATAATAACCCACTTATATTATGTAATACACACAAGAATCCCCTACTGAATACATATAAAAATAATAACTCATTATTATTAGTGAGTTAGATAAAACTATTATTTTATTGACTCATTCATTTTTAGGAAACTAATCCAAGGGTTATAGCGTCTCAATTCTTAGGAAATTTAATGACTTATTCCAATAATAAAAAGAGCTACCGATAAAATCTTCATATACAAGCACTTACACATTCTAATGTTCTCCACATGAAGTTATTCTAATGTTATGCCACTCCTAAACCATGGTGTAGTGTTATAATCATCACTACTAGGCATAATAATTCAATCATGAAGTGGTTTTAAAAACAAAGATCACACTCTTTACAATAATAACCTAGAACATTATTTTTCATAAAAACACAAGATATCTAGTTTCATAATTAGTTTATATTTAGGGGTTAATAATTAATCATTTGCTAAAAAAATTAATCATTCTTTTCAATTTTCTAGCTAATATTTCATTCAAGAATAATAGTTAAGTAATCCACCCCATTTTTAGTTATGTAAGTTGTCAGGAACACATTGGTCAATACATTTTCAAAATCTAGGTAATGGTTTTCTATATAATAAAGATATAAAGGCTCCACAAGGTTTTACTCACAATAGAGAGTAGCAAAGTTAAACCATTCAACTTGTAGGATTAAACTAATCTACATTTGAAAATAACTATTTAATTAGTCAAGTTACAGGAATCAAAATATTCCATAATTGTTTTATATCCTAAGTGATATATTTAGTCTAGTTAAATATACATAGCCAATTTAATATTAGAAAATTACATATATATTATAATAGAATATATATCTAAACATATGAACCATGTTTTGTACTAGGTTAAAAATCAAACCCAATTGTAAAATAATTCTCAAATAAAGAAGAATATTTACTAAGGTAAATGCTTTTGGCAGATATATCATAATGAGCTATTGATAACCTAACTTGTGTTACCACATATATTAATAACTTGGTTAATATATATCCACATTTATGCTCATCTTGTATCACTATAGGTTAGTTGTTATATGTAATCCATTTTTGATACTATGTACAATAATAAATATCCAATTTTATATTATAATATTACATAACCAAATGTTAACCAAAGTATTGAACATATATTGAATTCTTTTTGGTTATAGATATATTCCATTTAAAACATCTGAGATGCCCAAGAAGATCTATTGATTTATTTTACTCAATTTTTTATTAAATCATTTGTTGGTATATTACTAGAATATACTATTTTTAGTGTTACATTCCCTCACCAAGTCGCTAAAAATTGATATTTATATCCTTATACATGAAATGCCTAGATTCATTTGAAGTTCATGCCAATATTTATGTCAACGGTACATAGTGAATAATGTTGAGGGTCAAACATTATATCAATATTAGTATTTTATCATCTACTTCCAAAATAGATGGTGTTATATGTTTTGGTGTTATAGGTTTATTTTTCATTATAGATAACTAAATTCTAACCAAATGTGGGTCTACCTCTACCCTTCCCATTAATTTCAAATAAGGTAAAATCAAATATGCATCAGCCAAAATATAAATAAACTCATGATGGAATCAAAGAAAGTCACTTTTAGAATATGATTGTTAAATCCAAGAAGTAGATGTGAAGTAACTCACACTCCTAAAAAAGAACATGAGTTCAGTATATATACATTGTGTGTGTGTGTGTGTGTGTGTGTGTGTGTGTGTGTGTGTGTGTGTGTGTGTGTGTGTGTGTGTGTGTGTGTGTGTGTGTGTGTGTGTGTGTGTGTGTGTGTGTGTGTGTGTGTGTTGTCTAGACAAGGAGATAAACACATAATTGTAGTCTATTTAAAGTGCAAAGGGGCTTTCTAAGTTCATTTAAATCCTTGACTGAAATGGATCATGGTTCTTATGGAGTTGAAATAGTTGAGATAAAAGGAATGGTGGTAGTGTTGTTCTTGGGTTGAGTTGAGAAAAGAATAAAATAGAATTTGATATGGCAACAATGTTGGTTATACAATTAGAAAAGGCTATTATGTCATCAGTATAAGTGTTAATAAAAACAAAACAAAACTTCTTGTATAAGCGCTAAAATAATAGAACATAATTGTTAATAATAATGTTGGATATATAAGTAGAAAAGAATATAACTTCCCATATTTATTGGGTGAAAAGGCTTCTTCAGGTGGTTTTAACCTTAGATGTGTTGATAACAAGGATTGAGTGAAGGCAATGAAGAAGGTAAAGATCAATGCCTTGGTCAATTCAAAAAGCAATGCCATTATATAATCGAACTCTCTTTAAATTGGTCTCAAATACTATCATATACATATTTAATTTACCATTTGGATATAAATATGGATATAATCAGACCTAGGTATAAATACTAGCAAATACACCATTAACTACAAATATAAATATTGTTGTTACAAGATTATATAACATTGAGGTATAACTTGATCTCAATTAAATACAGGTTTCTAACATTACCTAAATATATCAAATCATTCTTTTTCAATTATAAAACATTTATACTTTACCACAAATTCAACTATTGAATTTAAATAGTATGCTTACTTGTTCCATGTGCTCTAAAGAGCTTGATCTGAATAAAATTATTCTATCCTCCTCTTGCTTCCTCCTAGAAATGCTACCTCCTCTAACCTACCCTTTCTCCTTTTTTTCCTCCTCCAAAAGATAGGCATAATACTCTTTTAAATAGAGTTTTTTCTTCCTTTTTACTTTAATCTTTTTATTTCATTATTTATGTGCTTTTATTTATTTATTTTTAATAATTATTCCTTTATTTTTTTTAAAGCATGATTTATTTCCTTTACTAATTTATTTATTTATTTTATTTTATCCTTATTTCTTAAATCATAGGATTTAATTAAAACTTTCCTAAAAATCTAAATATTTCCTCTTTTCCATATTATGAAAATTTCTAGATTTGCAAAGTTTTATTTCCTTTTTCTCAAATTTACCAATATCAGTATATTTATTGATTATCATTTCAAATTTTCATTATAGATTATTTATCTGAATTAATCCAATAAGGCAAATCTCAAACATTTCTAGTCACATGCAAGACAATTTCACAACCCAAAGAAAGCAACACTCCAAGGTAGTTAATAAACATACCATGAGCAATTAAATGCATTTCTACCATGACTAACTATTGTGTGCATGTGCAAGGTTTCACTAGCTCTTTCTAGACCTTCAACATCTCCATCTACAAAATTCTCTCTGATGATGCTCTTCCTTTGGTATGTTGGAGGTAATAATTCTCTTTTATCCACCTTGGAACATGAAAGTCATTAGATAATTTCACATGATAAACATAAATATTAAATAACTGAAATAACACATTAATATGCTTAGAATGTAAACACATATATAAATTGATTCATAATAAAAAAATATTTTAATTACATCTAACTAAGAAACATTATATTATCTCAAAATAGCATAAATCTCAAGCTTTAATCATAATTATGTCCAAACCTGAATTTGTTAACTATAAATATCCATGGATAATCTATCAAGTTTGTCTAGTAAGGAATCATGATGTAACAACCTTTAAGGAGATGCTCTTGAAAGGGGCATATTGGAGGTCAAATAGGTATCTCCTTTAAGATACCTTAAAGGTATTACAATGCCCTTCAAGGTATCACCTATTAGTTCCTTCAATGAGATACCTTGAAGGGAATTATAGTACATTCAAAGGTACCTTAAAGGTATCTCTTAGAAGATACCTGTCAAACATGCATAAGTGTACCCTTGAAATCTTATAAGGCCATTCAAGGTATAACTCCATACTACCTTCAAACATACCTTTAATGGCTTTATAATACCTTATATGGTACATTATGCATGTTTGAAAGGTATCTCTTAGGAGATACTTTCAAACTTATAGCTTCACCATAGAGGTTCTAATCACATACATGATCCCAAAATATAAGTAGTTAATTGTTTTTCATGATTTTGGTCAAAACCCCCATTGCTCAATATTATTTTGTATACTATTAAAATACATGGTTGAATGTTGATTTAATTAACTATTTTTATCTACTCGACTACTCCACACTTATGCATGTTTGAAAGATATCTCTTAGGAGATACCTTGAAATTAAGATGAAACAAGGATTGAAGAATGTAGTGTATGATAATAAAATCTTTTTTTTGAATTGACATAAATAATGTTATTATAAAAATTTGTTATACATTACCTTTTTAATAGTTATACATTAAATTTTCAACATTTTTAGGTTTTAAAATATTTCTATGCTTGTGTTATGGTATTGTCTCCTACATAAAGGTATAAATTGGACTAATTTTATAAATACCCTAATTAACAAATCTTCTCATGTCTTTTGCAAATTTCCAAGCTGAAAAATCATAAATCAATGGATTTCCAATGTGGAGACTATGTTTCTCTCTTAAATAATGGTAAGGTCATTGGTGAGGGAAGAATACATAAAGTTCTAGGTCCAAATGCTGACTCTTTAGAGTTTATAAATCTTATTTCCACAAACCACAATGAGAAAATACCTATTAAATGTGTAAGTGTTAATGGGATAAATGATTTTGATCTGACTCTACCAATTCCATTTCCTAAAGATTTTGTGGATAATTTTGGGGATGTAGTCAATATTTTTAATATATATAGCACAAGAATGATGCAACACATCACATACACATTTTCTATAGATGATGACATGGAATAAGGACACAATAATTTTAGTTCAATTATCCATATACAACCATTGAAACAATAAAACGCTTTCTTGGATTCATTAGTTTTATATATAAATGATCCTACCAAATTTCATAGCCTATAAATGAGCTTATTGGGGAAAGGGTATATTTATTGCATAAATGTACAACTCTTGCAAATGATGAAAAATAAATTTTGGTTATATTGAATTTGCACAACTAAGGGAGATTTTTATTTGCAATCCTATCCCAATGGTGGAAAATTAATTGGGAATTTACATAAGGCACAATATAGAACATTGTGAGAATTTTAGTATAGAAGTAACTAAAACATATATCATTAGATGACATTCTAATAAGATAGTAGATATTAAATGTAGAGCAATAAATTTACAATACATGACATCAAAGGAGAAAGAAATTGGAAATGTTTGGGAAGTAGTGGATAGTGAAGTCATTACTTACATGACATTTATAGAGAAAAGGAATCCAAAAAAATTAATTCATTCCTATAACTACTTAGGCTAAAGAATAATTCAACCAAACACTTCACTCAACCAAGTGGAGTTTAATGCACGCATAGATATTGAGATTACAAAAGTGTGTGTAGAGAAATGTTGTACCAAAAAATGTTTTCAATTAGTATTTTACTTTGATATGCTAAAATATGAAAGGATAAAGTCACTTTATTCCACCACAATAGATGTGAGGCAATATGTCTTGGATGCCCTTTCTAATAGTTTGTTTGAGAAAAATAAAAACAAAACTATCATTGATTTTCATGTTACTGAGACCTATTTGGAAACTTGGATTAAAATATATGGATTGATAAAAAGTATATTTTTGACATTTAAAATTGTCATAAAAATGGGGAATGAAATACATTCCATGTAGGGAGGTTTTGACAAAATCCATGAAATAAGACAATGGTAGCTAAAGATTTGTTAGACCAATTAGTGGATGATTTTGTAGATGTTTCTCCAAGACTAACATGTAAGGTAGATATAGATGATGCATAAGAAAATGTTTAACATCTTCCATCATATTTCACTCAAGAATTTATGAGGTTCCACATCAATGATAAATTAGTAGATATGGAATATGAGCTAATATCCCAAACAAAATTCAATAACATGTGGAAAACTAATTTTCATGATGTGACCATGGACAAGTATGATGATTTTGATAGGTGCAAAACATGTATCTTATTGACTCAACAAAAATGATTTGGGTCCCTATCTAGATATTAGTATCATATCAATCAATAATTCATGATGTACTCAGATTAGATACTTTCTATACAAAAATGTATTACACACATAAATAAATGTTAGATTAATACCATAAATATTGCCTCACTATCATTCATGACAAGGTGGAACATAAAAAAAATATTTGTGCCAAGGAATATGAGAAAAAATAAAGTAGTTACCAACATAATCATAGAGTTGTCAATGGTAAGGATTATCACACATGGTCATGGTGTAGGTGGATATAGACATTTTTTTTACTGTATGTTCTTAGAGGGTCTAACTTTATTATCACCTCCATTAATAATTGTTTGAAGGATATGGAAATAATAATTCCATATAGTTATGTATTTTTACTATATTAACCTGAATCTTCAAAATATCCATTATATGATATACTTTTGTCTAATAACTATTACCGTAAATTAAAGAAATACATTAAATAAGCACAATCAATTGGTGCCTTAAATAAACTTCCTTATAGTCTATACCTTCAAATAGATAACTATTTTGGGGACAATAAGAACAAGTACTTCCTTTCATCTATTATTATATCAAACAAATTTCTAACATTATATGGAACCAAATATAATTCTATTACATTTAAAAATTCATAAAATCATGTTTTTCTATATAGGTTTGTGTTGCAATATTTATCTCTCCTTGTCTACAAAGGTATTTTACTTGATGTTGAGGTTGAATTTCTCCTTGTAGGACATACCCATGAGGACATTGATGACACATTTGGAAACCTGTATGAATTTATAAAGATTAAATATGTATGGAGTGTGGTAGAGACGATGGAAAATTATATGACATGTGAAAATACAAGAAAATTCATTCCATATTTGATTGAAGAATTAGTATATCTCAAATACTATGTTAAAATTTACTAGTTGAAGGGACAAAATGAAATAGCAAGATTGACAAAAGGTAAATATTTTATTCTATGCATGGAGCAAGGTCAACCCATTATGAATTGTAAAAAATATATAAGAGATAGAAATTGATCCCCTCTGATTAAATTATGGAGGGAAAAAATGGTGAGCCAAATGTTTAAGAAGGTAATCTAATGAAAATAATTTTTAAAGACTTGAAAAATAGAGAAAAGTCATAAGATTCCATTTTTACAAAAGTCTTAGATAAAAGTATAAAAAGAGTGAAAAAGAAATTAAAGATATATTAAGTATGTAAATCAATTCAATGAATTTGGTTTGATCAGATATAATAAGTGGAAGGATCTAGCATAATGATTCCAAAATATCCATGACATAATGAAAGAAGACATTTTTCATAATAAAGTTGAATATACAAGATATTTTTGGCCTAGAACATGCCATGGTATACCCTTGAATAGATATATGCAAAAAATGGTGCATTATAGGGCCATTAATTTTGGAGTAGATTCTATAGATACATATGTTGGTCCAAGAAGTAAAATAACAAAAACTTAATTTGATCTAACTCAAGATGTGGAAAATAGGGATATGTTATTTGTTAGACCTAATGATTTTATAGAAGTGAAATACATAATATGGGTTGCTAGAGCTGAAATCAATATTGAGATACTAAAAATTAATAGAGATATATAACAAAGTGTTAAAATAACTTAGTTCATCCTAGTTCATGTAGGAAAAAAGATGTAGAAGCAAAAAATTATTTAGGTTGTTTGGACAAGAAATGGAAGCCAAACCCAATTGACACATCTTTATCATCCATTATTATAGATAGTATCATCCACTCTTGGAGACCAAATTAAAATTAGAGATGTCACAAACTTGTTCTCATTAATTTTTCAAAAGGAATTGTAATAGACTATTTGAATGCATTGCCACATTAGGCACTTTAAAAATAGTGATAAAGGATTGGGAGATACTGTTTTATTTCATGACATTGGAAATTTTAAATGGTGTTTATTTAATTTTGGAATGAGAAATATGAATGTTTTTTTTCAAAATTTAGTGCATGTAATATGTTTAATTGGGCATGTAAAATGTTTTATTGGATTCACTTAGGAGATGCCTTATTGTTTTATTATTTTGTTTATTTTTAGAGAGTTTTGAAAGTGTCACTTTGAATTTTTTATATTCTTAAATATGTCTTCACATTTTGGGTCTTAAATAAAACACTATAACATTTGTATTTTATATTTTATACTTTGGAAATTTAGTCTTAAATAACTATGTATTAACAAACAGTCTTCGGCATTTGTGAATTGGAATGTGCAATTCATATTTTGAGTATTTAAAAATGGTCTTTAGATTTTGTGTATTCTAAATAGTAAGTTCACATTTCATGAACCATGAAAGGGTCTTTATAAAATGGTCTTCACAATTTGCACATCAAGATTTATTCATCAGATTTTGTGCATTGTAAAATACACATCAGCATTACCATGTTTGTGAAATGGTCTTCGACATTTACAACTTGGAATTTCCCACTTTGGAATTTACATTTTGAGAATTAAACTTTGGAATTTGTGTCCTAGGTTTTTTTCACTTTGTAGTTAATTTTTTACAAAAAGGTCTTTGCATTTGCATTCTATGCTTCAACAATCGAAATTGGGAATTTGCCATTTGTGCATCAAGATTTTTTCTTCAGAATTTGCATATCAAAAAATGGTCTTTGTATTTTCAATTTTTTAAATTACACTTTGTTCAAGTATCACAAAATGGTATTCAACTATTAGGTTTATCCTAAGCGGTGATTAATTCACCATTTAAAATAAATGTAATTGACTAATGTTTTATTACTCAAGGTAGTCAAGATTATTAATAAGTTTGTTTATTTGAACTTTTTATAGTTCATTTTTAAAATTCTTATCTCTAAGGTTGCATATCTTTTTCATCGAGATAAGATAATGCCTACCTTATTATATAAGGAATATTTTTATAATTAATATTTGCATAAATATATGTTTGTAAACATTTCATGATGATTATGAAATAATAATAATAATAATAATAATAATAATAATAATAATAATAATAATAATAATATCAGAGCTAGACATTTTAAACCTGTGATGAATCGAGGTGAAACCCATGCACTCCATGGGCATTTAAATTAGATTTAAAGATGAGAAAAATATTTTTTCAGATATATATTGTGTTAAAATAATTTTAGTGCACTTTTAGAGTTATTGGAAACCTATTTTGCACTTGTAGATTTGTTAGAAATCTATTTTTTTGTACTTTTCCATATGGTTGTATTTAGTATGATTTGTACCCAAGTAATAAGAAGGTGATTCAAATTGGAAGTGATAAATTTATCTATAATTAATGTTAAAAAATCATCAGCTCTCATTTGGACTAGGCCATACATCCTTTTGGAGGCAAAACCATTTTTTGGTCCTTTGTCAAAAAATTTGCAAGTAGGAGCTAGACATTTTTTCCATATCTTGAGATTCATGTATTAATATGACCTAAGAATTTTATGACATGTTTGTAAATCATCCACTAAATAATAAATAACTATATTTACACTTTTTATATTAGGTTTTACCACTCTATTAAAGCCTACAAGCTTTATATTTTGAATATGTATTTGTAGATAATTTTTTTTATAATTCTAAGCTGTATAGGTCAAATTTTTGGGTGCCCTTTTTTGCATCATGTTGTCGACACCATGATGGTCCTTACCAATTTTTTTTAAAAAATTGTGCATGCTGATGTACAATGTATTGGGATTTTGGAAGTTACTCTAGTGATCTGAATCAACATTCTAACTAGCAGATCAATTTTTTGTTATGTCTATCTATACAAAATGATTTTTTCATAGATTCTTGCTAGAGATTACTCTATGTTGGTTTTAATTCAACCTTGAAACCTGATTTACACCTTAAGTAACTTTTTTATATTATTTGGGTGGGATATAAATTGGTATATTAGTTAAAGCATGAAAAGTGAAGTCAAAAGGAAGTGTCTAATTTGTTTTCTCCTATCACCTAAGTAAATCCATGTGGGTTTTCACATTTTTAGGTGTGAGTTTAATATTGTTATATAATTTTTTTCCTTTATATACCTAAATTAATTAATAGGAGTTCTATTCAATTATAATTTTAAAAAACATTGATGCACAAGAGTTCTAGTGTTCAAATCTCTAAAAGTATTTTTTTTTCAATATTATAATTTTGGAAAAATATAAAACCATAAAAAGATAAAACTATAAAAGAAAAAACTTTTAGAGATTGTATCATTTATTTATCCTAATGGAATTTTCTATTCTACGTAATTTAAAAATTAAAAATTGTAAATTTCATAAATCATGAGTTTTATACTCAATCACATCATTCAATTTAAATGATGCATACTATTTAGGTTTATGGGTAATGCCATCATGCTTTGAACTACTGAATTTATGTCCTAATATAGTTGTACAAACAACATCTAGGCATCAACCCTTTAAATCATCAAGGAGAAATTAGTCACTCATAATCATTTCCATCCCTCTATTACCCACTCATTATAATTTATCAGTATAAATCCTAACAAGTGGAAATTCCAAGTATATAGAAAAGTTATGCATGCATATGTAGAATTCCATCTAAGTAGGCATTAATGATTAGACAAACCCATTTTAGTACTTTATATGTACTACATACTATAATATTTCACATACATTAATGCCTCTTTCATGTACCATTAAGTATATAGAAATGGTGAGCTTCTTCCATTTATCAATGGGTATATATGAAGGATACGTTTATAGAAAGGTCATGTATATTGGTTTAAGGATATGTAGAAAGGGATACCTATATACCTAGAGTGATAAGGAGCAAATCCATCACCCATAGTCTTAATAATGACTACATAGGCTCTAAAATTCATTCTACTAGATTCTTAGTTACTCAAAGGTGATAATTACTCTACTTAGAAGACAAAGATAAAAACTTAACTAGAATTTGAAGAAATTTGGACCATTATAGATAGACAACATAAATATTAAAAATATAATTAGAATGTGAAATTGATCATAATTTTTAGGGTATCAGATGAAGTTCAACCACATAAATGTGAAGATAAAACCACCAAGGAAGCTTGGGATAAGTTCCAAACAATATATGAGGCCAAAAATGAGAACATTCTTCTCCACCTATCTATTCAACTTAACTCTTTGAAATTTAGATTAGGTGAAATGGTTGAGGCCTTTCTTCGATGTGTTATAACACTAAGGGCATCATTATAATCCTTGGGTGAGATAGTTTCAGTTGACTCTCTTATACCCATTGTCTTGAGAGCTATATCACCTTCATATAGTATTTTTATGACCAATTTGACTATCATAAAATAAAAACCAAGTTTTTAAAAACTGGTAAATATTTTACAACAAGAAGAGTGTTTCAATACTCAAAAATAAGGAGAAGAACATGTTCTCACTTCACAGAAAGGCAAGAAACCCATTAAGTCTTTAAATCCATCATCAAAAAGGAATCCTAGATAAAGTCCATAAGGGGGTAAATAATAAAAAAAATGTCTTATTTTTGGTTTTAAGGGACATGATTTAAAATGTTATTGGTATAATACATTCCACAAGGGATCTTCTAGTGTCCAAATTCTCACTACCCAAAAATCATCTCCTTCATCTCAAAGTAAACCACAAGGATAGCAAAAGCATTTGGCATAAGAAATCAAAGAAACAAAGTAAAATAGTTAAACATGAATAAAAATATGAGGATGAATAATTCATATATTCTACCTATTTTCATAAATAATCCTCATCACAAAGTGACATATGGTATGTTGATTCAGGTCCAATCCAACACATGACAAGTAGAAAAGATTATTTTTCACTTTGAAGGACACACCAAAAAAATCATGTTTCTTTGGGTGATGATACCTCATATAATATACAATTCATTGGAAACATTTCCTTACCTATAGGTACACAAAACTAAAAAATAATATATGCTCTCTATGTACTTGATTTAACCAAAAATATGTTATCAATCAGTCAACTCTTGGACCACAATTTGAAGATTAGCTTTGAGTTTAAAGGTGGAAAGAAAATGTGTTTGATCAAAGATAAATCCAAAAATTTAAAACTTGTCACATAAGCATCCAATGTGAATGGTATTTTTTAGCTTGATTTCATGAAGAAAAATAATCAAGCACTCATAATAAAGGACACATAATCGACATAATTATGGCACATAAGATTTGGCCACATCAATTTTTGATATCTAAACATACTCCACTACTAAAACATGGTAAAAATATTGACACCTCTTAAAATGGTATAGAAATGTCAAGATTTCTTATCAAGCAAATATCATAAAACTCTATTTCATTAAACTACATATCAAGCCCATAGAAAACTTGATTTGGTGCATACCGATTTATGTGGACTGATGACACCTAGTCATGCTAAGTTTAATTACGTCATGCTCTTTATTGATGATTATTATATAAAAATATGGGTATACTATGTGAAAATAAAGAGTCAATATTTTAAAACATTCAATATATTCAAAGTGGTTATTGAAATCAAATTTGGTCAAAAAATAAAGACCCTCCACTCAGACTATGAGGGGAATTCACCAGTAGTGATTTTAATTAGTTTATACAATAAAATGGCATTCATCATCAAATGTCACGTTTACATACACCACAAGAAAATATCGTTGTTGAATAAAGGAATTATACTATTATGGAAATGGTGTGATGTATGTTACATGATTCAAGCTTGACAAAGGCTTTTTGGGAAGAATTAGTCAAAAATATTATATATCTACTCAATATGGTTCCCACTATATCTCTTGATATAATAACTCCACATAATTCTTGGTAAGGGAAAATCCATATATAACACATCTTCAAGTTCTTGGATGCTAAGAAAGTATGCACATTCCTAAAGAGAAATGAACTAAACTTGATATGTAAGCAAAAAAGTATTTATTCTTAAGGTATAATGAAGCACGCCTATAGACTCATGGATACAAATACTAGACAATCCTACACTAGAAAGAATGTTGAGTTCTTTGAGAACAAAGAAGCATATTCTCTTTCTACATGCTCACCTGATAAACAAATTAGTCCCATAGATAATGCAAAAGATGGAAATGTTGATGATTATGAGAATAATGGTGTAGCTCCACCACCAAAAAGAACCATTCAATGTATGCATAAATGGTATACAATTATGCTAAGAGATGTTAAGTTTAATGGTGTTCTAGATACATTCACCACTAGATCAAGGACTCATAGTATGGCTGAAGGAGAAGTTATATTGTCTTTAATGAGTATAGTTATTGAATTTGTTGATTCCTCTTTAGTTTAAGAAGCCCTAAAATTAAAACCTTGAAAAGATTCCATGAATGCACATATAATTCATTAATAAAGGAAAAAATATGGTAGCTTGTAGACCTTCCACTAGGGAAGAGGCCAATTGGATGTGAATGAATATTCAATGTGAAGTACAAAGTAGATGGTAGTCTCGATAAGCATAAGGAAAGGTTGGTTATAAAGGGATATGATTAGAAATAAGGTATTGAATATGAGCATATATTTACTCCCAAAAAAATATCAAAACTATCAAGATGAATTTTTCTCTAGTCACATAATTTGGATGAACATTCCATCAAATGGACATGAAAAGTGCATTCCTTAATGGATACTTATGTAAATAAGTTTACATGACTCAACCAGGAGGTTTTGTCATTATATAAAAACAAGATAAGTTTGTAGACTTTTCAAATCATTTTATGTTCTTAAACAAGCTCCCAAGGCATGGTACATCAAAATTGATGAACATCTCTTAAAACATGGTTTCAAAAGGAGTCCTATGATCTAAATATCTAATTCAAATAGCAAAGGGTGAGATGGTAAATTTTTTATACATGAAAATGATTTATTCATTATTGTTAGTTTAGTAAATATGATTGAGTCAATAAAGAAATGTCTAAATTGATTATTTGACATGATAGATCCTAAGCTTATGCATTATTTTTTTGGTTTAGAAGTTTGGCAGAGAGAAAATCACATATTTATATCTCAGCTTAAATATGTTAGGATAAAACTTAAGAAGTTTCACATGATGAATAATAAACCAATTTCCACACCTATAGAGGTAAAAATTTATCTATGTCAAGTAGATCTATCATCACAGGTAGATGCAACTATATATTGACATTTTATAGGGAGTTTCATTTACCTGACTTATACTAGGCCAAACATCAACTATATTGTTACTTATCTATCTTGGTTTATGAAATAGCCCAGAGTATCTCACTAGAAAGAAGCAAAGTGGGTATTAAGATACATTAGAGGAATCATGGATTTTTTCCTAAAATATATGAAGAATGATAATTTATTTTTAACTTGATATTCAAATTCAATTCATGTAGGTAACATTGATGATATGGAATACTTAAGATTTGTATTCTTTTTGGGATGTGGACCAACATCATGGAGGAGTAAGAAGCAAACATATGTTTTGAGATCCTCCATAGAATCATAGTATCTCACTGTAGGAGGAATATTTTGTGAATCAATTTGGCTCATACATATACTTGAAGGATTTGGATTACCACAAAATCATCCAATATTTCTTCATGTATACAATGAATGAGTAGTGAATCTTGTTCACAATCTAGTATTTCATGAACACACTAAGGTAAAACTTCATTTAATTAATGAAAATATTTAGAATAACAACATGTAACTCTATTATTATTCAATAGATCAATAACATGCAAATGTTTTCACTAAAGCACTTGCATGGGAAAAATTCAAGGCATTTAGAGAATCTCTCTCTTGTTCACTTGAGACAATGTTGAATAAAGGTTAGGAATATTGGGTTTAGCCTAAGGGGTGATTAATACAGCATTTAAAATAAATAAAATTGATTAATGTTTTATTACTCATGGTATTTAGGATTATTAATAAGTTTAATAATCAAACTTTCTATAGTTCATTTTTAAAATGCTTATCTTCGAGGTTATATAGTTTTTACATCAGAATAAGATAATGCCTACCCTATTATATAAGGAATATTTTTGGAAATAATATTTGTATGGATATATGTTTATAAACATTTATATATGGTTATGAAATAATAATATTATTATTTATTTATATATCAGCAATTCAGCACTTGCAAACCCTGTTTACTACAAACTCAAAGTGTAAAAGCTTGAGATCATGCCACATGGAAAAATATCAATGACTCATATATGTAGAAGGATGAATATTCAAAAAAAAAATTAAAATTTTAATTATATGATATCATTCCACATGGCACAATATTAGTGACTTATCTATGTGGAAGGATGAATAGTCAAAACAAGTCTCACACATCATGAACACTCGAGATTGTAACATGTATCACAATTTTGATAACTCAACTATGTGAGAGATTATATAAAAATTTGGGAGGTTATGAGTGACCTAATAACCTATTATCATGCCACTAATAACAATCTCAAGGACTCTCTCAAATATGAAATTCAACATGGGTGAACTACTGAGTTTTTGAGTGATTGACATGTGGCTTATACAAGCTTAAATGTGATGCTCATGGAGAAATAACCTAAATATTAAACAAATAGTTCATGATCCAATCATTTTATTACATGTGGAATATTATCCATCCCAAGTGGCCTAATCACATATCAACATGTGGCATTGGGAGTCTATGGATTATGTAATTAGACCAATTAATCAAAACCCAAGATCAAAACCTGACTATGTTAAATGGATATTTTCATTGTTCTTGGCCCAATTGATGTATGAATTATCTTTCATTATGAAATAAACTACCTAGGCTTATTATCTATAAATACAAGTTCTATAAATAAGTTTAAATAGTTGTAGAGATTTAACTGAAGATAGAAAGACCATGGTCCTTCTAATTGGATGATGGGACTATTTTTCACACTTAGATAGATGTGATTTATTTGTAATAAGTCCAACTAATTCTTGATAAGTCCAATTAATTATTGATAAATCCTAATCTATTTTTGATAGTTTTCAAAAACTAGACTACTAATTTTTTTAATCATTTTAAATAATTTGGAATTATTAAAAAAATATTAGATAAATGTGATTTATTTATAATAAGTCTAACTGATTCTTGATAAAGTCCAATTTATTTTTGATAGTTTTCAAAATTGGACTACTAATTATTTTTTATCATTTTAAATAATTTGGACTTATTATAAATACATTAGATAAATGTTATTTATCTATAATAAGTCTAATTAAATCTTGATATAGTGTAATTTATTTATGATAGTTTTAAAAAACATGACTACTAATTATATTAAATAATTTGGAGTTATTAAAAATACATTAGATAGATGTGATTTATTTATAATAATTCTATCTAGTTCTTAATATAATCTAATATATCTTTGATAATTTTCAAAAATTTGGACTATTGATAAGTCTATATCATTTAAAATAGTCCTCAGACCAGACTCTACCTCAGTTTCTGGCCTCTAGATCATCCATCTTAGTCATTTTCTAGCATAGTTATTATTTACATTATTTATTATTATTTTAAAAAGGTCAAATTAAGTCAATTATATAATATATAAATGGATATATTTATTACATATTTCTATCCCGATTTACTATACTCAGCTCTTTAACAACATAACATTTATATAAACTCCATAAACCCTAAAATTTTTAAAACATTTGGTGAACCTGACTTACTTTGAATATTGCACAAACCCTAACCCTAGATAACATTAGGTTTTATGTTTTTACATTTATATGACCCTAAAATAGATTTATATTTCACATAATCATTATAATAATCATAGATGAAGTTAATTACTTTCTAATGCAATGTTTTCTAGCTTCTCTTGCATGCTTGTTTCCTTTCATTTGGAATGAATTCAAAAAAGACATAAACACATATGTACATGATGATTTAAATCAATTCAAATATATGTCATATTTCATAGCATGTTATCTATATCTTATGTGGAATTCCATTAATAATCAAACTGTTACACACATAAAGGATTTAGTACATAAACTAACAAATATGTTTCAAGTTTCAATGTCATATCAGATGCACATGAAAGAATATCCTTCTCATCCTCATCTCCATGAGGGTGATAGCTGTTAGAGGTACAAACCATTGAGAGGGAGGTGAATTAGTGGTGTATAATTATCCAATACAATTTCCAAACCCTTTCAATTGCTTAAGCATTCAACACAAGCATTTATGAAACATAGAGATCATTAATAAAAGTTGATTAATGAGAATAAGCAAGATCACCTACACAACACAAGGTCTACATGGGAAAACCTTTTGGGGAATAAAACCCACTCTCAAGCTTGAAAAAACATGGACTATTGTCATATAATAATATCATAAACAAGATACTGATGAAGTCTTTCTAATTAGGAACTTTCATTCATGTCTTTTTGACCTACAACCTTGATCAAGTCCTTTAGATCAAAGGTATTTTAATGAAACCCCATATCACAAGGAGAAAATACCCCTAAGTAAAATCAAGTCCTTTAGACCCTCCTTGAGAATAACACTTACACCTTAGAACTGATGTCTGTAACACCTCATGATGGACCTCTTGATTATCTGATCCCTACACAACCTCTCTCTCTTTCTCAAACAAGCCTCTCAAATAGGCAGATCTCTTCATAAAAATTTAAACTAAAAAAATACTATATTACCATCAAGAACATGATCTATAGATCATACACATAATTATTAATCTCCTTTGTTCATCAACCCACTAGCTAGGCACTCTCACTCTCCTTTACTTTCTTTTTCTCTCCAATTACTCACACATACCAATCTCTTGCTTACAAAGTTTAGAACCCAACACATTTAGCTCCACTATATATAGAGAAATCATGAAATAACAAGATCATAATATTTCATGTTAGACACAAAACATACCTTCATCCTTAAGGAATCCCATATGGGTCACACTTAAGCATTATCCCCTTTCACAATAGGCTTAAGTCACTTTTTAGTCCTATGGAGACCCATTCACCTTTTTTATACATCTTTGAGAAAATTAAGAACACATGACCACTTAAAAACACATATGTCCACTCCTTATTTCCCTTAAGACATCCTTAAAATATCACAATCACTTTATCTCACCTCTACATATCCTCGAACAACTCAAATAGAGACCTTATATATAGGAACACCATTAATGAATAAATAGTCAAATTATTAAGCAATGTTCATACTCAATATAGATTGATCACACTTCAAAATACTCATAGAGCATCTTAATGGAGTTTATAAAACTTCCCAAGAGCCAATTCACCATAAAACATCAAAACATAAACTATATGAGCTTGAATATCCTTCTCAAGTCATTTTTAGAACATTTATAAAAACATAGTCAACTTTAGATCTTAATAACTCTATCTACACACACTTATATATCTTCAAGTCCATATTTACATATGCACCTTGGAGTCCTCTATGAATTTGTTTTTAAATTTAATAAAAAATTCATCTTCTATCGAAAGATATCATCCAAAAACCATACACTAGTTTTTCCTTCACAAATTCAAATATTAAAATGGCAACAATAATAGTTAAACCTCAAAAGATTTTCTCTCATCTAATGTCATCTTAGCATCAGATCAAATACGCTCCATCGATCTTGATTGATATTTAAAATATAGGTGCCAAGGCTCAATTATTAAACCTATATCAATTTAAACAAATATCATGCATCCTTGAAATATTGACTCTACACACTCCATCAATCTCTATGGATCAATAAGGTCTTTATCAATTAATGCTCATTTTTTGATCATCTATACAAATACCCGCTCGCCATTGGATCATTATCATATACCTTTACTTAGATGTTAAACATCATGCACATATCCTCATATCATTGCCTCCTGACTCTTTGGATAAATCACACACCAAAAATATTACTTGAGCTATAAAAATTGAAAAATTGACTATGGGGACCTTGTCAATAAACTTGAGTAGCCATTTTTAATCCTTAATAAATTCTTTTGCACTTAAATGCAAGATCTCAAATTTGGAAAAAATGATCTCCTCTCATAGGATAATCCATCCATGTAATAAAAAAATATTCAAAATATCATGTGTGTGAGATATAATTACATTAAAATTACTTCTCATAAACTTCTATCACAAAGCCAACTATGTCCAAATCTATTTGAGAGGCCAACTTTGAGCATCCATAACTTTTTTTATGTTTTAGTGCATGAACTCAAATTTAGAAAAATTGATCTATGCTTAAAAATGTAAAAAACCATATGATTAATATTTATTTACACCTTCACATGTACAAGATATAACACCATAAAAATTCTCACTCGGTTCTTTCTACATCATTGTAAAACTAGCTAAGTATGTGAAACATAATAAAACTGCCTGGGAGCCCAACTTTGCATATGCATATATTTTGATGTATTATATGAAATGATCTAAAAATTAGTAAAAATAAAATATGTCTAAAATTTAAAAAACCCATATGAACACTTTATCATTAATCATCCACACATGTGATATATTGTATCATCAAATTGTTTACTCAGCTCTTTCTAGCCATATTGCAAATTTGTCTAAGTATGGGAAAATAGTGAAATTTATCTTAGAAGCCAACTTTGTACCCTCATATATTTGAATTTTATTTGATGTATGCTTTGAGATATAGTGTATAAAAAATAGGGACCACTATTATCATAACCATATGACCAAATCCCCTTGACTCGACCACATGTGGCAATGGTGACATCACCAAACTGCCTACTCAGATTTTTTGCCACTGGACCCAAAGTGTCTAGATGAAAACTATGGATTTAAAAATGAATTTAACTTATGAGCACAAGATATAAAATCATATATAACATCTTAGTATCCTCTTACAAATTCTCTAATCACCATACTCATCCCTGAACATCTCTATATAGATCAAAACTGAAGATCAACCAAGCCAACATAAAGCACACTAGAACAAGCACATTGCACACATTGTCATTATTACATGGGATATCAAAGAACTTAATCAAATCATAATAGCACCTATATTAAATCACCATGACATCATTAATAAATATCCAATAATATCTCCCTTTGTCATTGATGTCAACAAACATCTTATATAATAATATATATCTCACCTTCTCTCCCTTCAAGCATTCCCTGAAAAAAAATTTCTCCCCCTTTGACACAATGACAAAGTGGGAACCAACTAATCCTAAGGACATAAAAATACTAAAAAATAGGAAATTACCATCTAATGAAGATGATACAAAATTCCCATTACCTTGAGCCTACCTCTTCTTGCTTTGACAACATCCTTCTTGTTCCATGCCAACACTTATTTCAGCTAAGCATTGGAACCAATGAAGACATAACACATAAAACACTAAAATATGATGGAAATTACCAAGAGATATCTGAGAGAGACTCCCCATAAGATTTATGAGTAATTTCATCATTTGAGCATCTTTAGATCTCCACACACTATGAAGAACCACCACACAAGCTTACCAACCTTCTCTCTCAAGACACTTCCATAACCACCAATAGTGAATTATACCATTCATCAATCAAGAATCATGTGATAAACCAATTTGAGAAATCATCTTGAAATATTTATGCTTTTCTCTTTTGTATAAATAGAGAAAAATCACTCTCCTTACTAGGCATGTCTAGTCCTCTTGTAACCCTATCTGAATCTTGTAGAGGCCATAATTTTTTTTAGACACACATTCCAGACCTAAAATTTCATATATGGATCAATCTCATATGCCCCACTTAGTTACACCAATTTTAAACAATAATCTCATCCTACGAAACATACTTCCTTCACAAACCTACTAGCCAATTACCCCTCTATTTTTGACATAAACAAGAATAACTTGAGAACTATAAACCTTAAAAACTATGTGAATATTTATTTAACCACCCATTTTACACACTAAAAACAAATTAAGAATCCCTAGACCCCAAATCATAATGAAGACCACTTTTATAGTATATCTTAAAACCCTAAAATCTAAAAACAAAGTCAACATAACACCTTCCAATCAATGTCCACCTCTAAAACCTCTTGTACACCTAGAGACACCCATCAAAAAAATTTGGACTAAAAATTGAGCTTTCATAATTTGGTAACCCATATATCGTATAACCCATTTTAGGCCTACTTGCCCTTAAACCAAAAATAGAGAAAAATGAGAGCACTCAAAAATCCTCAATTGGCACATACATACCTTTAGATCTTAAAAACATCTAGAGCACAACAAAAAGAAATTCATAGACCTTTATAAGGACCAAAAACTTCTTGACATTTTCATCAATCTCATTAAGCCACCTGGAACCACTTAGTTTGACACTGTACTATATCTCCTTTACAAACCTCTAAAATAGGCTCATGAACTTGTTGTTATGCCTTGACTAAACAATGTCTCTAATTGGCATTATCATATTTAAGCATATAGACTTAATTCTCCACTAAAAGTATTTTATTAAGAAGTATATAAAGAGACCTCCTCTACACCACAAATCTCTACCATGGTGTGTAACTAGGATTTTCCCACAACTCCTCATATTCCTTCTCCTCCTTGGTCATCTGATACTTATAGTTCTTATTATTGTTCTTTGGCTTAGGAGAAACAACTTACTCATATAATACAACATTATCCTTTTATTCAATTATTGAATTAACAATACATGGAGACAATATAGATTCATTACATACCTTTTCATTTTAAAAATCTTCTTTGCAGCTTAGATCCTCATCATTAGGTAATTATTCAACAACAACAAGATGTTTACTTGGATCCATACATACCTCATAACTAGACTCAACTAGTACCTAGGTCTTCCTCTTAAGCTTAATCTATTCATTCTCAACATGAAAAGATAATGATACCTCTTGGGAATTTTTAACTTCAGAAGCATTCTCTACCATATCAAATATTTTACTTGGACTTGTAGCCTCATCATGACTCATACTTACCTACTTTGGTCTCCATGAGTTCCCTTGCCTTATATCTTGCACTCTAGGAGCCTAATAAAACCTATTCTATCTTATAGGATTTTTATTTTAGAATCTAGTAATGTGACCTCTCTATTCACGATTGAATCACACCAGACTTTTACAAAAAGCTCTTTCTGCCTTTCCAGATTTGGACAATATCTTGCAATGTGTCCTAGTTCATAACAACTATAACACTCAACGTCTCTTGAAATAAACTCAACTTTTCTTGTATTAAGTAGACAAAATTTTAAAAATTGTCCAACATCATGATAGTTGAATCCCTCAACCTTTCTTACAACTTTTGAGTGATGACCCCCATCATATTTCGAAGCAAATTTATTCTTATAAGGCATTCTACATTCTCTAGCTCTCTACCCAAACTGATTATAAGTATAATAATAACCATTTAAATTTGCATACCTCATGGAATTTGGTTGTCTAATCTAGTTTTTATTTATTCTTACAACACCTTCATTTCTTATTTGATGATTTGTCTTCAAATGCTGATCCACCTTGTTCACATTAGTCTTCATCTTGTCTTGAGTTGCAGTCTCTAGTTCTTATTTGTACCTAAGACTAGTTTTATCACTTGCATGCTTTTGATCATTCAAAATGTTATCTAGATCACTTGAGATCTTTTCTAATCTCACAAATGACATTAACTAACTAGATACCTTCTTTAAATCATATTTCGATGACTCATTTTTAATAACATACCTTGTATATTTAGTTTCTTTGGTTTTTAATCTTGTAGATAGGATTCCCAATTGACAACTAAGATGTTTGACCATATATTCATGTTCTTTGTCATATTCATCCATTCTTACCTCAAACTCATTGAGTTTCTCCTCAAATTCCTTAAGTTTATATTTCATCTTCTTATTGATCTTCTTTTCAATCTTTAGTTCTTCCTGAGCATTAGACAATGCAGTCTCATAGTCCACCCCATCTACATCATCATCTAAATCACTCCAAGTAGACACTATGAGTAACTTCATTCCTTAACCATGAAAAAACATCCATCTTTAGTAGAACCATCATCTTTATGATCATATTATAAGACATTTTCTTCACTCTCTTTTGATGAGCTACAATATTTTTTAGTGTATAAATTTTTCTTATTCTTGAAGTACTTATTATTATTGTTATTATCAAACCTTCTAAATCCTTTTTTAATTTTATAAAACTTGAATGATCTCTTTCCATCATCATGACCTTGATCATGATATCCATCATCATCCTTCTTATACTTATAAGGACACTTATTATCAAACTGTCCTATCTCATCATACTTAAAAAAATTTAGGGGTAACTTACCTTTATACTTGCCTAAACCTATTCTCAATTTCCTTGAAATCAAATCAATTAGTTCATCCTCATCTATATCAGAAATGTCATCCTTCTTGAGTTTCTTACCTTGGAACTTATTCTTTGTTTTCATTTCAATCTGGAAAGCTACTTCCTTCTTTGGAGGTATATCATCATTCTTCTTCACCTCATATGTAGTAAGGGTGGCATGCAATTGAACCATCTTCAATTGAGTAATATTATGACTCTCTTCAATAAGAAAAACTTTTGGATCAAATTTAGGGGAGAGAGATTTTGATACCTTTTGAACATCATTCATCTCTTCAATATTCTCTCTAAGACCTTTGATGATGTTCATAATCTCATTAGATTTCTGTAGAAAAGATGTTATAGTATCTTCTTCATTCATATTGAGACTTTCAAATTACCTTCTATGAGTCTATAATTTAGCAAGCTTAACCTTAGAACATCCTTCAAAAATAGTCTTCAATTTATCCCATATTTTCTTGGTAGATGTGTAATTAATTACTTTGGTGAATTTAGTTTCTATAATACCATAAGTGATGGAATTCATTACCTTAGATTTTTTAACAAACAACTTCTTATCTTCAACACTAGATGGAGGAATAGTAGGAAAAACATAACCATCCATAATGTACTGTCATACATTAAACCCTAGGGACATAATGTATGTTATCATCCAGGCACTTCAAAAATCATAATTGGATCCATTTAACACTAATGCTTGCTTAGTAAAGAAACCACCTTTCACATTTTGAATAGCCATTATACCTTGGATCACCTTCAAGCTATCAAGATTATACGAAATGACCTTACTCTAATACCAATTGTTAGAGGTACAACCCACTAAGATTGAGGGTGAATCTATGGTAGTAAACAATCCAATACAATTTCCAAACCCTTTCAATTACTTAAGCATTCAACATAAGAATTTATGAAATATACAAATCATTCATAATAGTGAATTAATGATCATAAGAAAGATCACATACACAACACAAGGTCTACATGGTAAACCCTCTTAGGGAATAAAAACCACTCTCAAGCCTAAAAACACATGGACTACTATCCTATAATATCAAAAATAAGAGACTGATCAGGAACCTTTGGTTAAGTCCTTCTGACCTACAACCTTGATCATGTCCTTTAAATCAAAGGTCTTTTAGTAAAACCCTATTTCACAAGGAGAAACTACCCCTAAGGAAGATCAAGTCCTTTAGACCCTCCTTGAGAAGAAAAATTCCACCTTATAATTGATGTCTATAACACCTAATGATGGACCTATTAATTTTTTGACCCCTGCACAACCTCTCTCTTTCTCAAACAAGCATTTCACATAGGTAGATCTCTTTGCACAAATTCACACTACAATAACACTATATAACACTATCATTAAGAACATGATCCATAGATCATACACATAGTCCTTAATATCCTCTACTCATTAACCTAATATTTTGGCACTCTCACTTTCCTCTAATTTCCTTCGCTCTCCAATTACTCACACATACCAATATCTCACTTACAAAGTCTAAAACCTAATAGATTTGGTTCATACATACATATATATATATATATATATATATATATATATATATATATATATATATATATATATATATATATATATATATATCATGAAATACCAAGATCATAATATTTCATGTCAACCAAAAAACATGCCTTCACCCTTACTTATCTCATATGGGTCACAATTAAGCACTGTCCCCTTTCAAAATAGGCCTAAGTCACTTTTAGGTCCTATGGAGACCCATTCAAATTTTTGATACATTTTCGAGAAAATTAAGAATATAAGACCACTTAAAAACACAAAGGTTCACTCCTTATGTCCCCTATGACATCCTGAAAATAGCAAAGTCACTTTAGCTCACTTTTGCATATGTTTAAACAACTCAAATAGAGACCTTATACATAGGCACACCATTAATGAACAAACAATCAACTTATTAAGAAATGTTCAAAATCAATATAGATTTATCACACCTTTAAAATACTCATAAAGTATCTTCATGGACTATACAAAATTCCCCAAGATACAATTCACCATGAAACATTGAAAAAACAACTATATGAGCTTGAATATCCTTCTTGAGTCACTTGCAAAACATATAAAAAAACATAGTCAACTTTGGATCTCAATAACTCTATTTTCACACACTTCCATATCTTTAAATCCATATTTATAGATGCATCTTTGAGTATTCTACCACTTTTATTTTTATTGTAATAGCAGATTCATATTTTATCAAAAGATATGGTCTAAAACCCAAACACTACTTTTTCCTTCACAAATTCAAATATTTAAATGGAAACAATCATAGTTAAAATTTATAAACTTTTCTTGCATATCATGTCATCTCAGCATGAGATCAAATATTATTCATCTGTATTGATCAATCTTTAACACATAGGTATTAAGGATCAATCATTAAACCTTTATCACTTTAACCACATCTCATGCATCCTTGAAATGTTGATTCTACATGTTATATCAATATCTGTAGATCAATAAGGTCTTTATCAATCAATGCTCATTATTCAATCATCTATATGAACACCCACTCACCATTGTACTATTATCTAATACTTTTTCTTAGACATTAAACATCATGAACCCATCTTCATCTTGCTACTTGATAAATCCTCAGATCAATCATGCACCATCAATCTTGCTCAAGTAATAACACTTGAAAAAATGACTACGGGGACCTTGTGAATAACCCTGAGTAGTCATTTTTGATCCTTAATAACTTCTTTTATGCTACAATGTAGGATCTCAAATTTGGACTAGATGATCTCCTCTCATAGGAGAATCTAACCATATAATAAATAACTCCTAGAAATTTCATGTGTGTGAGATATAAATCCATTAAAATTCCTTCTGATAAACATCTATCACAAAGCAACCTATGTCTAAATCTATCTGAGAGGCCAACTTTGAGAATCCATAACTTTTGTCATGCTTCAGTGCATGAACTCAAATTTAGCACAAATAATCTATGATCAAAACTAAACAAAACCATAAGATCATTTTTTTTACACCTTTACAAGTGAAAGATATAACACCATAAAAATTCTCACCTGACTCTTTATACCCCATTCAAAAATTGGCTATGTATGTGAAAACATGGTAAAACTACCTGGGAGCCCAAATTTACATATGCATATCTTTTGATTCATTATATTTCATGATCTAGAAATTAATATAAATAAAATATGTCCAAAACTAAAAAATCCATATGAACACGTTCTCCTGAATCATCTACATGTGTGAGATCTTCTATCATAAAATTACTTACTCGGCTCTTTCTAGCCATATTGCAAATTTGGTTAAGTATGGGAAAATAGTGGAATCTATCTTAGAAGCTAATTTGCACCCTCATATATTTGATCTTGTTTTGATGGATGACTTGATATCTATTGAATAATAACTAGGGACTTCTATGATCACAACCATATGACCATCTCCCCTTGACTCAATCACATGTGGCAATGGTGACATCATCAAATTGCCTACTTATATTTTCTACCACTAGACCTAAAGTGTCTAGATGAAAACTATTGATTTCTAGATCAATTAAACTTACGCACACAAGCTCCCAAAGCATATATAACATCTTAGGAACCTCTTTCACATGATCTAATCACTATACTCATCCTTGAACATCTGTATACAGACCAAAATTGAAGATCAACCAAGCCAACATAAAGCACACTAGAACAAGCACATTAAATACTTTGTCATTATTATTTGGGATATCAAAGGACTTCATCTATTCATCAATAAACCTATATGACATCACCATGACATCACTATAAAATATCCAACAAAAGATACTTTTTATATAAAAAAAGTTCACGCTATCACTCCTCCATGTGATGATGCAAACTATACTATTATTACTAATTCCCATACTAAGCCTATATATACCTCTCCCCTACAGGATATGTGCATACATGTTTAATTATAAAAAAGTAAGGTTTACACTTGTGAAACTATAAGGGATCAAATTATCATTATGATTAAACTAATATCAATTGTATAGAATCAAAACTAGTTATTAAGTGAAAAGGTCACATTATTGGTAAATTACATTACATGTACAAAGTCTTCAAAATATGATAGTGTTCATCATGTATATACATATATACCTATAAAATTTGTGTCTATAACTCTTTCATATACAAATCATAAATTAAAACATAATGCATCTATTATAAGTGATTTAAAAATCCTACAAGGGTCCAATAAGAGTATTAATGACATATGAAGGGAAATGATTAAAGCTAAATTGATCAACCTACCTCTTTTACACCCAATAAGGAGATCCAAACATTATTATATAATATAATTCATGGGAACTAAAATTTTTTATGTTTAACATTGAAAAATAAAATAAAATAAATAATGGATTAAAATGAATAAAAAAATGACACATCATTTGGACAACATACAATGGCACATCTAAAATTTAAAAAGGGTAAAATTTAGAAACATTAAAAAAATGGTTACCAAGGCATAACTTATAATAATAAAATATTCACAAATCATAATTAGAGGAAGAAAAAATACAACCAACTTATATAAAGTAAGAAAAGATGCAAATTTACCTCTCCAAAATGAGGCTCAATTTTTAAAATAGTATGGGTTTGGTCAAATATATCTATAATAGTTTAATTATCATGATCAAGTTTTGGGTAAGTAGGCCTAGGAAATCACTAATAATATTATATAATTTGATAATGTAGGTCAATAATTGAACATCCTAAGGCATATCATTCATAAATATATCTTATCAAGGAAAAATATTAAGATACATAGGAAATGTTATAGAAAGAGAAAGAACTTAAGTTACAAATTTAAAATCATGCTAAGAAAACAAACTTTCTCACAATAGGATTTTTAGAAAAAGAGCATCCATAACACCATATGCCTATAATAATCATAGTTTCAAAGTAAAATAATAATCAATATTCCAAAGAATAATTTATAAAGGTTGAATCCATAGTATGTGGCAATTCTGTATGTTCATCTAGATACAACAAAAGTCAACACTAACATTCCATGTTATTATGATTATTATGATTTAGATGATGAAAAATACTCAGATTCATACTATAAAATCATTCATTTAAAACATATTGATCAAACTATGCAAGATATTACCATTCCTATTTTTGACATAGGGTACATTGATAGTTAGTCTCCCATGAGATTCATCAGTTAGTATTGTTCTTACCTTCTTGTAAATACTTTCCTTATCTCTTTATATTTTTATGTAGTTTCATTTTCATGTTGCTTGTACAAATATCATATCCAAAAAATACAAAAATATTTCAAAAACACAAAAACATTCAAATATTTATGTAGAAAACATAAAATTTAGATTGTATGCATTTCCATGTTAACACTTATATTTTCTAGACACTAAATATGATAGATATCTTAGTATAGTTAGTTTGATCATACAGAAATGCTTCACTTATTATTTTTGAGTGATTATAGATTTCTATGGGACTTAGGTCCACTACACTAATCTAGATTGGCTATTATCTACCCACTGGGGGCACATACACATATACACGGTTATTCATTTGACACGTTGACCCATTTGGGGAACCATATACACAATTTCGATTACCACGTTAAATATTTATAAACTATACAACATAGATTTAACATTATTATATATTGATATTGATCATGTTATACCTACTCAAAAAAAATTCCATTTATTACTACTTTAGACTTAGCCTATGTACATCTTAACTTATAGACATATTTGTATTACATGATCATGCTTAATTTCATTTATAGAATTCTTAGTTTAGATTTTATTATGTCTATACACTTATTATTTTCAAGTGAATTTAAATATTATATTTCTCTATGGATCTACACCACTTATTTTCATTATATGTATGCTTTCAACACTTGCCCATGTCCTTATTTTTAGTTTTTTGATTGTGTATGCATGCATTTGAACATGTCCTTCTATGTGGCTATAATCCAACTTGCTTATTGTTTGCATATGTGGACATTAAAAATGTCATTATATGTCTTGCTTTCTCATATTTAGTGACATGTGTCCATGTCCCTTGTATTATGTCCCCTTGGCCTAGTTTATGTGCCTCATGCATGTTGTATTACTGATTTCTTATATGCATCATGGCCATGACACTCATTTATTACTTGTTACACATTCCAATTTTAGATGCCATGAAGGAACTCTTGTATCTTCCCTTATTACTTTGATACCATGATATTAATCATGCCCTATCCCCCTAGGTAGCTACGTAATTATTACTTAGTTTTACTATTCATATATGTTGTTACATCTATCTTGACAACCTTGTTAATGTTAGACCTAACATACATTGTACATTACACACCTATGCTTAGATTATCTTATGTTTTGATGTTATTTATGCAAATAATATTGTTTTATTACCTAGATATTATATATTCTCTAGATAACACACATTTTTAAAAGCTTTTTCTTTTAAGAATAATTCTTGCATAGGTTCAACAACTCCCCTTAAAATAGGGGGCATTCATGTTACATTATGATTTCACCATAAGTATTATAAAATTTGAATACATGGATTATAATGCTTATAATTTTATTATTATTTCTTTAATTTTATATTTATGACATATATTAGTTATGGGATAGTTATATATTGATTAGTTTAAATGATGTGATAGTTGTACTTTCTTATTTCTGTAGTTAGCTTGAGTCATCATATATATCAAACTAATCATACATTGTATGATTAAGTATATGAAATATAATAATAAATGACATTTAATAATTTAGATATACATAACCAAATTCTTGGAACACTTAAACTCAAAAGATAAAGGCTAAAGAACATCTCTATAACTCATTCATTCAGAACTACCAATTTACCTCAAAAACTAGTCATGTTGAATTAGACCTCCAACACATGTGTAGACATTTGTCATGAATATTTATTCATGTAAATTATACTATGAGACATAAATAAAATATTTATGTATAAAATTCATATTATATAATGGAAAATGTTGGTCTTTCACACCAATTTCTTAACCTTATATCACACAGTCTTATCTGACCCAGACATGTCATTTTGTGAGAAACTTTTTCACCATGAATAATGACCTCAAAAACTTCTTCAAACCATTAACATGAATTAAAATTAATTAATAAATATTTTATTTACTTTTTTACATCAATTTATCATGAATATACCTTCAAATTTAACTTTCTATCTTTGCATGGGCTTTTCACTGTTCACACCATTAGGTCTATCTATGACTGGCTAACTTGAATGATAACATTAGAAAACTTAAAGGATAAACAATATCCATAAATCATAATGGAAAAGTAAAATGAGTCTCCAGATTCTTCTCCCATTCATTTTCTCTTCTTAACCATTATAATTTTTGAGAGATATAGTAATTTCTTAACAAATAAGCTTGTACCTATGCATTTTCTCTCTCATCTAACTAACCGCCACCACATAGAGGTACTTGGAGGATTTTAATACATGATACAATATCTTTTATATTCATTTTAATCTATTCTAATCTGAATTGAACAAGATATTTCACATTAAGCTCTTATTAGGGTTTTAGGGAGGTTTAACACAAGTTTCGGTGTTAATGATTGTTCATAAAGAATTGTCCCTTGAATCCAAAACTAATGCCTAGAGATCTTATCTAGGATCCTTCCCAATATCTCCTTAACAACTCAAATTCCAATGTAGAGGTTACACATGACAATGAATGTCTAAAATTTCTTCACATGTCTTGAGACCTCATTTTGTGAACTTGAGAAGGCCTAAAACACTAATTCATGCAATTTCCTTCAAACCAAGACCTCAAAATTTGTGAAAATTCATAAAAAAACTTATCTTACCTATTTAATTTATAAAATATACATACTTACCTTAAAAAATGATCTTCATACCTCATTAGTCTAGGTAAGGTCTAAAAGAGGTCTATGTGTAGCCTTAGTCTAAGGGTCCTACCCCTATAGGCTCACCCTAAAACTCTTATTCATTCTTCAATGCCTAAAATACATGATAAAATAATTATATACAGCCTTCACATTCTTTTTGTCATTTATTTTCATGAACATACCTCCTCATGTCATGACTAGGCTCATGACTAGGATTCCTATGCACTTTTACATTAATGACCTATACCTTCATGAAACCATAAGACATTAGTTTCCTTAAAATTATTTATTTTTATTTCTCTCATGACATAAATATATCATGAAAAAACTCTCTCAATGCATTTTTTCATATCACACATTTACAACTAGGCCTAGTCACTTTTGGCATCAACCTTCACAATATACACATTTGACATTAGTGACAATACTCAATAACCACCCTCTTTGTAATTGATGGAAACTGATCTAAAAATATTATCTAAATAGATTATTTCATTCTAATTTTTAAATTTCTCCCACTTTTACAGAAATTACAAAGATATGCTTGAAACTTCTTGGGTCACACCTCTTGTAATAAGAAAACTCAACACACAAGATTATGAGTTAATGAAATATTATACACACATGCTTCCCTTATCCCCATACATAGTTTATTGACACTACTCACCTAATATTGGATCTAATTAACCCCTTAATTAGATCCACCTAAGAACTTAAATTATTTAATAAGTGATAGGGGTAGGAACTACACCCAATTCCTATCTTAGATGTTCAAATGTTGCCTTTGGAAGTGGCTTGGTCAAAATGTATGCAATTTTATCCTTTATAGAAACATATTAAATTTTAACACTTTATTAACTTACCTTATCTCTTAGGAAATGGTACTTGATATGAATTTTCTTAGCCCTTGAGTGCATGATAGGATTTTTTTAGATGTTTATGGCACTTGTATTATCACAATAAATAGGGCTAGGACTATCATACTCCACCATGTAGCCTTTTAAGGTTTGTCTCATCCATAAGACTTGAGTTAAACATGAATATAATATAATTTATTCATCCTCACAAGTATAAAATTCCATATGTGGTTTATTCTTACTTATCCATGATACTAGGCACTTTCCTAAGAAGAAATCTCCTCCACTAGTGTTCTTCCTATCATCTAGATTTCCTGCCCAATCTACATTTGTATAGGCTATCAAATTAAAATACTTTCTCCTTATATACCATAACCAAAACTCAATAGTTACCTTAGGATAGCTAAGTATCCTTTTGACTACTTTCAAATGATTTTCCTTTGGCTCTACTTGAAATACTCCCACAAGATCCATTGCTTATATAATATTAGGACTAGAGGTAGTAGTGTACAATAAACTTTCAATCATTAACCTGTATGATGCCTGATTGACCTCTGAAGACTCATATTATTTCTTAAATTACACCTTGTGATCATAGTTGCGCTAACTACCTTGCACTCTTCCATCTCAAATTTATTTAACATCTCTCTTATGTAGTTAGCTTGTGAAATAAATATGCCTTTTTTTGATTGAATATTTGTAACCCAAGAAAGAATGATAGTTTTACCAGAATAGACATCTCAAACTCCTTCATCACATATTAAAATACATTAGTCATATTCTCACTATTTCCACCAAATATGATGTCATCCACAAAGATAACTACTATCAACTAATGATCACCTTCTATATTTATATATAAATTACTATCTACAAATCTTATTTTGAAACCTTAGTCTAATAGATACCTATCCAATCTAGTGTACCAAGATTTATGAGCTTGATTTAAACCATAAAGATCCTTTTTGAATATAAAAACATAGTCCTTATTACCTAATAATGAGAAACCCTTAGGTTTCTTTATGTACACATGCTCTTCTAAGTTCTTAATTAGAAGAGTAGATTTAACATCCATCTGATACACCTTAACTCCTTTGAAACCTTCATATTATATAAATAATTTGATAGCCTCCAATATTTATACTATATAAAAGGTCTCCACAAAGTCTACCCATTCAAATTTTTCATAGCCCTTTCATACCAATCTAGCCTTGTTCCTAATGACTTCTCCATCTTCATTAAACTTGTTCCTAAACACCCATTTTATGCCAATAACATTCTTATCTTTAGGACTAGGAATTAGTTCCCAAGTCTCATTCATTTCTATTTGGTATAACTCCTCATTTATAACACCTATTCAAAACTTGTATTTCCTTTATTTTACAAGGTTCTTAGTTTCAATATTAGACAATATAGAATCATTATCTTGATTTAGGTTACTTACCAGCCTTCTTGTTTTCATACATGCATCCTTATTAACAATTATTTGTGATTTAGGATGATATTTTTGACTATATCTTGAGGAGACTTTTGAATTTTGTATTTCCTCAACTTATGATTCTTATTCATCTATCTCTATTGGTTCTTCTTCATTATTGAATTCCATATTATCTAATGTATCCTTTGATTGTGAGTTTGAATTCTTAGAACTTGTCTCATCAACCTTCATATTAGTGATTTACACTATATTTTTAAACCTCTTATTATAACATATATAGGCTAATCTCACTAATGAGTATCCCAACAACATACCTTCATCTGACCTATAATCAAACTTACCTAAGTCTTCCTCATCTCTTTAGATGAAGCATTTGATTCCAAACACTCTAAAGTGTTCCACATTAGTAGGTATGCCTTTCTATAGTTCATAAGGGGTATTATTACCATTATTTCTTATCTATCTTCTATTTATAATGTATAATTTAGTGCTCACTGCCTCTCTCTAATATCCAACAACTAACCTTGACTCATTTAGCATAGTTTTTACTATCTCTTGAATTGTCCTATTATTTATTTCCACTACCCCATTCTACTTAGGTCTTATATCTATTGAGAACTATCTCCTTATCTCATGGACCTCATAGATGTCATAAAACTCATTGGATTAAAACTATCCTCATTTTTCATATCTTAAAGATTTGATTTTTCCATTCTTCTCACTCTCAACATGAGCCTTTAATGCCTTGAACTTATATAGAGCTTATAAATTTTATTTCAATAATGCTACCCAAGTTATTCTTATGTACTCATCTATGAGAAACATGAAGTAGATATCTCTTTGAATACTTTGGATTCTTGTAGGCCCATAAAGACTAGTGTGTATTAAATCCAAAGTTATTATAGTAGAGTATTCCTTGGACTTGAACCTTCTTCTAGTATGCTTACCATGTTGACATGCCTTGCAAAGTGTGTTTTTAGGTTTGGTGATTTTAGGCATGTTCTTTATAGACTTATTAGAGATTATCTTGACTAAATTATCAAAGTTTAGGTGGCCCAACCTTTTGTGTCATAGCCAAAAGTCATCCATATTGCTCATAAAGAGCCTCTCCTTATTTATCTCATTTAATACATATAGATTGTTCTCAATCCTCTTAGTATTGGCATTAGTCTTCCTGATTTAGCTCTCCTTATATCACACCCTCTATTATGAAATGTTAGTGTGTGTCTTTGGTTGTAAATTTGACTTAAACTAAGCAATTTATGTTTCAAATCTTCCATAGAGAACACATTCTTTGTCTTGGTCTTCCTATTGTCTAAACTCAATATACCCTTGCCAACTATATTGGTAGTTGTGTTATCTCTAAATATTGCTATTCCTGTAACATTCTTCTTTAAGGAGATGAAATTTCTCTTGTCCCCTATCATGTGGATTGAGAAGCCACTATTTATATACCATTTCATGCCTTCATATTTAAGGTGAAAGGGAATATGAGATAGCATAAATTCTTCCCCTTTAGTCTTCTACTCCTCCTTCACCTTGTCCACAATGTCTAACTTCTTGACCCACTTCTAAGTGGTATGACCATAAAGCCTTTTATCTTGGATAATATCCCTCATATGCCTTATCTTGTAATACCTTGAAATATTTCCTCTTTTATCACAATTATATCATAAAATTTTGCTTCTACTATTGAAATGAACATTCACCCTATTCCTCTATGATGAATTAATTCTAGCATGATGTATACAATCCATATCTCTATGTCCATATTGATCACATGATTAATAGTAACCATTGGAATGATTCACATACCTTATTTGTCTAATGTTGAATGATGGACATCAACCTTTGTTGTCTTTTTAATGAGTCACATTCTTCTTGACTTGTTAATGATCAATTTGAGTTTAAAATTTGAGAGTTCATTCATAGGTCATTAATCTATCATTACCATCATTTCTTGATGATCTATTGTCCTTTGAGGTCTGAATCTCCATGTTTTTTTGGTATTATTTGAATCCAAGAACTATCTTGTCATGTGGAGACCTTTGATTATTAAAAATATCACTAATGACTTTAGTTCTCTTATAAATTTTTTGATGTATCTTCAACTTGACAATTTCCTAATCTAATTTTTCCTTCAAAGACTCCATTTTTATTCCAAACTTGATACATTCTTCTTCATTGGTCTTAATACTTGTAGTGACAATATCAATCTAAGTTTCTAGCTATTTGATGATTTCCTCATGTTCATTGGTGTTTTTACTTAGTCTCTCTTTAAAGAGATTGATTTGTTCCTCATAAATCTTAAATAATGATCTCAGTTGATTATTATTCCTTATTTAAAACTTCAACTCCTATAGATAACTCACTAATTCTACCTCAAGGTTCACTTTAGCCTTTTCTTCATCTGATTCTTCATCATCCATAAGAATTTTCCTTTTTGAACAAGCCTCATTATCTATTTTTATAGCCATGAATAAGGTTTCATTTCTATCATGATCATTACTATCATCATCACTATTAGATGTACTTGTGTCACTTACATAAGATGAGCTACTATATTTTTTGATATATAAACTTTTCTTGCTCTTAAATGACCCTTTATTTGCTTCGTAATTCTTGAAACTTTTTTTTGTTCTTATCAGGATTATAAAACTTATTATCATCACCATGATGTTCATCATATTAATTCTTATCCTTTTTAGGACATTTAGATTCAAAATGACTGATCTTACCATAGTTAAAGAAATTGAAAGTAAACTTGCCCTTATACTTACTTGATCCTTTTCTTAGTTATTTGACAAACATGGATTCTATCTTGTCATCATCAATGTCTATATCAACTTCATCCTTAAGCCTTTTAGCTTATGACTCATTCTCAACTTTGAATGTGGCTTCCTTCTTATAATGTCTTACATCACTTGTTCTCATTTCATAGGTAGTCAAGATGCCATGAAGCTCATCCATCTATAGTATGTTAAGATCTTTGATCTCCTCCACAATAGGCATTTTTGAATAAAAATTAGATGTCAGGGATTTTATTACCTTTTTTAGTACTATTGATTCTTTTAAATTCTCTTCTATACCTCTAATGAAATTTACTACTTCATCTACTCTTAATAAATAAGATGTAATGTTTTCATCCTCCTTTATTCTTAGAATTTCAAACTACCTTCTATGAGTCTATAACTTTACCAACTTGACTTTGGTGTTTCCTTAATAGATGGTTTGAAAATTTTCCCAAATACATTTAGATATATCATAATACATGACCTTTAAAAATTATGCCTTTGAAAGACCACATAGGATGGCATTCATTGCCTTAGAATTATTCTCACTTTCCTTTTTACCTGTTACATCATTGGTGGTATAGAAGGTGGAGTGAATCCATCAATAATGAATTACCATATGTAAAAGTCCAAGGACATTAGATAGGTATTCATTTTGATGCTCTAAAATGCATAGTTAGTCCTATTGAAGAGATGAGTCTTATTGGTTGATAAACCTCCTTGCACTTGATGACTAGACATGCTTGTGCTTCTAAGATCTCCTTCAAGTTGTTTGGCCTGATTCAAAAGACTAGGATATAGTACCAATTATTTGAATCATAATAAATGAGAGGGGGGGAGTGCATAAATTTTTAAAAACTTATTTCAATTACACTTTAACATTCCTTTAACCATGAAATCAATACAATGATATAACAATGCACAAAGAACCATTCATATGAGCATAACACAAGAAAACACAAATATGAGTGGGAAACCCTAAATAAGAAGAAAACCCACTATGAAATATAAAAATAGAATAAATTAATATAAAACAAAACAACAAATTTTGTTGATAACTAACTCAAATTAGATCATTAACCCTAATAAAGTCAAGCACCCACTTGACTAGGCTTTAACAATAACCTAATTGCAAGGAAGCACCAAATCCTTAAGGGAATCAACACCAAATTAGCCACCTCATAAAATTTTGATCACCATATATATTCTCTATTATTATGGTCCTATTTCAAAATCTCATTTTGATCAACCATGAAAGATTTTATTTGCTTCTATTTCATACATTCAAATAGGCCTAAACTTCCTTGTATATATATTATTCTCATGGTCACACACCATTTGGTGGGTCATACACCTTCAAAATCTTAGGTTAGCCATACAATAGATAATAGATCATATTATTAACATGATTCAAATTAACTTTTAAACCCTTTTGGTCTACAACAACTCAATTAGGCCTTATTACTTTTTTAGGCCTCATGAAGACCTAATTACATTAGGTCTATCTATTTAACATCAAATATTGATCTTCTTGGGTGTAGATGGATTTTTTTAAACTAAAAACCATTCAAAAACTTAACCATTTATGTTTTTTGACCTCCTCCATGATTTATTAGACCTTTATCCTTTGATCATATCATGAAATCTATTTTAGGACAAACTACCCTATTAGGCCTGTGTGCCTCAAATCTCTATCTTGTAAAAATGAAGCTTAAACACCCTTAAGCTAATTAAATTTGAAAAATTAAATAATACATTTTGAATGGACATATATCCCATGTTAACATAAGTAATGTGTTATGAAATTGAACTCTTATGTGACCAAAATTATATAAATATTCATTAAATTATTTTTATGTTTTATATTTTTATAGAATATTTACATTCTTGTAAAAGCATTGTAGGCCCAAATAAGCATTACATGCCTAAAAATCATTGAATCCCAAAAAAAATTATAATATATAAAATTATCACACATGTATATAGGTTATCCATGACCTCAATGTCATCACCAAATGCTTAGAACACTTTCACTCATGAGATAAAAGTTCAATAACATCTCTACAACTCATTCATTTAGAATTGCCAATTTACCTCAAAAACCAATCATGGTGAATTAAACCTCAAACACCTATGTAGACACTTTTAATGAATATTTATTCATGTAAATTATCCTATGGGAGCTCCATAAAATAATTATATATAAATTTCATATGATCTAATGTTAAATATTGGTCTTGTAGACCGATTTCTTGACCATATATTACAGTCTTATCTAAACCAGATAGGTCATTTTGTGAACAAATTTTTCACCATGGTTACTGACCTCTAAAAATTATCCAAAGAATAAATATGACTTAAAATTCATGAATAAATTCTTCATACACCTTTTAAATTCAATTTATCATGCACAAACTTTCAAATCTAAATTTTCATCTATGTCTGGGTTTTATACTATTCACACCATTAGGTTGAATGACTGAATTAGAACACTTGAAGGATATAAAATATCCATAAACCATCATGTAAATGTGAAATAAGTCCCTATATTCTTATCCCATACATTTTATCTTCTTGACTAATACAAATTTTGAGAGTTATAACAATTTCATGACAAAAATTCCTATATCTATGCATTTTCTTTGTCATCTGACTAACCACCACCACTTGGAGGTAATTAGGATAGTTTAATAAATGACCCAATATATTTTATAGTCATTTAAAGCCATTCTAAGGTGAATTAAATAATATCTTTCACATCAGGTCCTTATTAGGGTTTTAGGAAGGCTCAACATAGGTTTTAGTGTTAATGATTATTGATAAAGGACTACCCCTTGAATTCAAAACTAATGACTATAGATATTATTTAGTACCCTTCCCCATCTCTCTTTATTATCTTATATTCCTATGTAGAGGTTACATGTGCCAACAAACTTCTAAAAGTGGTTCTCGTGTCTTGAGACCTCATGTTGTGAACTCAAGAAGGCCTAAAACACTAATTCATGAAATTTAATTCAAGAAAAGACAAAAATTTGTGAACATGCTTTAAAAAAATTATATTACCTCTATACATTCTCACATATGAATGCCTACCTTAAAATTTTATATTCATACCTAATTAGGCTAGGTAAGGTCTAAGAGAGGTCTAGGTGTAGGCTTAGTGTAAAGGTCCTAACCCTATAGGCTCACCCTAAAATTATTATGAATGATTAAATTCCTCACATACATGATAAAAAATTCCATACAAACTTCACATGCCTATGTTCATTCATTTTCATGCACATACCTCTTCATATCATGACTAGGCTTCCTATGCACTTTAACATCTATAACATGCACCTTCATGTAACCATAAGACATTAGTTACCTTAAAATTATTTATTTTTATTTTTCTCATGTCATCACTTTCTCATTAAAACACTCTCTTAATGTATTTTATCAAATCGCACACTACCAACTAGGCTTATTCACCTTTGACATCAACCTTCGTAAGATACACTTTTGACATCAATGACAATACTCAACAAGAGGATAGACAAAGTAAACAAGAGTAAGGCAAGAGATGAAGTAGAAGGAAATAATATGGATTATAGTTCAAATTTTGTGAAGCAATTAAAAGGTGGGTGATGTCTTAAAATTCTTACGCATTTATTTTATATGGAATTTGAGTTTATCTTCTTGTTGTTAGAATTTTATAATGACCATTTCTTGTATAGTGATTGGGTAATGTAAAAATATAGAAATAATCTCTAAGTATAAATATCAACTAGTTTGGATCTAAGAATAGCTAATAGTAGAAGATGTTTTAAAGTGATAAAATGAAATTATGTGTTTATCAATTATTTAATATAAAAAGAACTAGATAGTCATTTTAGAAAATAAGTAGGTATATTGATGTATAGGATCGACTGAGCATATAATAAGGCTATCAATTTAAAAATTACTTAACTGTATAAATTTAAAAAGGAGAAAATTTATGTAAAGAATTTCATAATGTGAATCTACTTACATATATGTATATATGCTTATATAATTATAAAGAGAAGACACAATATTAATATACAAAGTCATACTTGTTGGAGGTTTTAGGTTGCACCCTAGCTAAAAGTAGAAGTTTTCAAGTGTTACTCTTAAATCTAGTCCAACATGGGAAGGACCCTAGGTTATGGGTTACCTAATTCTGGGTTAGACCTCTAGGGTTCTTAATGAGGTTAGCTCCTTAGATATGATAATTTAAATTTATCTTCTTAAAATTTAATCTATTAGGAATAAAAATGGAAAAAGTTCATGAATGAAAACCTATTTTAAATGTGGTGATACACCAAATCTTTAATGATCCACTCTCAACTTGGACACTTTAATGACTTTTAATGAATCCAATGGGGACAAGGATTGATAAGATTCTATGATAGGGTTCCAGCATGAGTATTTTATATGAAGGTTGAAAAGAGACTTGTAACTTGAAGGATAGGAAGAAATAGGTCTATGTAAGACACTATGAACTTATGACACTTCAAGGGAAACCTCACTAACTAACACTTCACATAACCTACAAGAAACTAATAGTATTAAAGAAGGTACATGAAGGACTTATAGATATGAATAGACAACATAAATTCTGTAAATAAAACCTCAATAAAATACACTATGAATTAAACTAGAAACTAAAATTGTCTTATATTGCTTTAGAAGAGTTTACAAAATGATTTTAGAAGAGGTTTCCTATACCCAGTTGAGGGATTCTAAATCAAGAGTTCAAAGGTAGTATTTATAAGAAGAAAGAAGGTAAGAGAGATAAATTAGAACTAAAGGGGTCATCAATGAGAAAAATTCCACTTAAAACAACCAACACTACAATTCTTCTCAAGCCTTCTGCTACATTAATGTCACTATATCTTGCTTTGGCATGATGGAGAATGTGAATATTAGGGCTAGTTGTAAGAATTAATCCCGACCATCACATGAGTCCTTCACTAGATCTTCTATAGTAATGCCCTTAACTACCTTCCTCAATCATACTTGATGTTAATTAGTTATTAGGTAGTTACTTGAGCTTTCTCATTGATGTTTTTTCTAGCATTCCTTATGCAGTCACCAATCTGCCATTATATCTAAATATTGAATATGGATCTATTATGGATGAAAACCAATCACCCTATTGGTTTTCATATATCTATGATTACAAATGAAGATCTTTAGGCTAGGGTCTCTTACATCTAAATGAGACATAAAACCTATGTCTAAAAGCTCTTGAAATTTTTTACATGGATTTAATGGTGTTATATGGATTTTTAAGGTCTACTCTTGGTTATCTAGATCATTTTTGATCTTGTATTTATTTATTCTACCTACTTGGGGTGGTGAAATACTTTGTCCAATATGTCAAAGTTCATGGAATCCTCTTGAAATATTTTCCCTAGCTCAACCTAAGTTAAATTATCTCTCCATTTGAATTCCCTAAATTTCAACTCTTAATAATGACTATTGATCTTGATGTAGGCCTTCTCAAACTGTGATATCTATCAAATCTTCATTTGTTCTCAAGATCCGACTATCAACTCTTTGACTCCTTAACCTCATGCACATTATATATCTCCCTTTGCATGGATGAACATGAGCCATATATCTTCTATCAGTCTAATGTGGTTGAGACACTTATCACCTGCACATTTGTTCTTAGGTTCCATTAACCTTTTGACCCATCACTCATAGTTAGATCTGCTTTATATGATGGATCATACAAAATCAATCTACTCAAGCCCACTAGCTTTGTTAATCACTATGCACCATTAGATCTTTATTTAGGTACCTAAGATCTTGTCACTTATCAATCGCATGCTCATCTTGGGATCTATTTACTTTTTGACTTAATACTCATTATTGATCTTTGATGCATGATCATATGCACTATGTTGGATATTTGGGACCCACTAACATCATTGATCACCTACTCACCATCAGATCTTGACTTGAGCTTCTATGATTTAGACACTTATTAGCTCTATGCTTAACCTAGGAATATTTAGATTTAAATAGCTATTTAATGGGGCCCAAATTTGATGTCCCTATGCATGTCCCACTATGCAAGTTCAACTTTAAAGATCTATATCTTAAGATATCAAGCTCATCAAGATATGAAATTAGTAGGATGTGATTTACACATGAATAAATTCATTTCCATGTGATCTTCTAGACTTGAGAGGCTTTTGAGCATACATATAAAAAACCATAATTGAACTAGCTTATTCATGTTTGCATGACATGTTAATGACATTCTAGCTCTTTTAGACTTGTGCTTAAATTTTTGCTTGATCTTTCAAAGCTCTGATGAGTCTCTGAGGCCTGTGTTAACTTGTTCCATGATCTTAAATGCATTGACCACCATGAGAACCTGCTTTCTCAAAATTTGACAAACTAAAGTTTATGTTTACTTAAAGTGTTTCAAAATATTTTCATGCTACAAGTGATCTTTGGATCACTCATTCCATCCAAAACTATGTTTAACTCATCCATTTAGGAAGAAGATTTGGTATGTAGGCTAAATTGGCCAACATTTTTGGTGACTCAATTGGCTTGACCAACCTACATGTTATGGAAACTATAATTTGATGAAGCTTGCTCATGATGATTAGATAAATGAGGTGTTGCTTAAAAAAGGATTATGCCTAACTCAAGGAAAAAATTCAAATAAATGAGACACACACAATGATAAGAAAGTGACAAAACACACTAAAAACCTACCTAAACAATAGAAAACAACAAATAGAGCAATGTATAAGAACACTTGGAGGTAAAAATAGACATATCTACCTATGTACAAAGATCATGAGACAACACTAGTAGCAAAATTTAAGATACGTCCCATTGACAAGGATGGGAAGGCTCTCTCTATTCAACCTAGCAAGCTTAAAGGAATTGTTCTCCTTATAACATATGATAACATAAGGCCCACTCTAAAGAGTATCAAACTTTTAGTGTTTTCCTAGTTTTGCATGGTCCTCATCCCATTTGATGACTATATCACCTTGTTGAAATGTCTTTGAGGAAGATCTCTTTCAAAATGACCTCTTCACTTGGTGTTTATTAGACCACATAATGTATATAACATTGTCCCTTGATTCCTCTAGCTATCTTAGCTCATTCAAC
Source organism: Torreya grandis (assembly GCA_037957365.1). NCBI lineage: Eukaryota > Viridiplantae > Streptophyta > Pinopsida > Cupressales > Taxaceae > Torreya > Torreya grandis. The sequence continues at coordinate 58,194 of JARHVA010001449.1, forward strand.
CTTATCTTCATAACATCATTCTCGAGGAACTCAAGTTGATGTGTGAGTTATAATGTAATAAGTTCAAGAGATACAAGAATTTTGGCTTCTTTACCATAGATAATAAGGTATGGGGAGTGTTCAGTAGCTTTCTTAAGTGTCGCCCTATCTACTCATAGGGTAGTCCTTAGTCTAGTATGCCACTGCCTCTGACCATCTTCCATAGTTCTCTTGATAATCCTCAACAAATTATTATTTGTGGACTCTACTAGTCCATTTTTCTATGGGTAGTAATTAGAGGATGCCTTGAGATAAATTCCATGTAAAATATCCAACTCACATACCTTATTACTATTGAAGGCAAATGCATTGTCAGAAATGATTGTAGAAGGCACACCGAATTTGGTCACAAGGTTATCATAAAATTCCAAAATAGAATATTCATTAGCTTCCTAGAGGCCAGTTACTTCAACCCACCTTGTAAATTAGTCTATAGATGTAATGATCCATTTATGTCATTTACTTGAAGGGTGTGTATCATCCCTATGAAATCTAATCCCTATTAAATGAAATGTTTTTCTACTTGTATGGGTTGCAAGGGAAGGATAGCCAGTCTTTAGTTGCTAACAAACATTGCACATTTTGGGCATTTATTCACCTAAAAGTGTGCATCTATAAACATCATGGGAAAAAATTACCTAGATTTAATGATCTTAGAGGCTGTGGTCTTGGCATTAAAGTGACCACCAATTGGACCATCATGGAACTACTTAAGCAACTTATCTATTTGGCATGATTCCACACACCTCAAAAGCATGTCTTTTATGTATCTATTGAAAATTACTCCATATATTAGGAAATATGGTATAATTTTCAACCTAAAGTGCATTCTCTTTGATCTATATAGTCCCATAGGACATTGTCCTGACTTAAGAAATCTAAGTATATCATGTGTCTAACTAAAAGGTGTGTTATTTGTAGCTACTTGTTGGCTATCATGGAATACTAACACTTGATCTTTATCTTATTTTACCTATACTAAAAGGTGTTCACATAACCCTATACCCCTTATAAGTTTTTTAACTCTAACTTTAAGGCCGTAATCCATGCATTTTGTCACCCATCTAGCTCTTTTCTCAATGATGTCTCTATTGAGTATAAACTCTTTAATAATTGGGTGTACCACCATGAGTATGATCTTACTATTAGAGACCACATACCTAAATTTATTCAAACCTATCACTAATACAAGTAAATTTTTCTCTACAAAGCTATACCTCTCCTCATACCCCTCTAAGAACTAACAAAAAAAAGAAATAGGATATTCCAAACCTTGCTCATCTACTACATTATCATGGCAGATATTGCATCCAACATAGAGAAGGCATACAAGTATAATTATTTTTTAAAATCAAGATTAATAAGTGTAAGGTAATTAGATATGGCCTCCTTGATGGCCCCAAAACTCATCTTACCTTATTTAGTCCATGTAAACTCCTTGTATTTTCTTAACATGTGAGAAAGAGGCTTGACCAGATCTATAAAGCTTGGGATAAACCTTCTTATAACATTAATATTTCCTAAGAAACTCTATAAACCCTTCTTATGCTTAAGCAAGGGTAAGGATAAGATGGAATAAAATGTTTTAGGATCTATGGAAAGATCATCCTTAGACACCACATGGCCTAATAACCTGCCCTCATGAACACCAAATATACATTTTTTAGGATTCAATGACACACTGAATTCCCTACATCTCATAAATACTAACCTCAAGTGAGAAATGTAATCAAATAGGTCCTTTAATAAAATAATGATGTCATCTAGGTAGAAAATCAGCATGTCATTAATCAAACCTTCAAAATCAACATCCATTTCCCTCTAGAAAGTTGCTCTAGCATTGGATAGTCCAAAGGGAATTTTCATATATGCATAAGTACCCCATTTTATGGTGAAGGTAGTATTATGCTTGTCTTATTCCTTGATGATAACCTGATTATAACTAGAGTATCCATCAAGCAATGAGAATCCCTGAGAACCTACCACTTTTTGAAGAATTTGATCCATCAAGGGTAGTAGGTAATGGTGTTTTAGGGACACTTTATTAAGGTCTCTAAAGTGAACACATAATCATATTTACCCATTCTTATTTCTCACTGGCACAAGGTTTACCACCCATGAGGAATTTTTAATGGGGAATATTATCTTTGATTCAATCAACTTAAATAGATCCCTTCTCTTCAAATTGTCTAATTTTGGGTTGACATGCCTTTTTTCTACCTATCTAGTTTTGCATTAATCTCTAGTTCAATCACATTTTGTGCAAGTTTGGAATCAAAACCCTTCAAATCCTTATATTCCTATGTAAATACATTACATAAATATTGGTATAAATCAACAAATGTATCTCTCTCTTATATTGTGTTAATCTTTCCTAACTTCAACAATTTATCTTTGAAGATTCCTCCTTGGTTGAGATACATTCCTTGCCTATTATCACTTGGTAATTTTCATTGAAGATGCCTTACAATGTCACAATCCCCTTAGGCAACTTGTTAGATATCAACGGCACTATCTAATCATCATACTAGTGCTAGAATTTGTTTTGATTATTATGGTAGAATTCTACCTACAGTATCAAAAAATATATAATTTGGTCATCATTATCAAACATCTACCAAATTAACTCATTATTAGGTATAGTTGACCTACATATGAACTTGATCTTGTCTTGACTCTGGTTGCCTTTGACTCCTTCTATAACCTCATGCTAAGCCCCAATGGCTAAAATCCTATCTACATGTTGATTTGCCTCTCTTGGTATGGATTGTATATTGAATGCCAAGAAGTCCTCTATGAGATCCCATACATGATGATTGTAAGATTTAAAATGATGGTTATTGACTTCACTCATGATTTTCAATTGTTTCACAACAAGCTCACTATCACCCTTGACTTGAATAAGTTTGACACCTCTTATTTTTTATTCTTGTAAAATAGATTCATATTTTGTTATGTTTGAAGTAAAACTAAATTGTAACATTAATACTGAATAGTAATTCTAATCTAAGGGTGAGACTAGTATGGCTCTAGCTCCACTACCATTCTTTAACCTTGAGCCATCAAAGAATAAAGTCCATAGACTATATTCCTCTTATGTGGAATTATTTAGGCAAGGTATATTAGTACCCTCCACATGCATACAATACACTCCTAAGCATACTTCTTCAATATTAATATAGGGATCAAATCTATGATTATCAACTACTCATTCATCTAATTATAGGTCTACAATTCCTTTAATATGGTCATGAGGCTCTTGATCACTAGCATTTTCATCCTTATATAATATGTTACACTTAACATTTTCAAGGTTAGGAATATAGGGATTGATATGGAACCTAGAGATAAGTCTTGACCTAATAGTGGCCCTAGTCCCATATCTAGTCTTAAAAGCCATGTATGACCAGTCAAAGGACAAATAGCCCCAAATTTTTGTAATAAAGTCCCTAAATAGGCATAGGGAAAAATATGGGGGTAGGTATACAACCATTACATCCTAAGTGATGACACAATTTGGGCAAGTTTCTAATGTGATCTTAATATATTTTAATATACCTACTATTTTAGTGGGGTAATCATCCAACTGGAGAACACCTTTTTCATTTATCACATACTTAAGCTCAGGATTATCTACTATGGATTTAGGCATAACTAAGGTTTAATCTCCTAAACATATCATATAATTATTCACTAATTGTCCCCTATGATGACTGACAAATATAATGGAGGGGGATTGATCACCTTAGGGGGATTATCAACATTATGAACTTGATCTTGACTAGGATCTTGACTAAGAACTTGAATTTGACTAGGTTGACTACTATTTATAGAAATAGTGTTCACCTTATCATCTATCTTATTCACATGAGAAATCTTGGAGAGATCTTAATGAAAGATGTCTTTCTTCCCTTAAATAAATAGATCATCATATATAGACATAATTACATTATCATTTTTCATATGATCCACAATATTGAAAGGAAGACTAGTACCTTTGGATTGCACCTTGGAAGTGGAAGTATCACTTGGAACTTGAGTGACATGAGGAAAAAAAGGAGAATTTTTCTATTATCCATGATTCTAAGGTGTTTTTTAGTTATAGGAGCTTTAGTATCTATACTTGAAGGGGTAGGTTATTGACTGGCTTGTGGAGATGTTAAAGAAGTCATAGGCTACCCCAAACTATCATCCAATATCCTCCTCTTAGCCTTTATATTGGTTACAATAGGTTCCTCTTTCCTTTATGTAGTTTTCTCCATGTTTATTGCTACATGGTCAAACATATGCTCCCCTTCTTGAAATTTCATACACATGGTGTCATCTAGTGCCTTACTCACATTCCCTTGATATTAAATCTAATCTTCTAATGGTGTTAAGGAAGGCATATTACCTTGATTAATTGGAGGGCCTTGTGGTGGAGGAGGGATTGTGTCATGATATTAGAATGAATAATTATGCTACCATCTCATTGGAATGCCATCTTTATTTCCATTGACCCTCTTGTGTAAGGTTTTTTTTGTGGGGACCAAGTCTCTTAAGCTACTTGAAACTATAGGATTGTAGCTATTGTAAGATCTACCTTGAGTAATTTGTCCTTAGGCTTGTTTATTTGATGTATAAGGGGGTCTATTATAATATTGAGAAGGGTATTGGGCTTGGAAGGGACCTTGGTTTGACCTATATGAAATGTGTTTTTATCTCTCTATAACTACTAGCTTGTTGTTTTGTGCCTTCAATAAGTTATCAATCCTTACAAATTTGTGTACTTGACTATCATTAGGTTGGGCTTGATTATTTGGAGTGGGAAATAGAGAAATGGTGGGTGGGTGGATGAAGCTTAGGAAATAGTGGCATGAGAGGTTTTGGCATGAGTTTTCCTACTTGTATCAAATAGTTTTTTTCCCTTATAGATATCTCATAATCCTCATGTAGAGTTATCCCACCCATTTATTGGATCATGACTATAATGTCTAAATTTAATGCTCTTAAGTAGTAAAGAAAAGTATAATTAGGTATGGGTTTAATGATGATAGAGATCCTATCCTACATATTTTGGAACCTACATCTAAAGTCAACCATAGATTCTTGGGATACCCTCTTGATTGAGGTGAATTGTTTAAAAAGTGACACATAATCACTTCTGTCCTCAAATTTTTTACATAGACACTCACCAAACTCATTCCAAGTATTTCTTGAGGCTTGAGATAGGCCCCTATACCATTTTAGGGGTCTAAATTTCAAGAATGTGGCTAGTAGTATCATGACTATATTCTCTTGTGTAATGTTATGTATTGAACAAAGGTTTGTAATGTCAACTATTTGATTTATAGGGGTGGTGGATTTTTCTCTTGTAAATTATGGTAGACTTTTCAAAGAGGAAGTAGGGATATCATCATGTTGTTGAAGGTTAAGAGGGATACCACCATTTAAGGGTACAAAAGCTTGCATTCTAGGCCTTTCCAATTGCATAGTGGGGGTCGTACTACTTTAAAAAATAGGATGACTAGGAGATGAATATTTATTTTGGGGATACGAACTTGTCGTATTGAATCTTGCTCTTTCATATGAAATAGAAGGTATCTTAATGAATTTAAAGGGAACACCTTTACTAGATAAGCTTGTAGTAACCTTTGGCATAAGAGGGGATATCTAGATGATGCTATGAACTTTATAAATTAGGTAATCTTTAGCTTTTGATGATGGTGTACATTTCCTTCTACTGCAAATACTTTTTTCAACTCTAGATTTTAGTTATGCCAAAGAGAATGGGTCCCAATAGACATGCTAAAAACTATTGAAGGTTCTAGGGTGTACCCTAGCTAAAATTAGAAGTGTTAAAGTCCTACTCTCAAACTTATTCCAACATGGGAATGACCTTAGGTTATGGGTTACCTAATTTTGGGTCAGAACTCTAGGGTTTTTAATGAGGCTAGCTCCTCATATATGATAATTTGAATTTATATTATTAAAAATTAATTTATTGGGATGAAAAGGGGAGAAAAAACATGAATTAAAACCTATTTTAAGTGTGGTGATGCACCAAATTTTCAATGATCCACTATCAACTTGGAAACTCTCATGACTACTAATGAATCTAATAGGGACAAGAATTGATTAGATTCTACGACAAGGTTTCAAATATGATTATTTTATATGAAGGTTGAAAAGATAATTTCAACTTGAATAATAAAAATAAATAGGTCTATGTAAGACACTATCAACTTATGGCACTTCAAGGGAAACCTCACTAGCCAACACTTCACATAACCTAAAAGAAACTAACGGTATTAAAGCAAGGTACATGAAGTAACTATCAATGATGAATATACAACATACATTCAATAAATAAAACTTTAATAAAGTAAAAATAATTAAAATAGAATCTAAAATTGTATTATATTGTTTCAAAAGAGTTTACAAAGTGATTTTAGTAGAGGTTTGTTATACCTAGTTGAAGGATTCTAAATCAAGAGTTCAAAGCTAGTATTTATAAGAAGAAAGAAGGTAAGAGAGAGAAATTAACACTAAAGGGATAATTAATGAGCCCAATTCCACTTATAATAACCACCATTTCAATCCTTTTAAGCCTTCCCCTACATTAATGTCACTATATCTTTCTCTATCATGATGGAGAATGTGAAGATCAAGACCAGTTCTAAGAAGCAATCCCCACTACCACATGAATCCTTCTCGATATCCTTTTCATTAATGCCCTTCACTATCTTCATCAATCATGCTTGATGTTCTTCATATTATTAGGTAGTT
>JARHVA010001449.1:72500-102500 GCA_037957365.1 Torreya grandis
GTCACACTTATATGCACCCATAGGTATCCACAAAGGTCTAAGGAGATTAGAGAGCAAGTGTTTGAGATGGGTTTAAAATTTAATTAAGTTATTTACATATGGAGATATCCATATTAATCATAAAGAATCCATGAAGTGACAAACACATATTTTCTATCTCACTACAATTTAAGAAGGTTATTTCAAGGATTCATTACCTTAAAAACTTTGAAACAAGGAACATACCTCCACATTAAGTGACCCTATTTAGGTGAGAAGAAAACTAATAGATCAAAGAGAATTAATAAAATTTTAAGTATAGGTTTTTGACTTATATTAACACATAAATATACCCTTATGATCTAATAATGGTCATCTACAGTTGACTATAGATTGATGGTGTATGTTGAACATAATAGTTGGTGTGTTGGCCAACTTAAGATGTCGTATGGAAAAGTACAACTGTAAGATGAACCTTAAGGAAATAAAAGAGATAAATAGACATTAAATGTAGGAATAAGTCATAAAAATTCACATATAAGGGCCCTTTGGTCACCAAAATGACCACCTACAATTGGAATGTGAGCTGATAGGTGTTAAGGGTATGCAACTTGGAGATTGACTAGACCAATGGGAAGAAAAAAGTATAAATGAAATAAAGAGAGATTTAAACGAGTTTAAAAATGTTATACATGTCTTAGGGTATAATCTAAAATGTCAAACATTAGTTGACATATACAAGTAGGTCTCCCTCTTCAGCAAATAACACTCATAGTTAACTACAAACTAGCATAGTCAAGGAGTGAATGAAATTTGAGTTAGCAAAGGAGCATGGGTGTTATACATGTATAAAAAAATAATAAATATGATAATTAACATATAACATGATGCTCATCAAATGGAAATATGGAAAGATCCATCTTTAAAGTGCACTCATAGTTAATATATAGAAATCTTACATAGTCATCATTCTAGGAGTCTATTTTGGGAAGTTGGAGTCTTGATAGTCCTCCATAGGTATAAAAGATATTAAAATTGGTGAATATAATATAAATTACCAAAAATTTACTCTCAAACATTCAAAATTCCTAGGATAATAGGGTAATTACACTCTATTCTATCTCAAATAGAGGGCACACTGAGGGAGACAAACACTACAGGTTTAGTAAGTAAATGATGATAAAGTGAGTTGGGAAGTGTTGAAAATTTTAAAATAGGTTTAGGAAGTTTTTTTAAACATGTAATAACGTGAAAAATACCTCACAATCATGACCAATCACTTAGAGGTGGTTTTGAGGAACCAAGCACAATCAAGTCCTCTAAACCTAGACTAAGCCTAATGCCTAAAGGGGCTCTATAACCACTTATGGGTCTAGATGAGATTATAAAATAATTATATTAAATTAATGGGGAGATATAATATTATTAAAATACTTTGGTGGTTTTAAGATAAATTCATAGATAATTCTTTTGTTGTCTTATAAACATGACAGGGTACATAAAATGTAAAGAAGAGCTTGAGAGGCTAGGTTTAGAAGCTCATACCTACATAGATGTTTGGCATGGGAACATAAGGATTTATGATATGTTGAATAGGGTCCTTAAAATTTTATAGTGAAAATTTTCCTATTATTAGATGTCAATATTGTATGAACAATCCTTAAGGGTCAAAACCACTTAAAACCCTCCAAAACCCTTGCTAATGACCTGATGAGAAAAAGAAAGAATAAAATGAATTAAATAGTGATATTTTGGGAATTAAAATTACTTTATATTGTATATAAATCCATAAATATCCTTCACATTAGATTTATTGGTACCCTATTTATATGGATAGGGTACAAATCTAGTTTTCTTGACAAATTTTGGTATTTTGTAGGTATAGAGGAGTTTCAAAGGATGAAGATAAATTTGGGAGGATATATAGGACATAATATAAATCCTAATATAAATTTATTTATTCATTCAATCACATAGATACATATTCAAGCAACTTCACTTCAGGGAATCTAAATTGGCATAGTGAATAGAAGGTGATCACCAAGTGAAAAGGTGATAAATTCAATTGGGAGGCCTCTTAAGGTCTGATTAATTGATTTAAGGGTAGGAGGATTCTTGATATATGTAATATCATCCCTTTTATGTATTGTATTTTAAAATTTAAGGTCACTTGAATGATAAGTGTGAGGAATGAGCGAAAGAAGGATGATAGTGACTACAAGTAGTGAGAACACTTACCCAAAGGAATATCAGTGATTAAGGACACATCCAATGCATGTTGGATATTTTTATTAACCCCATAATCATATTTAACATGTGTAAATTTTTCATATTATATTTTGGAGTGCTCAAGAGACTCCAATGATGAAGACAGTTTCAAAGAAGCTAGTTGAGAGGTCCTACACTAAATTTGGAGAATTTTCATGTCTGGAGGGACATTTGTCCAAAGAAAGCTTTAATGTTATATCTCATAATTAATTACTATATATATATTTAACTATATATCTCAACTTGAAACTTTTTAATAGGACTCTTGATATACACCTCTTCCTCTCCTCTCTAACATTCTATAAGTACTAGCCATTTTGGCTCTTGTTGGGTAATTCCAAACCATGTATGGTGAATCCCTACTAGTTTGATGTTATAATTTTCCTCTAAATAATAAATTAAATATATTTTTTATTTCATAAACATATATTATAAGTGTTCAATTTTATGTATAGTGAGTTCTAGTGATAAGCTTTTATCCTTGCTTCTCTTTATCCTTTCATGTTTAGTGCAATAAGTTCTCATTCTAATAGGTCATATGAAGTGTAGCTAGTACGTTTGGATCCCTTAAAGATTCCAAGTGTCCTTAGAGTCTGAAATATAACCTATATACCACTTACCTTTAGTTTCATCATGTATATCACCTCCATATTGAAATACTAATGTTAGAGCATCCTAGGAATTTGAAGCTAGTATTGTAGATCTTATTTCTTAGTACAAGAAGTATGATAACTTTATGGAAATAATTATAGTGTATCACCTAATTATAATATATTTATGTAATACACACTTATATCTATTTTATCATAAATAATTAGTTATTATAGGTGATAAGCACTTAAAGGTCAATCTAGGGAGCTAGACCTTAAACCTAGAGGTTTACCTCTCTTATAGGCAACCCACAAGCCTAGAGGTATTACAATGTTGCCCAAATATTAGAGTAGGATTGAAAAACCTCCTCTAGTGTGAATATTTGGTGCTAATAGTTATTTCATTCTCAGTGGGACCAAGGTCCAAGAGAGTAGAAATATTGTTAGTGTGTCTTTATTCTAATTAGCTTTTGGAAGCAAGCAAGATAACACCAATGGTGACTCTGAATGAAATCTTTTGGTTATGAGCATCCTAGGTATCTCTTATTAAATATTTTTATCAATTCTTATATATCATTTGAACCATGAGGTTGATGTGAATATCTATGATGAAAATCCCCTATGTGCCTCTTTATCAACCTTGTTATGATCCTTGTTATACCCCATTAATAACCCTATAAAAAGTAATAGCAGTCTTATGAGCCATGTAAACCCCATAGTCATCCATTTTCTTCTCCATATGGACATCATGTTGTTAAATAAGCCTATGAGGAAGGTTATCAATAAGCCTATCAAGGAGTTCCTTCCTATCAATCCCAATATAACCCCTACCAACCATACCATGATGCCATCAAGATCAAGAGGATTATTATCAGTCTTGTTATGAAGAATCAGATGACCCCATTGATTTTACATCAAGGTATTACAAGGAAAGATATTAATTCTTACATTCTCAAATCCAAAAAAATAAATTTGGTCTCAATCCCCATCATTACCCTCCTCTTACTTCAACCTCATCTCATGTCAAATCCTTCTTGAAACTCATGCTAAGACTACTAAATAGTGAAGATAATATGATAGCAAGGGATAATGAGTTTTATGTACTCCGTAACCATATCATGGAATGGTTAAGAGGTTTTGTTTAAAGGTGGATGGATGAATGGGAGGTGGTTGAGGAGGAAACCCAATGGGATATTAAGGAGAAGTTGTACTTAGAAAATAAGTGTTTCCAATGCTCAATAGATAGGCTAAATATGTGGGAAGCCAAAGAGATTACAAGTGAGACTACAACTATTAAATATCCTCAAGGAGACTATGGGCAAGGTGAAAATCTTGTGGAAGAAAGCATATTTCCTATTGACCAAAATAACGTGTCATTCCTCTATGAGCTCACTCAAGAAGTCAATTTTCCTAGATCCATTCATAATCCCTCAACCACACCTTATAATCCATCTCTAACCCATGAGCCTATCCATCACCCTCCCACCTCATTCCTTATTGAAAGAGAGCCCCTTTTGTAGGAATCAAGTAAATAATAACAAGCTCAAGACATAACTAACCAAGAAGATTATTTAAGTGACTATAAAGAATAAATCACCATAGGGACTCCCATTAGTGAACACAAGCGTAACTCTATCTTCTTTAATGGAAATAAATATGTTAAAGGTCATGTTACAGTTGCCCATGAAAAATTTGGTGAAAACATGAAGGGAGAGGTGTTTGAGAAAGACTCCAAATTTGATCATGAGATTGTTGATGATCCTAAAAAACATGAAGTTTAGTGTGTTATAAATCATAAATAATAAGTTCTTTTTTATAATATGTAGTCATGAAATAATTTAGTGAAGCTATAGTAAAAAAAGTTGTAGTCCTAGAAGAGTCAAATGAGACCAAGGCAAAAAAATTTATCCTTGAGGAGTAATCAACACCTCAGCCTAAGGTTGAACCATTTGAAGATGTAATGGAGAATAAGTAAGGTAATTTTTATGATCTCATACATCAATAACATCATGATCAACAAGATAAAGTTAAAGAAATGGTGGTTCTCAAGGACAAGTAAGGATGATTGGCAATAACAAATGAACCTTTTCTAAGAGATTAAATAACTTTTCCAAGTTAAGAGTAAAATACATAAGAATATAGAGAAAGAGGTTTCAATGTAGGACAATGATTAAGATTTGGTGGACTATGTAGATCTCCTTGATGAGCTTGAAGAACTTGCAACTGAAAAACAAAAACGCTGATCTTATTGAGAACACCATGGAAGTCAAGGAAGTATGCCCTATTGAACCACCATTAGAGATTTTAGTTGATGAATCTTATGATAATTTTGAGGCTATTAAAATTAAATAATATTTCACTTTCATAGGTAATCTACTTGTAGCTACTTTTATTTCATTAAACATCATGCCAATGAGGTGAGAAAGCATCATGAAAGAATTTGAAATACAAATGCCAAGGCCTAAATGGAAACATGACTCATTCATTCCTTCATTCCATGAAGCAAGAAAGGATTAAAAAGTCCCCTCTGACCTAGGAGTAAGAGTTTATTTTAGGTTAGTTTGTGTTTGATTTAGTTTGTTTGGGTTATGTATATGTGTTCCATAAGTGCTCATGAAGTACAAGGGTGTGGTATGTTGTTTTGTGTCTTATTCTTATTTTTTCTTGAGTTTTTGTATACTTTAAAATGAAATTTAGTGTCATATTAGTGCATAAGGTTACTCCATAACCCAATGGATAGGGAAAGGCTATCGATCTTTGGCATAACAAGGATACCACCCCTAGGAAATTACCTAGAATGTTGACTATTTTGACCATAATAAGTCAACCCCCCATAGTTAAAAAAATAAGTCAATCCCCTATAGTTAAAAATTTTATATAGGGGTATATTAGGATATTATAGGATGTTTCATAGTCCTAGATATGGGTCATTTAATATGTCATTACCTTTATTACATCTATTTTAATCCCTTATGTCATTTCTAGTCACTTAAGGTCATATTTGAGCCATTTATGAAAGCTATAATATTTTTCTTGGTAGACAAGTGTTAAAAATGGTTCCTAAACATCCATAATGTCATATTATTGTGATTCAAATTATTACTAATTGAAAAATATATAGGTATTAATTCAGATTAAGAAATTAGTTAGAAAATAAGAAGTTTTGGTATTTATATGGCTTGTAAAAGTGTTTTGACATGTGTGGAAGGTTTAAACATGAATATTAAAATTACCTTAGTTAAATTATATTTTTTATATAATTTTTAAGTCTAAAAAATGGATTAAAACTATTTTACTCCCCCATCATTATTTTTGGCATGCAAAATTGGTCAACATGTTTTCTAATGGTATGGATAGTAGGAGAGGAATTGGGTCAAATGATTATGAGGGATGTTAATAAAATTATTGCAAATAAATTTAATTTTAGGAGTTTATGGATTGAATATTTTTGATTTTTGAACCATTTTTTATAAGTTGACTACTCCTTTCTACATGTTTATCCCTACACCCTGTTGGTTTTTCCTTATTTGAGCTAGTCCATATAAACCGAATGATGTAAATGTTTCTATAATATGTGTACATCCATATATCATGTTTTACATATTTTATTTTTTGTATTTATGTGATTTTATGAGTAAAACATCTCAATTTGCTAGGTAGGAACTCCATTACTATGTTACAAGCATGTTCATCAACTATAGAGATTTTCCTTGCCTATAGTGGTTTCAAGAAAAGGTTATATGTTTTTTCAATTCATATTATATTATAATTGTCACTTATACATCCAATATTAGTTTAAAATTTCTCACATGAATGTCACATTCAAAGAGCATGTTAACATAGTCAACTTTTTGTATGACTATCACACATAGTCAGGTGAGGAGGAACGTTACTCATCCATGGTCACCAAAAATTAAATTTTAAAAATTTTGAGATAGAAAATGAGGTGGAAAAAATAAATTTATCCATCCAATGGTAATTTTATTTTGGACAAGACACCAATTCTTACATATGCATACAGTTCTCTCCTATGTCACAACTGCATATGCATCGATAGGTCTCCACAAAGGTCTAAGGAGATTAGAGAGAAATTATTTGATATATGTTTAAAAATGAATTAAGGTCTTGAAATATGGAGATAAAAATATTAATAATTAATAATCCATGAAGTGACAAACATATCTTTTCTATCCCATCACAAGTTAAGAAGGTTGTTTCAAGGATTCATTACCATAAAAACTCTAAAATAAGGAACATACCTCCATAGTAAGTGACACTATTCAGGTGATAATAACACTAATATCTCCAGAAAATTTCATATAAGTTGAATAATATGGTTTTTACCTATACTAACACCTAAATAGACCATTTTTATATAAGAATGGTCATTTACAGTTGACTATAGAGTGATAGTGCATGTTGAACATAACAGTTGGTGTGTTGGCTCAGTTTAAGATGTGGTATGGATAAGTCCAAATATGAGATGAAAATTAAGGAATTAAAGGATATAAATAGACATTATATGTAGGAATAATTCATAAAAATACACATAAATGCCCCCTTAGTCACCAAAATGACCACCTACAGCTAGAATGTGAACTGATAGGTGCTAAGGGTATGCAACCTGGAGATTGACTAGACCAATGGGAAAAAACAAGTATAAATGAATTAAAGTAAGTGTGAAATGAGTTAATAAGTTTTATCAAGGTTTTAGGGAATAGTTAACAAGGTATATCACTATTTTACATCTATAGGTAGGTCTCCCTCTCGAGTAAATAACACAATCATAATTGATTACAAACTAGCCTAGTCAAGAAGGGGTGAATGCACTCTGAATTAGAAAAGGATAATAAGTGTTATAAATGTTTAAAAAAATAATTAAGATGATAATTAATAAATCACCTGATGCTCATCAAATGGAAATATGGAAAGATCCATCTTTAAAGTGCACTTATAGTCAATATACAAAAATCCTACACAACTGTCATTTTAGGAGTCTGTTTGGGGAAGTTGGAGTGTTGATAGACCTCCATGAGAATAAAATATATGAAAAATGGTAAATATAATATAAATTACACAAATTCATCTCACATATTTAAAATTAATTATATAATATGTTAAGTTCCATTTATTCTATCTTAGATAGAGGGCACTCCCAAGGAGACAAAATTTGTAAGTTTAGTAAGTAAATGATGGGAAAGTGAGTTAGGAAGTCTTGAAACATTTAAAATATGTGTAGGAATTTATTTTAAACATGTAAAAACATTAAAAACACCTCAAAGTCATGACCAAACACTCAGAGGTGGTCATGAGGAGCCAAGCATAGTCAAGTCCACTAAATCTAGACTAGGCCTAATGCTTAAAGGGGATCTAATACCACTTATAGGGCCAGATGAGATTTTTGAATTGGAGGACCTTCATGGGGAGTTATAAGGTGGTAAAATCCTTTGTTTTGTATATAAAGTCATACATAAGTCATTTCTTGGCTTAGAAACATGATAGGGTGCATAAAATGCAAAGAAGAACTTGATAAGATAAGTTTAGAAGCTCATATATATACAAACATTTAGCATGGGAAATTTAGGAGTTAGGATATATTAAAGAGGGTCCTAATAAATGTTCTAGTGAATTTTTTTTAGGATTGGATGTTAATATTGTATGGCCAATCCTTAAGGGTCAAAACCACTTAAAACCCTCCAAAACCTTACTAATGACCCAATAGGAAAAATAAAGAAGGAAATGCATTCAATAGGGTTAGTTTGGGTATGAAAATTATTTGGGATTGCATAAAACTCCCTCAATATCCTTCCCATTATATTGAATAATACCTCATCTATATGAACAGGGTACAAAACTAGTTTTCATTACATATTTTGGTGTTTTATAGTACAGAGGAGTTTCAAAGGATGAGTATCACTTTAGGAAGAAAAATGGTACCTAGTATAGCTAATCATATCCATTTATTGCTTTAGTAAATCACATAGATACCTTTTAAATCACCTTCACTTCAAGTACTCCAAACCAACATAGTGAATAGAAGGTGATCACCAAGTGAGAAGGTGATAACTTTATTTGGGAGACCTTTTAAGGTATGATTAATGGATTTAAGGGTAGGATTACTCTTAAAAAATGTCACCACTGTATATATTGGATTAGAAAACTAAAGGTCACTTGAATGACAAGTGTGAGAAATGAGTGAAATAAGGATGATAGTGACTGTAGGTAGTTATAACTCTTGTCTAGAAAAATATCAATGATTATGGACTCATCCAATGCATGTTGAAGCTTTTTCTTACCTCCCTTCATCACAATGTACATTCGTAAATTGTTCTTAGTATATTTTGAAGTTCTCAAGAGAAGCTAATGATGAAGATAGTTTCAAATAAGCTAGTTGAAAGGTCCTATGCCAAAATTGGGAAATTTTCATTCTTAGAGGGACATTTGTCTAAATAAACATTTCATGGTCTATCTCATACTTAATTAATCTATATATTAACTCTCTCATATTAAATTTTTTTCTTATGACTCTTGATATCCACCTTTTACTCTCCTCTCTCACATTCTACAAGTACTAGCCATTTTGGCTCTTATTGGCTAATTTCACACCATGTATGGTGATGATCCATAAAATATACACTCATTTAGTGTGTAAAAGTTTTTACCTTAGATCCTTTAGTCAATTCACATAATTTATCAAAACATTCAAGGAAAAAAAATTGATTTTGACCTTTATCTTATTTTAGCTATTTATGCATTAAATAGTGATTAATCAAAATGCAGAAAAAGAGTGCACAGATAGAATCAACTCACAACAAGCACATGATAAAAAAGTTTACTAATGCCTATCTTTAGGTTTTCTTATAGTATGAATGGATCCATTTCCTTAAAAATTAAGTACAAGGGCAATCCTAAATTTTTTAAAATGGATACTTCAACACTACATACAAATTGGCAATAGACCTTCAGAAAGTCCCAAAACCCATGGATAGACTTTCCACCTTATTATCATTACTATAATCTCACAATATTATGGATTTTTAGCCAAAATTATTGTAAATATACTTTAAAAAGGCATAAAAAATAATCATATATATTTTAACATACCATTGAAATCATCTTGGAGTCTAGGACAAATCCCTAGTTTACACTGAAAGCTAAAAACCTCGCCAACTTCCTCAAAAATTGAGATTTTGCAAACTAGTCTATTATGACCTTATCATAGTATAATAAAAGGTTATTTTTAAATACAATTTCATGAATTTTAATTAGTGCTTGAGTTCATGGGTGTGATGGTGGGAACTTAATCCTTTTAACCAAAATAGCCATGTTTGAATCCCTCTGCATTGGCTTTTGGCTAATGTAAATCCGTCTAGTCCAACTTTGGGGAGTCTCAATGGTTTTAAGTATTTAAATAGTCTTGAAAGACTATTTTAAAATATTGATAAGGACTTTATCCAAATTTCCTATGGGATCTCCAATATGAGTCTTTAAATATACTCCAACTTACCATTCAACTTGATCTTTGGGCCATTTGGATGATTCCCCATCCACATGCATTTGAGCTCTATCCATGTGGGCTATGTTGTGGCATGTTGGTGACATCATGCTTACCTTGGAATGTGCTTTGGCATACACATTGTATTTGGTGACTCAACCATGGTAAGTTTATGTCATTTATTTATAAATCATGGTAACATGGTGGAACATGAGTTTTGTGTTAATCTGAAACCCAATTATGTTAAAATACTAAATATGACTCATGTTGTGTCATGTTATTTATAAAACATGACATGTATGCATTGAACCTTCAAACTATGTTAAAATTGGCATCCAAGGTAAATGGATTCCCATCTAAGTTGACTGGCTTGGGCTTGTTTCAAATTATTTAGGTTGAGTTGGATCATCCCAACTCATCTCTCCACCCCAACTCAGATATCAGCATCCCAACTTAAGTCTTAACTCAGATATGGGCTCAAGTTGGTATAGATAATAGAATTTGACTATGGATAAATATAGAGGTGGAAATACACATGGTGGCTTAAGGACCCACCATGTGGACCACTCATAATTAAACACTTGTCTTTATTCAATTAAATTCTCTATATCTCTATTGGTGATAAGGGCCACTTTTAAGACAAAAGTGAACTCCACCAATTATGGTCCCTATAGCCAACCTATTTTTTTCATGCTATTTACATATGCTTATTAGCCTATTTTTTGTATATGATTGAAAAATATGAATTATAGAAACCCATTATTTTTTTTGCACAAACTCATTGTCATGTGTTGTAGCATGATTAGTTCATTTGTTGAGCTAGGATTATGCCACATCACCATATGCCAACTTTTTCCTTATTTTATCTAGAGACTGTAATGCATGATATCTTGCACATATGGGATTGAAATTAACATGTTCAAATTACATCAAAAATATTTTAATGAGATCTATGTTGTGCCATTGATCAATATATAATTTTATGACTTTTATTTTTAGAGTGACTTTGAATCCTCTTGGATCAATCCTCCCCACTAAAAGGGCTTTTGGTCCACCAAAAGCTAGTACCCAACTTGATCCTCTAAAATGACATTCAATTCTAAAGAATTCCAATGGGTCCTTTTTCAATCTACTTAGGTTTTATAACTATTCCTATAATTCTTTGAATAACCAATTGATCACATCTTCCACATACCTTCTATTATTGCACAGCCATCAATAGCCCTAAAACAGAACTAGGATGCGATGACTTCCTCTATTGCATGGTTTAATAAGAATGTATAGATAGATAAGTCTAGTGATCTCTTATTCTATATGAATGTAATGAGTTTTTACATAGAACTATGATTTTGTATGTCTATTTACATCTTTTTGCTACACATATACATTGGAATTTACTCAAAACTATGTTTGGATAATAACACATCCATTAATCTCCCCTTCTATTGCATAGCCTTAATGACATTTACATGAACTACATGTGTGGACCTAGTGCTTAATAGGTTTGTTAAAATATTATCTATAGAATAACACTTGATAGAATCAAGCATACCCTAATATCCATATATTATTGTTAATGGAAAATGTTTACCAAAATGTGAGAAGAAAACTTGAGTATGATAAACCTGTCACTCAATTCTTCTTTATATGTGACTCCACAATAAAAAAAGTACAATTTTTTAATAATGCATGTATATATAGATACAAAAAATTCCCCTTGGGTATTTTATCAACTATGCATGATGCATGTCACAATATTTCCCATTGGGTCTTATTCATACATCCTAATTAGCACATTATTTATGCTAGTTTTATGAGTATATACAAATAGATAAACCAAAATAATTAAAAGCCTTTAACTACCACCTAAGATTCTTTACTAGATATAGAATCCTAGTATGGACTTGGTTCCTTCAGTAATCACCCTATGAATCATCATATGCCTCACATTTAGGTTCTTAATGGTCATCTAATACATACAAGTCTAATGTTTGACTAGAATCATTATGACTATGTCTAGAGATTTGCCCTATCTCAAACTACATAATCCAAGTATGATCTAAGTGAAGCTCTATGACATCATCTCTAAAATATGTTTACTGAGTGAAGAGATATAAACTTCTTAGAACCATCTCATCTATCTCCAATGGGATGATATCAAGAGTCACCATATTTGAGAACTATCTCCCAACTATGAATTCTAAGGTGCAACAACATGGTGCCATAGCTCAGATAATGCCATTCTATATGCCAACTATTTTATCATGTAGTAGGGGAAATGTTGGTAAACCCAATTGATGTACTACATCAACATTCACATAACCTATTTTGATGTCTCCATCAAAAACAAGTTTGATGAGACATCCCTCTAAAATAACTATAATACTTTGTTTGGAGGCTCTTACAGATTGTAAGATAATATCTAGAGGTCTAAGAGGTGTCCTCTATAAAACTAGGGATTATGAATGATGACTGGTACTTAGAATATTATGATTATTTCCTCTACCCATATTCCTTTATTAGAACCATTGCAATGCATGATCAAGATGTCGTAACTAGCAATGCTCTACCACATGTACCTATCTTGCATAATGACTACAAATTAGATTGGTTGAAGTACTGGGATCATATTGATGGTGTTTCCTCCATCCTAAATCTTCTACTAACTGATCAGTATAGGAATCTACTTTATACTATATTTCAATGATCCACTGATCTTATGTGCACTAATGTGTACTCATGTTCACCACCATCGTATTTAGTTCTACCATCCGTTGTGTCTGCTCTCTTCAACATGAAAAAATCATTTGTATCATCATGCCTAATATCAAAATCATCATGGGAAAATTTATACATGTATACAAATCCATGGCTTCAAGTAGGTCCCAAATAATCACACACAAACTATGAAAAATCTATTAATGATAGGAAAGAACTATTCTGATACCAAACTTGATCTGTAAACTCTACACTTATTTAGTATGCAAAAGTTTTACCTTATATACTTCAGTAAAATCACATAATTTATTGAAAAATTCAAGGAAATGAAACTAAATTTGACATTTTATCTTATTTTATCTATTTATGCATTCAATAATGATTAATAAATATGATTTATCAAAATATGGAAAAATAATGCACAAATAGAATCAACTCATGATAAGCACATGATAATAGATTTCAACAATGCCTATGTATCCAAGTTAAATTATAGTACAAACCTATCCAATTCCCTAAAAAGTGAGTAAAATTCCAACCCTCATAATTGTCAAATGGATACTCTAAGACTACATACAAATTGGCAATATACCTTTAAAAAGTCTCAAAACCCACAGACAGACCTTCCACCTTACTGTTGTCAATGCAATCTTGTGGATTTTTAGCTAAAAGTATCAAAAATGGACTTAAAATATGTCTTAAACCTAATTCTCATAGATCTTTCAACATATCATTGAAATTGTGTTGAAGTCTAGGATAAATCCCTAGTTTACACTAAGAGATAAAAACCTCTCCAAGTTCCTCAAAACCTGAGATTTTGCAAACTAGTCTATTATGGCCCTATCATAGTCTATTAAAAGGTTGTTTTGAAATACAATTTCATTCACTTTAAATAGTGATTGATTTCATGGGTGTGATGGTGGTAACTTAATCCTTTTAACCAAAATAGCCAAGTTTGAATCCTTCAACATTGGCTTTTGGCTAATGCAAATTTGTTTAATCCCACATTTAGGAAGTCTCAATGGTTTTAAGTATATAAATAGTCTTGAAAGACTATTTGAAAATGTTGATAAGGAATTTATCTCACATTTCCATGGGCTCTCTACTGTGAGTCTTTAAATAGACTCCCACTCACCATTAAACTTGGTCTTTGGGCCATTTTGGATGCTTCTCCATCCAAGTGCATTTGAGCTCTATCTGTGTGGGCTATGTTGAGGCATGTTGGTGACATCATGATTACTTTGGAACATGATTTGGTATACATGTTTCAATTGGTGACTCAACCATGGTAAGTTTGTCGTATTTGGTTGGAAACTATGATAACATGGTGGAGCATGAACTTCATGTTAATCTAGAACCTAATTGTGTTAAAATACTAAACCTAACTCATGTTGTGTCATGGTATGTATGCATCAAACCTTTGAACCATGATAAACTTGGAATCTAGGGTAAATGGACTCCCATCTAGGTTATCTAGGTTGGGCTTGTTTCAACCCATTGGGGTTGAATTAGATCATCCCAACTCATCTCTCCACCCCAACTCAGATCTCAACATCCTAACTCACATCTTAGATTAGATATAGGCTCGCGTTACCATAAATAATATAATTTGACTATGGAAAAATATAGATGTGGCAAGCCACATGGTGGCTTGAGGACCCACCATGTGAACCACTCACAATTTGACACTTGTTGATGTTCAACTAAATGCTCTATAACTCTATTGGTAGTAGGGTTCCCTTCTAAGACAAAAGTGGACTCCACCAACTATGGCCCCCATAGCCAACCTATTTTTTTCATGTCACCTACATATGTTTTTTATAATTTTTTTATATGCCTAAAAAAGGTGAAGTATAGAAACCCATTATTTTTCTTGTACAAACTCATTGCCATGTGTTGTAATAGGATTGGTTTATTTGGTGAGATAGGATTATGCCACATCACCCTGTGTCAACTTTTGCCATGTTTGACATGGAGACTAAAATTCATGATATCTTGTGCATATGAGCTTGAAATTGATATGTTCAAATTGTGTGAAAAATATTTTGACAAGCTCTACATTATGCCATTGATCAATATACAATTCAGTGACTTTTGTTTTCAAAGTTACTATGAATCCTCCTTGATTAGGTGAAGCTTTGCTAGTTTTATGTTGTACTTTTCCTTTGAATAATACATGAAATATATTTTTGAGTTCATAAACATATTTTCTAAGTGTGCAAAGTGATATATGTTGACGTCTAGTGATAAGATTATATCCTTGCTTCTCTTTATCCTTCCATGTATAGTGCAAGAAGTTCTCATTATAATAGGTAATATAGAGTGTAGCTAGTGTGTATGGCTCCCTTAAAGTGTGAAAGTGTCCTTAGAGTTTTCAATCTCATCTTTGGTACACTTACCTTTAGTTGTCTCATGGATATCACCTCCATATTGAAATACTAATGTTAGAACATCCTAGGACTTTGAAACTAATGTTTTAGGTCTTATTTCTTAGTGCAAGAAGTATGATAGTATTGTGTAAATACATATGGTGTATCACCCCCTTATAATATATTTATTTCATTCATACTTCAATCTCTTTTCTCACAAACAATTAGTTAGTATAGGTGATAAACACTTAAAGGTCAATCTAGGGAGCTGGCCCTTAAATCTAGAGGTCTACCTCTATTATATGCAACCCACAAGCCTAAAGGTATTCCAATGTTGATAAAATCATAGAGTAATCTTGAAAAACCTCCTCTAGGGTATAGTATTTTGTGCCAAAACTACCCACACATGGTGATTGAGAAAGTTATTAGATCAATCCAAGTTACTCATTGATTAATCACTATATGCATGCACACACACACATCTTTTCACTAAGTTTATGTATTGGTTCACATACCCAGTGAGGTGTACTCATTCCTTTCCTTTCTCCTATCCCTTTACTCTATTTTATCTCTTTACTAAATTTTACTTTTATACTTAGTTTTTTATTTTATTTTGATATATCTTAATTAAGGGTTGATCTATTCATGTTTCACTTGTAAGACATACAATGGAGCATGCTTCACATACTTAGATCTATATTCATGGAATTTTACTCTTAATTAAGTTTAAGTACACTTATTTTTTCTTTAACCTAGTCATTTCTCTTTGATGCATTTATATAATAAAGGGGAATGCATGTAATCACCTAAAAATGACACTTGAGTGCTAAGAGTGCTAATTGAGACCACCTATCCCTAGATTAAATCCATACATATCCTAGGGCTTATTTTCATTCTTATACAACCTTTTTATGGACCATAGGCATCCTTATAAATTACTAAAGTAGTCCTAGACCTCATTCAAACATCCTAGCCCTTCGTGCCTCAAGTTATGCCACCTAGACACTAGTGCCATAATAGGGATAGTATCACCACATGGCTCTAGAGTCCTAATTTTGGTGTTATTGTATTTTCCATCCTTTTTACACAAATATAAGTATTCTCAAATCTTAGACCACTTAGGATCTACCTAAACCTCTTTTAACACCTACACAAACACCATAATAATATATATACATGAGTTTTAGTCCTCTAACCACTAGATGGAAATGATATGCAAATTACACATACAAAATTAGAATAAGTTGTGAAAAATCAAGGTTATCAATCCTTTTTTATACCATAATTTTGCGTACAACCATTTACAACATTCCTAAGCTGAGATTGCTCATATTTCTAATCTTAAGCACATTCGAAGCACTCAAGTATACAATCATACTAACTTCACCTACAATTGCACTAGCACTTAGGTGGCAATTATTACATTGGGATTAATCCCTCTTCATATTATTGGTATGTAGACAAATATAACCACAATGGGGTGTTGAGGATGTCTAGCCTATCCCAATTAAATCCAAACTTTACTACTTGTATCAATAGATACCCTAGAACATGGAGATTAGGATTTGATCATAAAATTAGTCAAAAAAGGTCATCTATAGGGTTTTAAAATTCATGCACATAGGAATACATTTTATAGACCCAAAAACAAGTTTATTTATAAGCTTGGAACAATTTTGAATAGAGGACATTACTACCAAAATAGGGATTCTAGTTCTACATGTCACTACTATCCAATTAGGGTGCTACTATCCAAGAGGATTTTTGACACTTGGATCCTATTTATAACACTTAGACCAACCTCTGCACAATTTTTAGCCTCCAAATCATCCATCTTAATCTTTTTCTAGCTAAGTTATTATTTACATTACTTATTTTAATTTTTAGAAAGGTCAAATTAAGTCAATTATATAACATATTAATGGCCATATTTATTGCGTAAATCTACCTTGATTTACTCTACTCATCTCTTTAATAACGTAGGATTTACAAGTGCACAGAGAGGGTTTGGCCATGGGGAGCACCCTGTGAGGCTCCCCACGGTGGTTGTTGTTGAGAAGTGTGGCTTTGTAATGGAGATATATTACTACGTGGAAATCTATTTTTACTTCATATTTCCATATTGCGAATGGAAAATGGGTTGGATTTCCAGCCTAAGTTGGACTGTCATCCCGATCTGGTTTGTGAAGGAAATAGTGAATGGATGGGGGAAACTTTATTTCCTCTATGTTGGTGTGACTCATGTAGAAGGTGGCTCACTTCATAACCATGTTTTATTAAGCCTACTAGGCTTTTGGTGACTAGATCTAGTTATTCACCATCACCTTCTATTGACTAGGGTTGTGGCTTGTGTTGATGTGCTTCCAGATGTCAGGGATTTCTTTGATGATGTTTTGATTGCCATGGTGTTGAATCCTCTAAGCTTAGCAGAGGGGGAGAATAGGTAGATGATTGAGTGGATGGATTGGGCACTAGTGACACTGGTTTTGGGGTTTATTTCTTATAGGCAAGGTGATTTTAGGGTTTGAGGGCATCGTGGAACATGGCCTTTTTCTTGATATGGCTATGGTTGTCATTTGGCCATCTTTATTACTGGATCTGATAGTGTATCCATCAAATCTTTGTGATAAAGAAACCAAAGGTATTTTGGGGTTTTTTTATTGTCACGTTAAATGCTTGTGTGTCATTATTGTAATGGCAACCTGCATTGTTGGCTAGGGCATAATGCTAAAGATATATATTTTTATTTAGCATTCTTTTCCCTATGATGTAAGCTTTTTAAGGTTATAGGTCCTTTTAAAACTTGGGTACTTGTTTCAGGTTGTAAATCTTAGTTTTGTTAAGGTTTTAGGTCCTTGTAAAACCTAGGTGCTTTTATTGTTCTATGGTTGTGGTTTTAGGTCCCTGTAAAACCTAATTTTGATATTGTTCTTTAGTAGGATTTAGGAATGCTTTTCTTGGTGGTTGTTAAAGACTTATATTTCTTGATTTTGTTAAAGGGTTTTGGGGTCCCTTCAAAACCTGCTTTTACCTTAATCTAAAACATAGGATTTACATAAACTCCATAAACCCTAAAAATATTAAAACACATTAAAAATGCATGTACATAATCCCTAAATAAAATAGTAGATTTATACTTATAGGGTCTGATTGACCACTTCAAGTTAGTAATCATTATCAATACTTACCAACCTAATGGAGGTGACAAGATGAAAATATGATATAATGAACAATACAAAAAAAAAATTACATAGTGTAGAGATATAACATTAAGACAATTAAAAAACAAGATAATGTAAAAAAACAAGATAATAACCTTCTTGTTCTATATTTATTTTAATTTCTAGCCTTTGCACTTTATCATAGTTCTAATTAGTTTTCATGAATATATGTGTATATTGTATAAATATGAACACAAGAAATTATTCTACTAGTTTACATCCTATTAGCATTTTACAAACCAAACTTGGGTTAAAATATTGTATCATGTCATGTATAAAGATAACATGATGTATAATCATGTGAAAATGTGGATTGTATGTCATCATAATAAAATATATATAAATAAAGGAATGTAAGTAAAATATGTAATTTAGGGAATATAAGTATCATGTATAGATATATGTATCAAATAAGAACATAATAATTTTCATCATTGAAATATAATTGAATAAGATTATGTAGTAAAAGTGCATTATATAGATCATGGCATCACTCAATGTTAGAAATATCACCAGGCATAACAAGATTAAAAATCTCAAGAGTTAGTGTCACACATAAGACCAAGGGTCACATATAAGGGAATTTAAAATATCACAACAAACATGACCAAGGGTCACATGCAAGTGACATAAATATGTCACACCAACCAAGGCAAAGGAACAAACATAAAGGATATAATGATGTCACATCAAACAAGTCCAAAATACACACACAAGGGACATAAAGATATCATAAATAAGGGATATAAATATATCACTTCAAACAAGGCCAAGGGACACACATAATATACATGTAATGACTATCCTATCATGTGAGAGTATCAACATCAATAATAATATAATAAGTAAGGACTAGTCTAATCCATCCATATGTATCTATGTCACATCTTAGTAAAATAACATATCCATGTAGTATTATATGATATATTAGTAAATAACAAGATGTGTGTAAGAAATATATGTAGCTCAACATGGTATAAAGGTCATAGAGATATATAATCTATGGTAGTGAAACTTGTGGAATAATATGTCCCTAGTAGTTTAATGGCCAAGGTGTAGAGGAAAGTCTAACATCTATATGTCCACATGTAACCTATACTTCCTACATCACACTCATATATCTTAAAATGCATGTGTGTATGAAAAAATATTCCATATAAAAAACATGTGATAATTAACATATGTAATTAGTGTAATCTAGTAAAAATGTCATGATTAGGTATTTATTTTTAAATTTTTTAATATTTTGAATGTTTTTATATTTTATTACATTATTTTATTTTTTATATTTTTGAAATATTTGAAATTAGTGCTCATAAATTGTAGAGTAACACATCCTCATCAAGATCAAAGTCTATCTATTAATTTGTCCTTGAAGTTATATACAATTATTGGATTGTCCTCCATTGTCTCTAATTATTCATATTCTATGGTGGTTTTATCTTTTACTTTTTCCCTTTTTGTGAGTACCATTGCCACTATGTTGAATCATAATTGTATTTTCTTTATGTAAGAAGTAAATATATTGATTATTTTATTCACTATGGCATATATCAGGTAAACCATACCAATCCTAATGTGAGTTTAAAATGGGTGGTATATGGTTTCACCCATATACATGTATGAATTAAATTTGGACCACAATAAATCAATATGGTAATATGTCCAAGGAATGTGCCATGATTCAGATTGAATATGTTTTTTAATATTGAGCCCCAAGTGTCATAAGAATGTGACCCTACATACATTTTGGAATTGGTCTTCATGAATATTTTTTTTAATTACATTTTATATATATTTTAATAGTCATAATATCTTGTCATGGATGCTTGTAACCTTTGCATGTTACATTTGTATCCTAAATTATATTAGAATTTGGTGGTGAGTGTTCCTACTAATCTTATTTCACTTTAAGGGTGCCTTCATTCTTGTATCTTTCAATATTATTTTTAAGGCATTATAATGATCTATGTCATGTATTATGATCATATTATAATCTTAATATTATTGTAAATGTGTTTATATATTTTTTGATCTAGACTCTACTAGAATATAGAGTTTGAATGGGACCTTCTCAGGGATATAACCCTAGATTGATCAAGGTTCTTGGTAGTACCCCAAAATTTTGTGGGACCATATTAGATTTTATTTGGGTAGGGTTAGTCCATGGTTTTAGTACCCATGATATTATAATTCCATTTTTATAGTTAACTATTGATGTGTCTATATATACTCATACATATGGGAGGAAAGTAGAATCGATAAGTAATTTATTATACTAAAATATGGTTAAGTTAATACAATAATAAAGAAGGCTACCATGCTAGAGTTTTTATTCAAAAGATTTCCTAGGTAAAATCTTGTGTGTATACCATTTCTCTTATTTTATTAGCTTAAATAATTAGAATAGTATTTTTTATCTTATTTTGGTTTATTATATTTATTTTTATCTTCATATATTATTTCCATTCTTAATGTGAGATGTGTCCCATGAATATATGTCTAGTGGATGGTAATGTGATGATATTATAATCAAGTAATATCTATAATATTTTTCTTGGTTTATTTTGAATATTTATTACTTAAAATGGTGTTGAAACTTTATAATCTAACATTTCCATATAGTTTACTAAAATATATGATTGATTCTTTCTCCAAGTCATGTTTGACTTAAATGTTGGTTGTGATTGATGTGAGATAATATTGAAACTATTATTTTCATTGTGAATGTACCAATGATCTATCATTTTTTATTTAATTCATCCCTAAAATAATATTCTTGAATATTAATTTATGATTCATCACTTTTCATTTTATATGAATTATCCTAATATTATCCAACTCTAATAGGTGTGAATAGATAATAATATAAATATTCATATGAAGGATTAAAGGTTTAACTTGCATATCTGATCATCTATCATATATGCCATGTTGGTATCATCATCATCACTATCATAATAATCTATGACCATATAATATTAATTTTCTAAATTTACCTATAAATAAATATTTGGAATAGGTTTTTTTTTCTCTATATTAGCTTATGGTCCATGTCTTATACCTAATTTGTATGTTATGATTGATTCCTTGTCATTTTTGGTTCTTGGTTTTCACATCTCATATGTATGCATATTAGCTAATGGAATGTGTTATGGTAGAGGAATGATATAATGATATTCCAAATGTGATTGTGATTAGTTATCATTATAAGATTATGTCATCTTAAAATATTTGAAAGGGTCATCAAATTATATCTATGTATAAAAATAACCTTCATGCATGAATTTGATACATTTGAGTAATGTTAATGATACTAATTCCACAACACATATTCAATGTCATCACAATATAAGTTTTTAATGTAACTAATTAAGAATTACGTAGAAGTAATATGTACCATCTTGGGACATAATTTTACATAAATTGATATGGTCCATAGTGTTTTATGTTGAGTTTTATCAAATTAATTTTATACTTTGATATAAATTTTTATCCGTGCTTATTATAAAAAGGTAGTGTTACAAATATTCAATCCATAAACATTATCTTCCAACACACATTTGATCATTTTATTTTAAACTTGAATTTTATTGAATAATGGCATATTTTTCTCTCTTGTGTGTTATGTAGGTAAGTCTTGTTGGTCAAAGGTGCTGATTTTTTGAAACAATTTAATGTATCCATGAAAGAGGCATATGATGTAGGTTTTGTATCACTAGGGATATTTCTTTCTTTTAATGACTAATATAAGACATTTTTGTAAAATATTGATTTCTTGAGGAACTCTAACATATAAATTTTAGAACAGGGTTTTTTAGTTGGTCTATGATGTCATATGCTTTGGGTTAGTTGTATTTCTTCATGGGATGTGAAGGGGGTTGAGGAGGTACATGTTGACTACCCTCATTATGCCACATATGATGGATCACCCTATCTTATATAGTGTTGACAACATGGACCATGGAATCTAAAATAAGCCATGGGTGAATAATGGGCATATGATGGTAACTATTACAACCTTGAAGTCAAGGGGGGAGGAATAAATAAAGGATTCATGCACACCATTCAGAATCTAACAATAAAACAAGTAAAATTGGAGTAAATGTTGAAAAATATGAGTTAACTAAGGCTTCGGATTATTCATTATTAATTTTAGCCTTATTAGTGTTATTAGATTTGATCCATTTGAGTATAATATTGATCAAACATAACATATAAAAGTGGAACAATATAAAAAATTATCTTCACAACTTTAATACAAAAATAAAGATAATATTCATTCATTATAAACATGGGTAATGTATATTATTAGTGAATAATAAAAACCAAGTTTAAAAATTAAACCCTAAGGATGGAATATGAAACCCTAGAAATATGAAACCCTAAAAGGAAACCTAGGGTTTGGCATGGTTAAATTAATATTTGGGTTTATAAATATGTTTTACCCTAATTTTGTTTCTGAAATAATAATAAGATAAAAACTAGTATGTGAATTCAGATTATTAAATATGGCATTTGAGCATGAATCCAAATGTAAGTAAGTAAAATAAAGGGATAATATTATAATTATTTGACAAGTGGCATATTAAAAATATAGTAAGTAAAATAAAGTGATGAGTACTTAGATATTATAACTAAATATATGACTATGATTATGTTTAGATAGTGTAAAATAAACTGATGTAGGCATGTTATTAATATAGATTTAGAACTATGTTTTTGTTTTTATAATGATAATTATATCAACTTTGGGTTAGTTTCATTCACCAATAATAACATATATTAATTTAGTGACTTGTGTATAAAATAAGTTTTGTGACCATATAATCATCTTCACATCTATCTAGAAGATCTATATGCGTGATGTTAAAACATGATGATAAGATTAAATCCATAAATTAGCCTCATTCACCTTAAAACTCTAGGTGTGATTGTGAGGGATATAAACCTAAAAAAATATATGAAAGTATAATCTATTGAGCTGACCTAAATCATTCCCATTGATGAATCACCATTGCTTATGTATTTGATGCTCCAAAGAGGGAAATAAATACACATGTATTTCTCCCACCTAATGTGATTGTGAAATTATGATTCTTTACAATAGGAATGTAACTAATTATTTGGATTTTATACTTGATAATTGTTTATTTGAATTTTATTTGGTATTCTTAAAACTTGGCTTATGACTGATCCTAGTGATTAATTTGAAAATTGAGAGGAATAGAGAATTTTTTCTCAATGTGGAATAATATATAAATGTTTACAAGATAAATGCCAAGTTAAATATCAAGTAAGATCTTTATTTATATATAAATGAATCCAATTAGTTAATTTATCACTCCACTAACAAACTAAATAGATGCCCCGAACAAGGAAATACTTGATTTTTAAAAGTAGCCATTACTAGGAGAGGGTCATTATTGAGAGGCATATGTCAATATCAATTGGTGATACTAGCCTACTTTAATGTTAGTGACCCATACGTATGGGGGTTGAATTTAAGGTCTGATAATCCCTATGTAAGATAGTATGCATGTGTAAAATAGACAATTAGGTTCCTATAGGTATGTAAAAATATAATGAAAGAGTCAAACTCATAGGGTAACATGTAGGTGTGAGATAATGGTGGGTTTGAACCATATTTGTGAAAACTAGTCATGTATGGTAAATATATGTCAAACTTATTATTTTTAAGTATTTAATGCCACAATTTAGTATATACAGGGTCACATTCTATGGAAACATCATTACATAACTTAGAATTATCGTCAAATTTATGTTCTAGAGGAGGAAGATGAATAATTCCACAATATTTTTCAATATAAGCATCATATAAATGAGAAAAAATAACCTCACATTTAAATTTCAAGAGGAAGAGGAGGAAAATAACATTATTTTTCAATAGAAGCATTATGTTTCATTTGAATATAATAAGTAGAATCACATTCCAGTTGAGAAAGAACAATATCAATACATTATGTATTACTATAAGCATAATTTCATTTAGAAACATCATTTTAAGGCATGGTATCATGAGAATGAACATATATATCATATATCCATTTATCTATTATATCTTCTTTATTAATTGGAATGCCAAAAACATCAATGTGTGCATTACTTAATTCACTATTACTTTCTTCTTAATATAATGTTTGATTAAAATAAGAGTGGATAGGAAGAGTAGGGGAATTTATTTTTTAAATTACAAAATTATCTTGTTCATTTATTGCTTCACTATATTCATCACTAACATATGAATCTTCTTTATAATCATAATAATAGTCATTTATTTCATGTATGTAAGTATATATTTAATCTAAATAAGAATTGGTATAAAAATGATCATTAGTCAACTCATTAGTCTAAGCATAAGGTATGTAATAAGTAGAGAATAAAAAATTCATATGATTAGGGCTATTGAGGGTTTTAGGATTGTCAGTCATTTTGAAGCTACCAAACCCTAATATAGTAAGGAACACAAAAATAAATATTATTCCTAAGATAAAGGCCAACATATATGAAGAGGAGATTATAAAATATATTTTAAAATGAAATATCAACATATAAATTGTAAACCCTTAAGAAAATATAAAAACCCTAAAGGTGCAATATGCAAAAAATATGACTTGACAACGGTCAAATAAATAACTGACAACTCTAATACTATGAGGATTTTTTTTAAACATAAACACATTTTTTATAAGTATCAATAGATAAATAAAGCATAGAAATTATTTTAAAAATAGATGTGTCATCCACCCTTTACACTGAATTTACTTAAAGTATTCAAACCTTAATTTCAAAAAATATATAAATGAATTTAGTGAATAAAAATAGGTTTGTGATCTAATCAATAGAATTAAAAAAAAAACCTAAGAGTTATTTAAAATAAAGTAATTTTTGAATCATATATGAGCCAAACATGTAGGAGGACAAGCCACAAACCTAAGATATGAATCCTGAATAGAAGAATAAGCATGGGACCCTAGGAAAAAAGAGAGTATTTTATATTTAAATGTATGATGAAGGGAAATTAGAAGTCAGGTATAAAACCATAACATATAAATCTAAAACCATAATGAGGTATAATTAAACCCTAAGGAAACCTAGGGTTTGGGTGTGTTGAATAAGGAAATTTAAGGTTTGAAATATTGAAACCTATGGTGAAAAAATCACCAATGAGGGGAAACCAAAAATGAAGATGAAGATTATCTCTAAAATATAAAAATATGAAATAATAGGAAGAAGGAATATAACCCTAAGTAAAACCTAGGGTTTGACACAATCAATATAATAATTGGGTTCACTAATATATTTTACTTTATTTTTGTTTAATTTATCTAAACAAGATAGAAATTTTAAATATTCAAATTATATAAAATATGTCTAAATTACTATTTTTTTAATGTACTAGTATATGTTTAATTACACTTCAATATTTATGGAAATGACTAAGAAGACTAGTTTATTTAACTTATTTTTTGTTTGTTCAAGTCTAAACCTATATACAGGTGGCAAAAAGTACTAAAAATAGATCTAGTACCACTTAGCTCTAGAAACAAATTGTATATACCATTGATGGATGAATATAATAGAATTTATACACATGTATCAAAAATATTCATAGCATTTTTGATATAAATTTCCTTGTAACATATGCCTAACTCTTTCATCATAGATCACCATGCATGACTATAAACTATTATTTTATATAATATCAAAATATTGATGTTATACATAGGTCCAAAATTATGTCTCTTTCAATTTGAAAACCTAACTATACTTTTGACACTAGGTTTACCTAAAACAATAATGGAAAATATGGGTTGAGATGACACCAATTATCCCTTGCTAAGTGGTTGAGTACTATATAGATTTTTAATACTCCTAAGAGGTCTAAAACTACTTGTATTTTTCCCAGATAAGTGTATGTGTGTAATAGTCATAATTTAGTATGAATGGAACCCATAATATCTTTCAACATTTAAAAATAGATAGAATTTACTTAGATTGGGTGATTTTGACTTGGATATGACCTTCTCTTTGTGACTAATTTATGATTTGAGATATTTATGGTTGTCCTTCTCAATGTGAAAGTTATAGATAGTTACTTATATGAGTGATTAATAGACACCTGATTGTTAGAAATAGGTTTACACATATTGTGTATAAATATATGAGTATTTAATTAACTAATCATGCCATCAATATGTGAAATACATGGGTTAGCCCATGATAATGATTTCACTTTGGAATATGACTATTGCAAAGCACCTAGATAAATATAACATAGGTGGATGGTTTTGGCAATCTAGAGGCATTTGGAAACATGAATAATTATTTAATTATCAAGAGAGAGGATGATTAGGATAATAAGAAAATTATTCTTAAAATAGGAATTCTTATAGGTGATTGATATAAAATTTAGAAGGTTGGACCTATAAAAGACAAATGGGAAGGATAAAAGGGTGTGTAAGCTCAATATGTGTATGCACAAGTCATATAAGGTAATTATTGACCAAATTGACTATCTAGTCAGTTTGGGTCAACCTATATAGAAAACATTTCTATTAGAGGGTCTGTCATAAGTCATTTAGTGTTAATTCATGCTTGTAATAGTCTAACCATGGTCAATTTGGCCCCACAAGCCATTTCAAGTCTTTCTAAGGTCTTTTTAATAGCCAAAATAGTGAATTTAATGTCTTGAATGGATTTATTAGGAATTTTGAAATATTGAAAAGATGATGTCACCTCATATGTGTCAATTCTAACTTCTAGTAACTATTTTAAATAAAAAATTGGTAGAATATTTAGAAAATAGATAATTTTCTTAAAGAAATAAGAGGTTTCAAGCACTTGTACAGCTTATGAAGAATATTGGTACATGTGGGAAGGTTTGAGTGTGACCCTTAAGCTTATATAACCCATAAATATGTTTATCCATCTTCAAAAACACCAAAAATGGCTCAAAAGCTTCCTATCTCTCCATTGCTCTCTTCGAAAGCATTCTGAAGTGTATAGATTTGTACTTGGTATGATTAGTTGGAAGAGTTTTAGGTATAGTTATTTTGGGGGAGGATAGTACATGATTTGACCTTAATTTTCATAGTATGAGTTAAAATATTTATGTGTTTTTATTTATTAACCTTATCTTATAAGTTAGCCACTCCATTATGTTTATCATTTCCCATACCTGCATGTTTCATCTTCTGCTGAGGTGGTCCATATGGTCTAATTGGTAAAATCACTTCATGAGGGTAAAAATGTCTTCCTCACCACATCCAACCTTGCCCTCATCTAATTTACATGCATGGATCACTATGTTACTTCCATGTTTCCCTTTGGATCTTCAAAGGAGTGTTTTCTAGTTTTGGGGATGAAGGTGATGTTTATATGGTTTCAAGAGCTCATACACCTTTGTGTTGATGTTTCATATCCTAATAAAGATCATGAAGTGCTAATATAAAAATGAAAACTATATTGGTATAAAAAAATTCATGGAGACCTTTTTTGTTTTGAAATAAATGTTGTTTGTTTCCCATGTTTTAGTTTCCATGTTACTACAATAAGAGATATGAGGCAATGAAACATTTAGCCATAGAAGAGCCAGATGGTCAAGGCTTTTATTCACCATAACCATATCAATATTATCTCAATGGTTTAAGAAGAAGGATTAAAATTTCTCATGAAAGCTCCAAATAAATATAAACATGAATGGTTATGTTTCAATTTTGGGGAAAAGTAACCTTAGTTTCTCTAAAGTATGATTTAACCTCATTCAATACCTTGTAAATTGATCCATTTAGAGGTCTTAGTTGCCTTCCAAATCTTATGTTTCATTATAAAAAGGTGATGTGTTAATTTGATCAAGTTTAAGAAGGATCTCCAATTAATATAAGTGTATTATCAAGGTGGCATGTAAAATCTAATTTCACATCAGAAGCTACAACAAGTTCAAAGCTTAGATGGAGTTAATACACCTATAGGGTATGGATGAAAAAGTGACTTTGCACTTCCATTTGTGATCCTAAGATATTCCATCAAGGGAGGTCAATCCTAAATGATCTAAATGGTAATTAGAATGTGAAATGATAATAGAAAGGGTGTGTTTTGGTTTTCTTCACTAATGTAGCCTCCCTTGTCTATACGCAGGCTTGGGAGAGGCCATCTACAATGTGGTTATATGATAATGAGTTGGGTGTTAGGTTTTTTGGCATTTTTATACATTTACAAAGGGGGTAAGATTTTTTTTGACCCAAAAACCTTCATGGGAAGTCAAAACATATAAATGAAGCCTCAAATTTTCCCAAGATCACATATAGGTAGTCTAAAATGAATAAACATAATCAATCAAATGGTATACATGTAGTGAGGTAGAATTTGGAGGTTTGGACCTCATTTAGAGCCTTCAAGGTGGATGTAGGGGAAATTAATGTGAATGGTGATCCTAAATAACTCATGAAAAACCTAAATACACAATTTAAAAGACCTAATCCTTATCAAATATGCACCTATAGGGAAAAGCCATGACTATGATAGTCAAGATAGAGCTATCTTGATGGAGGACCTAAGTAGGGAATTAATAGGGTTTGAAGGTTCCAAAATGAAATTAGAACAAGAATATGGCCTCATAACATAATAAAAATGGAAAGCAGGTCCAAAAATACCAATCAAAGCTCAGATCTATACCTACAACCAAGATTTTAGGAGTGTCTCAGTCTTCAATAGGCAAGTGTCTTAGTCTTGGGAATGGATGATGAACTAGTGCAAGGAATGGAGTTTAGCCTTATAAAAATGATAAATCATCACTTTTATGATATTTAATACATTATAATTAAGTGTTTTATGTTCCTAAAACATAAACCAAACTCAAAATCACCACAAATAGGCCTAAAATAGGGTTCCCCTTATGGGCAGTTAAAGACCTAGTCCATAACTCCAAAGGCATAAGAAGGTGTTTGAGGGGTAAATAGATATGTATGGATTTAATGAATCATGGGAAACATTTATTATCCTCAAATTTACTAAAATCACTCAAATTAAACCCCCAAAAATCTCTAAACCCAACCTATAACCTACCTACCCTCACAGGCTACCTACTCATAAGTCTACCTTGGGAATTTGAAGAGTTAGAGGGTCAAATAGAGGATTTATAAGACTAAATTTGGTATAGAGTACCATTATGAGTCAAATAATATGATATAATAGTTGGTATATCAATAATAATGGTGTATACCCTCTCTATTTTATCTCATAATAAGGACAACTTTCGGATGCATGAAGAGATAGTTTAAAGGAAAAGTGGTGAAATGGATGGACTAGCGGTCAAGAAAGCCCAAGTGATGATTGGA
>JARHVA010001449.1:107500-227500 GCA_037957365.1 Torreya grandis
CTGGTGGTTACCATGGAAAGTGTTATATCTACCACTAACATTATCGCTAAGTCCTCAGATGATGATTTGGCTATCTCTTACACATTGGTGGGTTGAAAACCATAGTTGTGTTAGTGGGTATCTTTGTTTCTACCTCCTTGGTAGGGATTTGGGTTAATATGAGAGTGAAAGAAGGCAAGGACACTTGGATGGGTGAAGTGGATATGTTTACCATGGATACAAAAGTTAGAATTGACATAGGTGGAGAGGTAATCATGTGTGGTTAAAACAAGGGAACTTGTGTAAGGATGGAGTCTAAGGCAAAAAAAGAATCAATCAATGTAGTGGGAATCTATAGAGTGGATTAAATGGGAAGTGTGATGGAAGATGAAAATGGGGGTTTATCCATCTCAGTGGCTATGATGGTTAGTAGGACTATAGTCAATATGACTAAGTCTAAAACCATGTATTTCTAGGTGATATTGGTAATCAATGGGGTGGAAATAATTATGGAAGAGGGAGGTGGAGGTGGATTTGGGATAACCAAATATACTGATTGACTCATTACTAGTGGAATCACTTGCATTGGTTTATCAAGTATAAGAGCAATTATTTGCATTGGTGAGACATTAGAAATATGAGGGGTAATTACTTGTACTAGTGAGTTGGTGTAGATAGGAGAAGTGATTACTTGTGCTGAATGGATAATAGAGATAGGAACAAGGGTAATAGAAGTTATGTCCCCTATGAAAATTGGTAGTGCTTGATCCACTGACTAGGTTACTGGATCTTGGTTGTTAAAATAAACCCTTATTGCCTTATGCTTTTGCTTCCACTTATGAAAGACAAATATCCCCACTACTTGATCTACTTGAATTCCACTATTATAACCCTCTATTTTTTTTTCCATTATACCCTTATCCTTTACTTCTCTTAATCTATCTATGATATTTAGGGTCTCTTTGGTTATTTTAACCCCCTTTCTCCTTAACAAGTTTAATGTTCTATTTATAACTTAGGTCGTATTGTCTAATAAGGAGAAGGGTTTAGGTATAGACCACATAAATATAGAAAGAGGTTGGAGTTAGAATTTATTATCATAATATTACCTATCTACTAGCTATTCCTCATCTTTCAAATTTTATAGAATTGGTGCCATATCATAAGTCTTAATTTGTTTAAAGTTTATTCTAGAATAATCTCTCAACCTAACCTATTCTTCATACTACATATCCTCCCAATAATATTCATAAAAAGGAATATGGTAATATGAGGAACTCACTATAATGATAACATAACTTGTCACCTCATATAAGGGCCTAACAAAGAGATCTCTCAAGGTTATCTAACTCATCTCTGCATCTACACATTTGGCCTTAAATAAATAAGGTCAAGTGTATCTCCTTATGTCTATAGGGAAGTGTATCCCTATCTTATGTCTTCCTAAAAAGAACTTGTGGGTTTCCACTCTTTGCCTCATAAGTTACATTAAGGACCATTTGTCACTTGCATATATAGGAAGGGTGTAAGGACACTCACTAAAACCACCAACTTTGATATATGAAATTATGAGGAACTGAAAAAAGTATGACCCCAAATTTATAATTTATACTATTGTAGCATTATAAAATCTTATCATCCCTATTTCTTTTTCAAACATGATTATGATGCATTAGATAAAAGCATCATTAACCCTTTTGAATTAGCGTTTGCTCCCCTCTAAGGTGAGATCAAGATAGTAGTTATAAACATTATTGATGTGATATGACATTATGTTTAAACTGAATAATGCCCTCCCTTTAACTAAAATATAGAAAAGGCAGGAGGTCATACAAAATTTTCCTATAGTTTGAACCTCCATCAAATATTTGTGAATGGAGTCACTAATCAACTGGGCCTAGTATATGTAATGTTTGTTCTAATGGATTAACCAAATATATTGCTACATCCAATATAGATAACTCTTTATATTTGGATTCCCTATAACTTTGTGCAAGATAATAATTCTATCCCCTACTTCATCCTTGAAGTATATCCTAGCCATGGTCTTAGACATTGTTATGGCTATAAATGTAGTGAGTTTTAATCACTATTAGTTCAAAAACCCATAAATAAGTTTTGTTATTGTCTTGATATAATTTTTTTGAAGAAATCAAGCATAATATCTATATATCTTTCATATTATAGGATAAAGAACATAATATCAATGAAATATAGATCAAGATTTAGAATATTTTCCTTTTTATCATTCACTACTTCCCTCTTCTCAAAATCATAGTGTTTAGCCATGGTGATCAAAAGATCAATGCTCTATACTAAGAGTGGGAAGGCTAAAAATTAGGGTAAACCACTATCATATATTCTCTAAATCTATCATTCTTAAATATTGCATTGACTCTATTCTAGAAGTCTATTAGGTCCATGTGACCTAGATCTGTTTATGTTATCTCATTGGTCTTTGAATCTAGGCTGGATGGGACATTAGGTCCATTTGACTTGAACTTCATCTCTTTTACAGACATGCACACTATGTAAATTGGTGTGAGAAAACCAATTACAAAGTTGGTTGGGTTTTGGACTTACAATTATAGGTTATTCTTCCACTTTGAACCTAGTGGGGTTTTGTTATGCTTTTATAATTAAAAATTCTAGTAAGAGTATAATGTACAATAATAATTGTATAGTATAAAAAATTTTATTGAGATTTCAATTTGTAATTATACTTGCAATGTTTGACAAAATGTCTAGTAGGAAAATTGTTTTTGAAGGCAATTCAAACTTCTGTTGAGAAATCAAAGTGTTAAAGCAAAGGGAATCTCTACCTATTTTAAATGAGATTTTTTATGTGTTTTTACAAGGTTTAATCTTCACATGGGTTTAGTTTGCAATAACAAGAGGGATTTTTACCTTGTAATTATGTAGGGGATATTATGTAAATATTCAATATTTTATGTAAACCCTAAGTATCGAAAGTACCTAGATGAATTTTTAAAACAAGATTCTATAATTGTAGGTAAAAAATGGAAAATGTGATCAACCAAAAAAAATGATGATATTATTTTGATAATTCCAAAGATAAAACACTAAATTTTAACAAGATAACCCTATGTTTTAGATTAAGGTAAAAACAGGTTTTGAAGGGACCCTGAAACCCTGAAACATAGGATGAAGGATATAACAATAATGTCCATAGGTGAAACCTATCACCTACAAGCTAAGCAGTATCAAAAACAAGTTTTACAGGGACCTGAAACCACAATACAAAATCATCAAAATATAGACCCTAGGTTTTACAGAGACTTGGAAACTCTAGTGTGAAAAGAAAACAAAGAACCTGATAATGAAACTAGATATAACATCCAACTAAAGGGACCAGGACTGTAAGAACTCAAAGATCTTATTCTTATAATTCCAAAATCATCTAATTCCAAGATAACCCTATGTTGTACTGAGGAAAATAGTGGTAGTAATGACATAGAAAAGACTAAAGGAAAAATTTAGGTAATCTAGGAGAATACCATGTTTCCATGTGTAGGGATTGGAAATGGTGGATTTGGTGCATGCAATACATTACATGATAATGGTGGTGAATGAACTCTAGTTAGTAGTATTAGTCATCTTACAGGTTTGAATCATAGATTAACTTAGCATTAGATCTCTATATTTAGTTTGTGATATTGATAAGCATGTAAAAAACATAAATATATACCCAAATCATACAATTAATTCTAAGCATGGTAGTAAATGGATAAATGATGGAAAAGTGGGTCTAAGGAGTCACTTTGTAATTTTGTAGTTTTTAAAAAAAAATTATATTCCACTTTTCACTTAGGGGGTTTAGTAGAGTTTGAAAAGGCTTTGGAAAAGGGTAGTATAACCTTGGTTACACATTGAAATGTTACAAAGTGTAGCTATTATGACATTAATCTTCACCTTTGGAG
Organism: Torreya grandis; assembly: GCA_037957365.1. NCBI lineage: Eukaryota > Viridiplantae > Streptophyta > Pinopsida > Cupressales > Taxaceae > Torreya > Torreya grandis. The sequence goes on from JARHVA010001449.1 coordinate 111,421, forward strand.
AGAGTTCTTTAAGCTCCCTCTGACTAAGCCATAATATTTGGATAACCTTAGACTATGGGTAACCTATGATGGGGTTAAACCTATGGATAATGTTGGTTTACTCGTGATGGATCACCTAAACTTATGATATCATAGGGAAAAAGGTTAAAAAGGGGAAAAGGGATCTTAATAAGGCTAAAAGGTGATGCACCAAATAAAAATAAGAAACTCCCATAAGTTTGAACCCATACTAGATCTGTAAAGACAATGTTAGCTCACACAACCTCACAAATGAGCTGATTGCATAAGTGTTTCATGGACTAGGTTCAGGAAGAACACTAATCTAGACCTACAATATCTTGAAAACTCCCTAAAAGAGGTCATAAAAGAGGAAAATGGAAAAGGAAGATTATCCTTCACATAATGCAATCATGCACAACTAACTCAACATAGATCTAAGGCAAGAGATAGGTAAAGAAAGTATTTTATTACATCAAGATAATTTCTTACAAATTCTTGATAGGGTTTAACATAATCAAGATGAGAATATTTTGAAATATCTTAGAGAGTCCTTTGATACTCCTAGAAAATGACCATCCTTGCAAATGGGAAAGAATGGGTGATATATAGAAAAGGGAAAGAGAGAAGAGAGGGAACAAGCTCACCAAGAAAAATCAATGAGCTACCACCTTTCAATGAATGCTACACCACACTTAATCGAATTAGGATTGATCTTTCATTGAAAAATTAGACTTTATTTGCTCTAATTAGTCTTCAAGATCTTCTCATTAGCTAGGAAATGCACTAGAAGACAAGAGTCTATTGTGTAGATGATTAGTCATGATACTTTCAAGGAAAAAAAGATCCTTAAGATCTGAACACATTAAATTAAATTCTCCAAATACTTATCTAACAACCAGATCTCTTTAATTTTATCTTGCATGCCACCTTCCACTTGCTTTCACTATTCATGAGAAGAGAAACCTCATATTTATAAATATGACATAGCCATGTTATGTCTACTTTGAATGGTAGAAAGTACTTATTTGTATAGGTTATGACTATATTAGAAGATGAGACACTCTTTCATAATCACATATCTACCCCATTTCAATATCTAAACATAGGTATAATATAGATGAAAATCGATCTCATTTATTGGTTTTCCTATAGTTACCCTATCAATGAAAAGCCTATAGGCCACATAGATTTGTTATTGATATTTGTTAGGTCAAAATAGACCTATTTTGCCTTTTAACCTTAAATAAGATGATAACTCACTATTTGCATACATATTTTTTAAAGAGAAATAATCATAGTTGTGAAATAATTCTTCAACCCCAAAAGATGGGATCTGTAAGTTTTAAATCTTCCAACTAGAAGTTAAGATTGTGCTTTAATGGTGACAAGACTTCATCATAACCAACCTAACTATGACTACATATGCTTGATGGTATTCAAACAAGATCTTATGGTGATATAAACCCTTTGAAACCATTGTTCCTCATTTGACCTAAGTTAAATTTGTTTTCTATTTAAAGTCTTTTGGCTTCAAATTTTGATATCAATCATTGATCTTGATCTGAGACTTCTCAAATTATGCCATCTATTAGCTCTTTATTCATTCTCATGATTATATTTTATCTCTTTGACTTATTGAACTCATATACACCATATATCTCCCTTTATATGAATGAATGCAAGCCATAGATCTTCTACTATTTTAACATGTTTAAGACACTTGTCACCCACATATTTTTTCTTAGGATATGTGAATATTTTATCCCATTGATCACTATTAGATATTATTTGTATGTTTACATTCACACCATTGATTTTCCTAGACCCACTGACTTTTTTAGTCAACATACATTGTTAGATCTCTATTCACATACCTGAGATATTGACACTTATCATCGATGCATTTATGCTAACTTTTTAACTCTATGCTCACCATCAATCTTAGATGCACAATAAAACATGCATTATTATATATTTGAGACACACTGACTCTATCAAATCACCACTTTCCATTAACTTGATCTTTACTTTTGATATTTTGACACTTGTCAATCACACATTCATCCTTAGAAAATTTGAATTCAAATGACTATTTATTGCAGCTTTAACTTGACGTCCTTGTGCATGTTTCACTCTGCAAGTCTAACTTTAAATATTTATATATTGAGATAAAAAAGACATCAAGATATGAAATTTATAGAGTATTATCTAGGCATTTAGCTTCATGTCCATGTGATATTTTAGCCTCAAATGCCTCCCAAGTGCATTTATTAAATGTGTAACTAATTAACCTTTTTATTTTTGAATGATGTGCTAATGATTTTATAGCTCTTCTATGATTTTGCTTCAACTATTTCTTAAAACTTAAAGGATAAAATGAGTTTTTGAGACCTATGAAACCTAATTTATGCCCATGAAGGTCATGATCACCATGGAAACTTGCTTTTTCAAATTTTGACAGAGTATAATTTAAGTCTACTTAAAGTGTTTCAAAGGCTTTGTAGGTTTTATGTGATCTTTGGACCACTAATTCCATCTATAAATTTTTTTAACTCAACCATTTGGGTAGAAGCATTATATTTAGGCCAAATTTGGCCCACATCTTTGGTGACTCATAAAGAAGCATACTTACTATTCTTGAGAACCTAGGCTAGTTACCTTGTCTGATCCATTGGGCATGGAGTCATAAGTTGATCTAAAATTGAGTAAGGTTGTATTTTTCTTGAATACACCCTTTTGAAACAAATGAAAAAAGAAACAAAAGTATACATAGGCACTTTTAAGAAAGAAAAACAACTAACCTACTAAACAAATGTATACAATGGCACTTAGAGAAAAGCATGAAATATACTCTAATATTTACAAGGTTGTAACTCATAAGTACTTTCCCCCTAAATCAAATTGGAATATTCTATAATCATTCACTTATAGTAAACAAATATGAAAAACACCTTGCTTTAGAGGTGCTAGAAATGGTGAATTAGGAAGCTTGATGGCCAATCCTTTTGATGTGCTCTATAATGGATGAAATGGAAAAAACATGTCTCCAATGTAGAAATAGTAGTCCAAGTCTTCCAATATTGGTTCATGTTGAACTATGGGAGCACTTGCTTGATGTTGCTCATCAATCTTGACAAAGCCTTGTATGAAGACTTCATTTAGGCTCTTGGGAGCAATTGCACTTAGTTTACTTGATGGTTCAAAAAGACCATATCCTTCCCATTTATCATTTTTTAAATTAGGAATAATCATGCTTAAAGCATCATGCTCATAATATTTTGGAGGAATGACATGTCCCTTAGCCTCTTCAAACTCTATGGTTATGGCATTGAATTCCTACCATAACTCTTCAAGCTCTTCAATGGTATGCTTCTCAAACTATATTACTTGAGAACTTGACATGTCTCCTTCATAAACCTCACTCAAGATTTCATATTTTTATTCAACTATAAAAGAGGGTTGATTTGACCATCCAATGTCTAAAACCTCACACCTATCTTGTTCAAGATCTGATATGCTTTCCTCTTGCTCCAACATATTAGGACTATCTTTAACTGACACCTCATCTTGAAGTGGACCGACCTTAGTCACTTGTTTCTAGTCCTCATCTTTTTCTATGTATAATGGACCTTCAATAGTCCATTCAAGGTCTACCCCATGTTTATCTTGAGGATTATCTTCTTTAGGAAACTTTGTAACATTATGCTGGTCCATTTTACTCAATAAATCTAAGCACAAATGTTACCATTGATCTTCTAAGTTTCTTAAGCTAAGATTGACCTCCATAATAGGGTTATGAAGGTTTTACTCTAGATTCTCATCAATATCCTACAACTTGAAAGATAAAACATGTTCTTCCCTATGAAGTGGTATACCTATCATGATCTCCTCATCATAAACAATTACATTGTCCTTTTGTGTCTCACTTATGACTGAAAGATCCTCTTCTATAATTTATAAAATAGGATTTTTCTCTGAAAAGGAGATAGTGGTAGGGTCAAAACTTTCACCTTTCTTATATCTTAAGAGAGTGTCTTTCCAGTTAGGTACCTTGCAGGGTTTCTTTGGTGGCTCTTGAATTAGTGCATGGACCTCCACAACCAACACTTCCTCCTTATTTATGCCCTTCTAAATTGATTTACATGATGGAAATGAGTATGGAATATACACTTTTTCTTCCTTTTAAATGGTTATAGGAGAATGTTTACTTACAAGTGAGGGCATGACATAGCTAGGGTAGAATGTGTTGGAGAAGATTCATGATGGAATGGCTTCATGATCTTGATTGGAAATCAGCGTAGGGGTAGGAGAGGGAAAATTGATTATCTTAGGTTTGAAATAATCTTTATCCCACTACTAAAACACTTTTTCAATGGTTAATACCCACCATTTCAATCCTTTATTTTTGGCTTATGGATAGTTATCTTCTTCAATGGATGCCCACACATTCAAAAAATATTATAAGAATATTCCTATCCCCTCCATGACATTAATGAGGAATTATTATCCAATATTAACCCCTTCATTTATTTTCATAATGGTTCTACCTTGGTCCATTATTGTGTCTTTGAGTTTTGACAAGGATGGACTTTGACAAGGTTGATTAGGGGGTTGATCAGGAACCCTTAAAGGTTGAGCTTGAGGCTCTTGAATGGGAGAGGACACACAAAACTGTTCTAAATGAGCCCACTAATATTCATAAGATATAAACACACTATATACATTTTGGATCATGATTTTCATCATTTCTATGTCCTCATTCTCATAATATGACCATTGTCACCCCCACAAACTGACCATTTATTCTTGACAAACTGAAGATCACTCCTTACCATTTTTAGAACATACATAAGAATGATTGGAGAAAACTCCAAACTCCTACCAATATCCCTTATCAACTAAATATAAATTGATAATGTTTGATTGAATCCTAATAAGGATGTAACAAGATAAGCTTAGACTTGACAAGGGGAATTAGAGTACTAATTTATATGAAAATGAGGCTGACCTTGGTCATATGTAGGGGTTAGAAGAAGGAAAAGGACATAATAGGGTTGTAGAATATTTGAGGGCCACTTGGTTCCCAATAAGTGTGATGTTGAGGTAGAGAATAAGCATATTGATCAAAAGATGTTTGATTGTACATACTAGATTATGATGATTAAGAACCTAGTTAGGCTACTTAAACTAGTTGATATATGCTTGGAGTCACCATTAATGTTCAAAGACTTACCTCCAAAAGCTAATTAAATGAAGAGAACAAAAACTCTTCACCAATGAACAATGTAGTAAGTCCAATCGAGCATGCCAGAAACTATTATGGAATTAATTTTCACCCTTGGAGAGAGTTCTTCAAGCTCCCTCTAACTAATCCATAATATTAGGACAACCCCAAGCTATGGGTAACCTATGATGGGGCTAAACCTCTAGAAAAGGTAGGCTTCTTCTTGATGGATCACCTAAACTAATGTTGTCATAGGGAAAAGGGTTAGAAAGGGGAAAAGGTCTCCTAATAAGGCTAAAATAATATGCACAAAATAAAAATGGGAAACTCCCATAAGTATGAACCCATACTATATCTATAGAAGATAATGCTACCTTACACAACCTCACAAACTAGCTGATTGCATACGTGTTTCATGGACTAGGTTTAGGTAGAAACTAATCCAAACTTAAAATAGCTTGAAAACACCCTAAAGGAGGTTAGAAAGGAAGACAATGGATGAGGAAGATTATCCTTCATAGAATGCCATCATGCACAACTCACTCAAAATAGATCCAAGGCAAGAGATAGGTAAAGAAATTATTTTATTACATAAAGAAGTAGTTTTTACAAATGCTTGACATGGTTTAGCTGAATCAAGATGAGAATATTTTTAAATATCTCAGAGAGTCCCTTGATAGTCCCAAAAAATGAGCATCCTTACAAATGGGAAATAATGGGTGATATATAGAAAAGGAGAAGAGAGAAGAGAGGGAACACATTCACCAAGAACAATAATTGAACTACCACATTTCAATGAATACTCCACCACACTTAATCCAATCAAGACTAATCTTTTATTGATAGATTATCCTTCATTTTCTCTAATTAGTATTCAAGATCTTCTCATTGGCTGAGAAATGCACTAGAAGACAACAGTCTATTTTGTAGATGATGAGTCATTATCCTTTCAAGAAAGAAAGATCCTTAAGATATAAGCAACATTGAATTAAATTCTCCAACTACTTATCTAACCACCAGATCTCTTTCCTTTGATTTTACACACCACCTTCCACTTGATTTCACTATTCATGAGAAGAAAAACCTCATATCTATAAATATGATAGAGCCATGCTGTGTCTTCTTTGAGTGGTGATAGGTACCTATTTTTCAAGGCTATGACTATATTTGAAGATGACACAATCCTTCATAATCACAGATCTACCCCATTTCAATATCTGAACATAGGTCTACTATAGATAAAAACCAATCTCATTTATTAGTTTTCTTATAGTTACCCTATTAATGAAAAGTCTACAGGCCAAATAGCTTTGTTCTTGATATCTATTAGGTATAAATAGACCTATTCTACCTTTGAACCCTAAGGAAGCCAAGATCTCATTATTTTCATAGATCTTATTTAAAGAGAAATGATCACAATCATTAAATAATTATGTAACCCAGAAATATAGGCTCTGTAAGTTCTAAATATTTGAACTAGAGGTTGAGACTATACTTTAATGGTGATGGGACTTCATCATAACCATATTTACTATGACTAAATCTACTTGATGGTATTCAATTGAGTTATAATATAAATTTATTACCTTTGAAACCTTTATTCCTCATTCAACCTGAGTTGAATTCATTCTTCATTTAGAGTCTCTTGGCTTCAAATTTTGATATTGATCATCAATCTTGATCTGAGCCTTCTCAAATTATGCCATCTTTTATCTCTTCATTCATTCTTACGATCCTACTATAATATCTTTAACTTCTTGAGCTCATGTACATTGTATATCTCCCTCTATACAAATGAACATGAGACATAGATCCTCTACCAGTTTAACACAATTATAAAACACACATTAACTCTTAGGATCCACTAACCTTTTTATCCATTATTCACCTTTAGATTTTCTTTATGTGTTTGCATCTGCACTATCAATTTTCTTAGACCCATTGACTTTGTCAATCACTATGAACCATTAGATCTCCATAGGTACTTGAGATCTTGACACTTGTCATCGATGTATTTATATTGACTTTTTAACTTTATGACTACTATTGATCTTCAATGCATGATCAAGTGCACACCATTATATATTTAGGACCCACTCACTCTATCAAATCACCACTTTCCAATAGATTTGATCTTAACTTTAGAGATTTGGATACTTATCAGCCACATGTTTATCCTTGGAACATTTGAATTCAAATGGCTATTTAACATAGCTTTAACTTGATGTCCCCACACATGTTTAACTCTACAAGTCTAAATTTAAAGCTTTATATATTGAGATAGAAAAGACATCAAGATATGAAATTTGCATAGGATGATCTAGGCATGAAGACATTCATTTCCATGTGATATTTTGGCATGACAAGCCTCCTAAGTGCATTTATTAAACATGCAACTAGACTGACCTATTTGTTCTTCATGATGTGCTAATGATGGTTTAGCTCTTCTATGCTTGTGCTTGAACTTTCAAGGATCGACTGAGTTTTTGAGACATACGAAACATTATTTATGCCCATAAAGGTCATGATAACCATGTAAACCTACTTTATCAAATTTTAACAAACTGTACTTTAAGTTTAATTAAAGTGTCTCAAAAGCTTTAAAATTTGTATGTGATATTTGGATCACTAATTCCATCTAGAACTCTATTTATCTCATCCATTCAGGCAAAAGCTTTGTATGTTGGCCAAATTTGGACAATAGTAGTGAAATTTATAACTCTTATTGGGGCATGGTGAAATGTAGGAAGTGGATTGTGTGTTGTACTTTGTAATTTTACAAAGTTGTAAATTGTAATGTAAGTTACAATTCTTATTGGTATTGATGAAGAGTGGAAAGTAGAGTCCTGATTATAGTTTACAACTTTGCAATTTGTAATTTGTAATGCAACTTTTTATTCTTTTTTAGTCTTAGTAAGTGGAAAAGTGGAGGTTTGGGTGTACTTTGTAACTTTGCAAAGTTTTAAAATGCACATAAATGTCCAATTTCTACTTGGGTCATAGAAAAAGTATTTAGGCCATTTTCAAAGCTTTTTATCAAAACTTTTATGGGTCTCCATTAAGGCATAAGGTGTTTTTGATATTTTTGGCATAAAAATATCAACATTTTTGGAAACCTCTGGTGGGTGATTACATGCAAATCAATTATTTTCTAGTAGCAGTCTAATTCATTAGGCATGGATTCATTTTAATTTTAACACATTCTAATTAAAGAGGAAATAAAACTAGGAATTACCTAAAACAAAAACAAATAGGGAAAAAAAAATAAAACAAACTAAGGGAACAAAAAATCCTAATGATTTGCAGAGTGTGGGAAATCACTTATTTGTAGGAAAATAACTAATCCTAATATGTACAAATGTTTTGAAAATAATTACAACCTCAAAAGCATACTTTGAGGTATATCCCATTGAATGGGATGGGTATCTCTAATCCATCAAGCTTAGATAGCTAGAAATCATTGGCTCATTTGCATTGTGTTATGATATATGGACCACTCCATATTACATCAAATTTTGTATGCTTACTTTTATTATCCATTTTATCATCCCATTTAAGAACCATGCCTCCTTTGTTGAAGATCTTGTCAGATGATTTTTCTCAAAAATTCTCTTTATTTGATCCTGATTTGCTTCCATTAATTGCATTGACTAGTTCATGACTTCTTATAGATCCATGAGTTTTACCAACTACACTTTCATTGAATCATTTTCAATAAATTCCAACTAATGATTAGGTTCTATATAATGTAACTCTATTGTCAGTGGAATTTTAGCTTCACTTTCATATACCAACATGAATGAAGAATTGCCAATGGCTCTTTTAGGAGTGATCCTTTCATCCAAAAATTCTAATTTCAACTTATTGTGCCATGTCCTTTAGTTATCCTTGATTGTCTTTTTAATAATCCTTATGAGATTTTGGTTGGTAGATTAAAACAAGTTATTAGATTTTAGGTAATAATTTTATGAAGTTTTAAAGTAAATATTATATCTCACTACCCATTCACTCACCTGAGTGCCCAAAAAAGCTTTGGCATTGTTCAAGATAATGGTGTAAGGAACACCAAATATAGTGATAATGTTAACCATGAATTCCAAAATAAGCACTTTTCTAGGATCTTTTAATGCAACTGCTTCAATCCATTTGGTGAAATAATCAATATCTATAAGGACCCATTTATGGCCTAAACTTGATGTTAGATTAATTATGATAATAAAATCCAATCCCCACTAGGAAAATTGTTGGTCAACTTGGATTGGTTGGAGAGGGAGGATGATAATATTTAATTTCTTGAAAAGTAGGCACATTTCCATAGCCAATTATGTGCATCTTTGAAAAGGTCAGGCTAATAGTAGCCTACCCTCATTATTTTGATGGTAGTGGTCCTTATGAAGAAATGGCCACCCCATGAGCCATTATAAAACTCCTTGATCACCTTAGGGATTTAATCATGCTCAATGCAGCTCAACCTAAATCCGTTATTATATTTACTAAACAATATCCCATCAAGAAGAGCATAAGGAATAGATTGGATTTTGAATTACCTCTTCTTAGACTATTGGAGCACACGTGATTATTTTCTATTTTGTAAGAAGGTAGTCATTTTATTGAGCTAGCTATTGAGAAGATGAGGGCTAGTTGGTTGTAATGCCTATTGAATATATATTGCATCAAATACTACATTAACAAAATTTATATCATAAGAAAGATGCTTACATAAGCCATTTCCTCTTACAAGCTTAGTTATTTTGATGTTCATGTCATATTCCATGACTTTCATGATCCAACCCACTCTCATTTCATTTATTTCCTAGCTCAACAGGAACTCCATGATGCTCTAGTGACTAACCATCAAATGGTTTTTTTTATTTGAGAGCATGTGCCTAAATTTTTTGAGATATTTTATTACTACATATACTTTTTTCTAAGTAAAACAATACCTTAATTTATAATCCTTAAAGGACTAACTAAAAAAGGCTATAATCTATTCTGAATTTTTTTCATTCTATTGGGTCAGAATCGTTGATATGCTTCCTTCCCCTCCAAAAGCATAGATTATGAAATCATTCTCATAGTTAGGATTTACAAGGGTAGGAACTTGAGAAATTACATGTTTGATGGCTTCAATACTATCCTTTTCTTCCCTTGTCTAGCTAAAATTGAACCCCTTTTTAACCATAACAGTAATGGGTTTGGCCATAGAGGCAAAATTTGAAATAAACCTCCCCACAAATTTGATCTTTCCTAGGAACATTTGTAACCCCTTTTTATGGCTTGGAAGTACTAGTGAAGATATAACATTTACTCTCTCTAGATCTATTATAAGACCTTTTAAAACTATGTGTCCCAATAGTTTCCCTTCATGAATTATGAAAATTCACTTCTTTGGATTGAGGGAAACTCTAAACTCTGTACACCTTTCAAAAACTTTTGTAAGGTGATTTAGGTTATCACTTGCCTATTTTGAATAAATAGTGATGTCATCTAGATACACTAGAATCATCTCATTGATCAAACCCTTGAAATCCATATCTGTAACCCTTTGGAAGGTACCAGCAACATTGGTTATAATGAAAGGCTTCATTTTATAGGCATATGTGCCCCATTTTTTAGTGAAAATGGTCATAAATTGCTTAAATTCTTGAACTAGGATTTGGTTATATCCAAAATAAGCATCTATAAGGGAAAACCTTTTAGATCTAACTATTATTTATGGGATTTTTTCCATGAGTGGAAGGGGATAATGGTCCTTAAAATCTACAAGGACACTTTGTTTAGGTCCTATAAATCTACACGAAGATTTATTTCAACATTCTTTTTCATAATAAAGACCAAGTTAGCAACCTAGGATGAGTGTTTGATAGGGAAAATAATGTTAGCTTTTATTAACTTGGAAAACTCACTCTTCATCAAGGGATCTATTTTTAGGTTTATTGGTCTTTTTTTTTGTCTAACATACTTAGTATTTGGGTCAATCTATATTGTGTGTTGGGATAAACTAGGGTCAAAACCCCTTAGATATTTAACACTCTAAGTGAAGTTATCATCAAATTATTGACACATTCCTATAAAATATTTCTTTTTGAAAGTGCTACATACATTTTTGATCTTCAAATCTTATCCTTTTGATATGACTACTAGATCATAGTCTTCTTCCTTGACTATGAGATGTTTCTTGTCACCCTTTAGCTCATCATCAGAGTTGAAGATACTTTCTAAAGTAATAAGACCCATGGGAAACATATTTGTCTTCAACTAAATTATTTGATCCCCATATTGTTCTTGGAGTCTTGACTAACTTTTGTTTAAGAATTCAGCCTTATCTCATAGAAAATTAATAATTTGATAATCGATATCAAAAAATTACTAGTTGGTTGCATTCTTAAGAATAAATGGTCTTACTATTATTTTTACATACTATATATTGTCCTTATTAATATATTTAGGTGTATTATATTACGAACCCATTGATGCCATGTAATCAACATCCTTATTTTTGTGTTCTTAGTATTGTTTAAATTTTTAAAGTGATAAAATATTCTAATAGGTCCCAAATACTATGTTTTTAATATATCAATAAGTTATTATTAGTTGTGATTTTTTATCTTGATGAATGATTAGTTCACTATCACCAAACATTTGTAGTGACTATATTACCATTTTTTTGGCTAACTAAAGACCTATAATCAATGCTTATTATTCAACCACATTGTTATTAAAGATGAACTTAAGTCTAAAGAAATAGAAATTATCCTCTTTTGTGGAGAGACCAAAACAATACCTACACTTGTACCATTCCTACTCCTTGAGCCATCAAATTATACTTGCCACATTCCCTTTTGATCCTTATTTGGGTTCATAAGATTTGGGATGATTTCATCATCTTCATGAATGAAATACATACCCAACCCTATTTATTTGACATAATCATAAGGATAAAGAGAGTTTATCCCCATTCATCCAAGTGAGTATTTGGGATTTCTTCCATAGGTGTTGCAACCTCATGGTCAAGTTGATACTCTTTGTATTTCAATGTAAAATTCATATCTATAGGGACATGAGTGTATGGTTGAATATGGTATTTATCAACTAGCTCAATTCATATTATTGATCTAGTTTCATATCTTGTCTTGAGAAACATATGTGACCAATTAGCAAATAGGTACCCTCCCATTTTCATAGTGAATTCTTGGTTAAGGAAAATAGAAAAATATGGGGTAGGTCAATAACTAAGATATATTTGGATATGGATAATCTTGGGCATGCATGGATGGTAAGGTTTAGATCTTTTATAGTCCTAAATATTTGGATAATAGTCCCATCTAATTATACCATGCCTTTTATGATAGGTATGTAGTTAATACCATGAGCATCCATTATTTTCATGGGCATAATAAAACTTCTATCCCTAGAGAATATCATGAAATTATGGAAAATATTTATCCCAACTATGAATGAAAGGTAAAAAGAGGGAGGGTTACTATTTTTACTTGATTTTGTGTCCTTTTGAGGTTGAGATAAGTTGATCACAGTAGTAGGTCCTTTAACTAAGACCTTCTCTGTTAGTTATAAGTTTTTAAAAAATTCCTAAAGTAAGTCCCTCTATGTTTGGATAGACAATGATTCCCACATGGTTACATTCAAGTTAGTCTTTTTTAATTTGCTCTAAAATATTGAAAGGAATGCTACCAACCTTTGTTGGTGCTTTTATAGGAGTTGTCTTATTTCATGAAATTTAGGGTCAAAAATTTTAAATTTATCTGACCAATCAACACATTGGGTGATTTTTGAATGGTGTTGATTATTTCAACTTATTGTAAAACTTAAAAAATTATAGCCTAGTCAACCTTGGGTGGTTTATCACATTCTATTTCCCTTTTATTAGAGCATGTATTTACTACCACTAAAATAACACCATGGTTTAGTACTTTTTCCTAATTTATGCCACAAAAATCCTCCTCTTGATAGTTCAAGAGAATGGTCTCATTTTGAGTAGGAACTTGTACATCTTCCTACTAAGAAGTAGCTTCTTCTTGCTGCCACTATGGGTTTGATATGGTTTGTACCATCAAGGCTTAGCTAATGACACCATGAGGGTAAGCATTTTGATTATGTAGTTGAGTACAAGAATAAAACCTCTCATATTCCTAGGCCAAATTGGTCTAAATAGGAAAAATGTATTTAGAAGTACTTAGGGTAGGTAGAACATAGATATTTGGGGATTTTCCTTGTATGGTTTAGCTTTGGAGTTGTGAGTTGCCTTGGTATGACTGCCTATTGGGCTAATATGTTTGGTAAGCTAGTTGATAAGGCATGTAATTTTGGGATTATTTCCTTTTCATAGCTACCATATCATTGAAAAATCTCTTAAACAATGACTTAACCTCATAAAAATCATCAAAATGGGTAGGAGAAAAAATTGGTTGATTGCTTGTTGTGGTAATTAGGGCTATATTGGGTTGTGTGGGAGGAAACTATGGAAATAATGGCACTGGAAGCTAAGGAGTAATTTTTATGGGTTGAATGAGGAAATTTTAATCTCTTATTACTATAGACGCCTAAAAATTTCTGCCAATGGATTCATTCCAGACTTTAGACTGATTCTTGCCAACCTTTGTAAATTAAGCCTAAAAATCATTAAATATCCCAAATTTACTTGTGTATGATCCATCAAAGCTCATAATCCCATTGATATATCCTAATTTGGGAATCCTACCATAAGCAACCAAAAAATCTCACAAATTCATCTTTAATCATCCTACGGCATCACAACATGCAATTTGGACTATAAACCTATTAAGTGGGGCAAGTGCACACATAAAATCAAATCTTGAAAGAGATAAATGGATAATTAGAAATAAATAATAATCTAAACCAATTTAAATGCCTAATTTAATTATCCATGTGAAATTAATTAAATTATAAAAAAGGACATTCAAAAATCAAGAATATCCTAAGTTTTGATGATTACATTTTGTGAGTTGTCAAGCCCTTAAAAATATCTCAAAATATCTCAGCCATGCCTATTCATTACAAATAGTGAGGTTTTGACACCTTTTAACTCCATCAGGGTAAATTAACTCATGTAGGTTAAATTTTAACCCATTTCTTGTTTAAACTATGCTTTAACTCACCTTGAGTTGGGGTTAGTTCCTAAGCCTATAAATACAAGCATTTGCATCTTCATTTAGAGAGATTGAACATAGTAAAGTTATGATGTATATTTTGGTACATGATTCAAATATATAGTGCTCTAATTCCAAAATCACAAGCCAAATCCAACATCAAGCCATAATCCATAGTGCCAAGGAGAGGGGATAGCAAAGCTCCATTGCCAAAGACTCTTTGAGCACAAGTCGAACAAGCCACACAATAAATATTTTGGAGTATTTAAGGAAGCTAAGTAATCTAGTATTATTTTCATTTTAGTTAAGTTTTCCATTAGTTTTGTTCATTATTCTACCCCTATGATATAGCCAAGTAAGTGTTAGCATTTTAGTGTGTTTTCTTCAAGGTTTTTTACTTGTTCTAACAATTGAACTAACCTCCCTTCTTGGATTCCTTGATCAAAAATGGCATGCATGATGGGGCTTTAAACACCGCACATACCAATGAGACCAAGATAAAACTCATAAATCTTTAAATCAATGCTTTAATATCTTAAAAATTATATTTTTATCTTTGTTTTTGCCATATTTATGATTTTTGTGCTAACTTAGATCCACACAGAGACCGACATCAGTCAAGAATAACTAACATGGATTCTATTAAACCATCATTAGTTATACCTAACTGAGATTAGTTCTAGGTATCCATCATCGATCAACTTTTAGGTTGAAATATGGTTTACAAAAATTGTATTTTGAATCTTTTTATCATTATTAATAGTTATTTTTTAGTTTCTTTGACCTTTAAACTCATTACCTAATCATTGAATTATAGGTTTTGAGATGTTTTTATCTAATTTTGGGCTAATTAAATTTTTTTAATCTCATGTTGGTTTTTACTTAGAGGTGTAGGCAACCAATCTTGGTATTTATCAATTGGTATCGGTTATTATCAACCAACATTAGTTCCATGATAATCAACATCCATCACAGATGATTGATATCACTCTCTATGTTTTTAAAATAAGAAACCCAAGATCTATATTTTGAAAGTTTGTTTGCTCATCATTAAAAGTGATTCAAATCAAGTGGAAAATCTCTAACCCTTGCAATTCTAAGGTGGAAATAAGACATGAATTTTCAAGTTTAGACTCATGAACATTTCATTTTGGGTATTTAAAATAAATTTAGCTAACTCTTGTACACTTCATTTTTGGTGTTAAAAGGAATTGTTAAATCTTGAACATTTGATTTTAATGCTTAAAAGGAACTTATAATTTTTAAGTCTAAAAAATTAATTTTGGTGCCAAAAATGAATATCTTAAGTCTTGAACATTTCAATTTGAGTGCTTGAAATGAACATAGGTGTTTTTGCTTAAGTTATTTTGCGTAAATTCTTACAAGTTTTTTAAATAAGCCAAGGGGAAAATTAACTTAATCAAACATTTCAATTGATGTAAAAAATAAAAATTCACTTAGATTTCAAATTCTTGAGAGTGTTTATTATTTGTTTATTTATTTGTGCAAAATGAATAGTGCATGTATGCTCTCCCCTATCCCCTATAGGGAACTCAGGTGACCAAAAGTGCCTTTTCACTTGTAATTTGTGCCTAGTCCAAGGTGTGGAAAGAATTTTGTCTAGGTTCTCCCTAAAATCCATATGGTTTGGGTGATCCAAAAAAAACCTCTAAAGTCTTTCCACTAGTCCTTTATTTCATGCAATGTGGCTTGTGAAGGGGAGTTCATAGCTTCTTCATGAATCCTTTAGTGAAGCATTGACCTAAGGTTTCATCTCTTGATAGTTTTTCAATTTTGTTCCATAGTGGGGTATATAAATGAGGGTATGCATAATATGAGAGCCAAGAGGTTGAGTGGTTAACATCATCTTTTGTAATAAATGCTTGAGTTAGGTCTGGTTAACTAGGGGATTATAGTAAGTAATCTATGATGGGAATCTCTATGAAAATAAATAGATCCTTGCATAGTAAGTTAACCAATATGAAATCAATTGATGTGATGCTTCTCTAATGTTAATCACACTTAGGATCAATCTAAATGTTCAAAACTATAGTTTTAGTCAACCCCATTTGACCAACCTTATCAGTTTAGGGCTTAGGATGATTTACTTAGTTGTATTTGGTATTTTTCCTTTATTGATTATTCTTTTTAGTCTAAATATTTGTTTGTCTTCCCACGTCAAAATGAGTTATTTGTCCACACTACTCCATTATTTGAGGAAGCATTATGCTATCCATTTGACACTGTGCTTTTGCCTTAGACTTTTTATGTCAAAAATGTTGTGTGTGTCACTTAATTGAAGTGGGTAATGTTATGATATTGAAATAATTTTAGGTTTGTACCTTTGAGTCTTTGAAACAAACCATTATTTATACCTTTAGAGAGTGATAACACCATTATGTTTCTCAAATTGTTTCATAAAATCATCTTATCTTGTGTACAAGTTTTACATTTGAACCATGTATGCCTTTGTGGTCTTTGTCTAGTGTTGTTATGCTATTTAATTTGGTCTGAATTATTTGTTCAAAAATAAAAAGTTTTCATAAATTGAGTTTTTAATTAACCTTAACAAGTTTAAACTAAAACATTGATTGATTTCTACTTAGGCCTTATCTAATTAGGGCTTAGATACTGATCTTTCTCTTTTGGATTGTGTAACTTAGGTTAATTATTTACCCAAATTAAAAAAGCTATTTGTTTGTACCATTGTTTGGTAGAAAAAAAATTATCCCCAAATGACTTTTAGTTTGTGCTTCATACCAATTTAACCAAGTTCATGTTTAGAATCAAGTGCTTTATATATGGCAAACTGTTCCAAGTTTGTTAGATTAAATACCCCTTTGTTTTAAGTATATATTTTTGATGTTTTATTTGGCCAATAATCTTAGCACATGACTTTGTTTGAGCCTATATTTTGATACCACATTTATCTTAAATACCTATCAACTTTTATTTTCCTAGTTTAGACCTATTTGGAACTTTTTGAACCTAGAGTTTGGCATTTTAAGTTTCATTCATCCACTTGATCGTATCTATGTGAGTAATTTAACATTAGACATTTTATGTTACAATATTTTATACCATGTTTTTTCACAAATCATTTTGGAGATACAACTCCATTCCTTTGACTAAGTTAGACCTAGTTTAAAACTTTTGTCTTTTTAGACAATTTTTTTAGAGTTTATAGAATTATAACCCTTATTTTCACAAAACATTCACCATTTATTTAACCATGTCTCATTATACATGTAGTAGTGTCATGTACTATTTAAGATATGGAAATGTTGTCTCATAAGATGACTTTGTTCAAAACCCTTATGGCGATGATGTTGTTTGTGAGATGGATCCTTATCCACCTTACAATGCTAAAATAGGGGAATAAAGTGAAGACCTTTTAGACCATTATATTTTAAACATGCTTCATACTCAGAGTAGGACCAAGAGCAAATGGCCTAATACCTCCCTAACATACCTTCGATTACAAAACAAGTCCAAAAATAACCATATTACATTATAATGCCATCGGCTTATGATCCATACTTGTTTGATAATCACTTTCTTGAAAACAAGGATGAAGTATCAGTTAGAGCCAAAGAGCTAGGGGTTAAGTTTTTGATAGACTTTCCCCATGAAAACTTGCCAAGCCTAGTAAGAGGGCCTTATAACATGCCTTATAATTAGGCCAATGGACATGCCACTTCAAACAACCCTCATGCCATAGTGTTGATATCATATTAGGACCCTTATATATGTAGGAAAGGGACTCCTATAATATCACTTCATTTAGATGAAGACAACTTACCATAAATATTTAAACCTAACATGTAACTTTAACAATAAGACCTTGTTAAGCATTCCTCTTATTCATCTAGTTCCCTTAATATGAGTTTTAATGTAACTAACAAGCTAATAAAATTAGTGTATAGACCCATTTGTGAAAATTAATTTATTATAAAACATATTCAATCCTCCAACTATAAAAAAAGTATCTTTTGATTCTATGCAGAATAGTGAGCCAAACCTAGTGGATAATGCACAAACAATGTCCAATCTAGACCAAAGTGATTTTAACACACAAACATATAGTCCAAAACAAAATGTGCCTTTATTTAACACCATTAGTGTTTTTAAAATTTATGGGGCCAAAACTTCTACCTCCCAACCTCAAATAACTACCTCTAATATGTAACTAGTTGCTTCTTCAAGTACTCAACCTCAAGGATTAAGTGGTCAAATAATGATTAGTGCCATAAATCAATAAAATGTGATGAATTTACTCCATCTAAATAAATTTTTAGTAACATTCCACAATAATAGGCATAATATAACATACCCACATAGTATAGGTACAACATCTTACCACCTCAATAGGGGAAACCAATGTTCTACCTTGTTAGGTCTTCAGTTGTAAACTAGCATGTTAATATAAAACCAAATTATGACTAATCAAAAAATACAAGTATTGGTCAATGAAAAATTATGAATCTCCAACATGCATCTACTTCCCAATAATGTTTGCATAGCCAAGAGGTTCTAATGTTTGACAAGTACCAATTAGGTAACAATTACCTCTTGTGCCAAATATGACATAATTTTAATGATATGTCCTTGGTTCATAAGTCCCCCTCAATCATTAAGATTCAAATAGTTGATAGTATGTCCCTATTTAACCTCAATTGGCATAATATAGCCATATCCCTCCATCTTAGCCTAAATTTCCCCAAATATAGGCCCATATACCCAAACCCAACTAGAATATCACACCACAATGCATGCAGTTTTAACAATCTCACCCAAATCTATGTATGCATATTCTTGGTTCATTCTTGACCAAACCAACATTCCATAACAAACTCAACCTTCACCTCAAGCCAATGTTCCCATTGGTTTCCTTGCACAAGAGTTATACCAAATGAAGGATATAATCACTCCATCCAAGATGGGAAAAAGACTAAAATGTTTAAATTGGACAACATGTGTTCTTACACTTTTAATATGAATTATTTATAGATACCATTTCCTCTAAGATACGAACCACCAAAGTTTTAGAAATATAAGGGGAAAGGTGACCATAAGGCCCAATTAGTAGAATTATTTGTTGCATGCCAAACAATGGCCTATAGCAACATATACCTTTTATTGTTGTTTCCTAGAAGCCTAGCAGGACAAGCATTAGAGTGGCTCCTAAAATTACCAAAGCATTCATTATCTGATTTTGATGATCTTTTGGACAAGTTCATGAAGCACTTCTCTTACAATCTCAAGCAAGATATTTCATTGGTATATTTGATGCAAACTAAGTAGAAGGTTGGTGAAAGTTTCACAAGTTATCTATAGTGATAGAGATCCCTTGTAAGCTAATTCACCCACAATCTACTAGATATGAAGCTAGCTACTGTGTTTACCAAAAATTTACACAATGAGATATCTTACTATCTAGAGTTATAGTGTGCACATAATTTTAAGGAAATCATTAACAAAGGTTTGTTAGTTTAAAATACCTTATTAACAAATAGATCATTAAACTTAGCTCATCAAATTAGAGCTTGAATCAAACCTAGAAAAATGGCTAAAATTAAAACCTAATCCAAGCACAAGCATCATAACCTACCCATGCCAATAGTTATGACAAACCCAAGTAGTTCAATCATAATAAGAATGTTGTGGGGAATGAAATAACTAAGTCACAACATGTCCAAATTGTGTAATCAACATCTTCTCAACCTACATTGTACATGCACATTACTCCTCACCAACAACCCATTCAACAAATGCAATAATTGAAACCACCTAAACTAGTGCAACAAATATAACAACATTTGCCTTTTTAAAACCCTCTTCCAAGGAGAATTGTGCCTACTAATTATGTCTTTAGTGACCTTGGATAACCCATTGAATCAATGTTTCACAATCTCACCACAACTAATTTGATTAACTATCACATTTTGAAACATTATCCTAAGAGGATTGACTATCCAAACTAGTGCATGCAAAATGAATTCTAAAAGTATCTTAGGGTTAATGGACATAATTTGTGTTCTATGCAAATTAAACATTTGATTGAAAATATGTTGGAAAATGCAGAGATCACTTTGCATCATAGAGCTTCCACATTCAATTATAGCCTCAACATTTATCTAAACCCATTTCCATAACATAACAACCAACAAAAACAATAATCATGGAAAGGACAAAGACAAAAATAATATCAACAACTAAGGTAGAACCAACAAAATCAATAAAATCATTAGTAGAACCAATAATGTCAAATGAATGGACATAACCAAAGCCAAAGTGATGCCAAGAAACAACATACCTACCATGTAGTTGCACATGAATATAAAAAAGTTATGGACATATTATATAAGGTTGCATTAACACCATCTCCATTAATCTAAGATGAAGAACCAGTCAAGCATGACCATTGTTAATCATTCCCAATCAACTGATCCATGGTGATGATCTTTCCTTGATTTGGGACCAAAAATAAGCATACTATCAAATAGGGATTCCCACTTTTGGACCTTATATTAATAACTTATCATTAGCCCATAACCATGAAAAAGTATATTGACAACCGAGACATATCCTACTAGCTCCCCTCCACCATCATTTGCTAATAATAATGGTCTTATATCTATTCCTTATTATGAAATTAAAATTTTATGGTCAAAGATTACCATACCATCCCCATATACATCGACCACTTCAACTATCATCCAACCAACATTTCTAGCTAAGAACAAGCCATTCCATACTATCCAAGAAAAGATGTATGATATTATGGAATAATTAAAAAAACATGCTTGCACACATCTCCATTTTAGATTTGTTTCATACATCTACTATCCACAAGAACATCTTAACTAAATTCCTTAAGCAATCCTAAGTTCCTAATGACATATCTCCAGATAAATTTCAAGCTTTGGTTGGACACCTCGCTCTAGGCCAATAATTAAACATTGACCAAAGTGATATGTCATCCCTTATCCCTCTGCATAATAATCCATTTTACATCAAAGTTGTCATAATGTGGCATAAAGTGAAACATGTCCTCATAGATAATGGATCAAGCCTTAATATTATGTCTCTAAATCTCGTCAAGCTTCTAGGGTATACCAAGATTGATTTATAGTTATAAATGATCACCATTAAGGTATATGATAATGAAGAATGGGAATCACAAGGCACCATCATCTTGTCAATTATCATTGGGCCCTTAACCCATGATACACTATGCTATGTGTTAGACATAGATTTGTCATATAACATGATTTTGGGTAGACCTTGGATATATGAAATTCATGTAATACCATTAACATTGCACCAGTGTGTCAAGTTCCCCATTTAGGTATGAAAGTTATCGTATTTGGATATTTGTAGCCATACGAGCATTGTAAACATTTAGAGGTTGAGTACCAAAGCTATAATTATCAAATTAGCTTAAATATGGTTGCCAAGAAAGAAAAAGGGAAATAAATACTTATTGATTCATCAGAGGTCAACTGTATTGACCTTGATACCCTTGATTCCATTTCCCACATACTGCCTCCTAAAATATTTAATCATTATACCATCTTGGCTAATGGTTGAGGAGAATATTTGACACATGATACCTTCCACATTGCTAATCTTCCACATAATTCCAAGTCCTTTGGAAGACAAAAAGCCAAAACACCTTGAATACGATGGAAAAGAAAGGGTAAATGCCACCTACATAGTCCAAAACCTATCACTTTTATACTGACTTATAGCCAAGAATAGGACCCTCTTGTAGACAATGAATCATGGTTGTATAAAGACAAATTAGCCAACTATTACATTAATGCTAGGTATCCCATTTGGAACATAATCATGAAGAAATATTCCTATGAAGGAAGAGGCCTTGGGATAAATCAACAAGTTCCACTTAAGCCAATTTATATCACTCAATACAAAGGAACATATGGTTTTGGATTTAAACCACCTAGGGTGACCCCACATATATTATTTGAGTTCCATTACAAATGACTAGTGATGACAATGTTGATAGTGAAGAAAAGTCCAATCATAGGCATTTTGATAACCTAGCCCATATCAATTTGTTTGAAACTAATGGCATTTATATCCTTTGACCAATTATTTGCCATAATCTACTTCCATTGTATTATCCCCAACTAATAGATTGGGGTCAACAAGAATCAACAATGTAAAGAGATATAGTAAAGAGAAAGGCCAGTCTAGTGGTCAAAACCTATTTTACACACCACTACATGGTGGTGTTAAACCTTAATCAAACATACCTTAGGAGACACCAATGATGAACTTGCCTATGGATTTGACTTCATCCTTGAAAATCAACAATATTTTGATCAAATCATCCAAGAGTTTCTAATAGTATTTTTTACATGGCCATCCCTACCATTTGGGGATTCTAATTCATCATGCCTAGGAAAAATCCAAGAGATAGTCCTAATAAAGTAATCTACTATTACAGACCAATTTAAATCTTTGTTGACTATTCTAGAAGATTGTTCAACCCTTCTAGTGGAGGACATAATAGAATTTAACATTAGAACTCCATATGACCTGAAATGGATTAAATTAAGTGTTTCCCTCACTAAGGAATAATGTGAAGTCTTTACATCATTATTTAGGGAATTTATTGATATATTTTCCTAGACTTATTCCAACATACCTAGTTTGGACCTTGCCTTGGTTATTCACCACCTCATGGTACATATTGATGCTAAACTTATGAAACAAAATTTACAAAGTATTCATCCTTGCATTGTTGTATTATTCAAGAAAGAGTTGGATAAACTCTTAGAAGCGAGATGTATTAGGTTGATTGACTACTCAGATTGGATCTCTAATATTGTGCTAGTCAGCAAGAAGCCAAAAGGAATCATAATCTACATTGATTTTAGGGACATAAACAAGGCCTTCCCTAAGGAAAAATTTTCTTTACCAAACAATGACATGATTATTGACTCCACAATATGTTATGAATTTCTTTCAGTATGGTCAAATTTTAAGGCTATAGCTAGATCTAGATTGCACTAGAAGACCAACATAGAATAATGTTCACCATTTTATGGGGAAAAATATATTATCAAGTTATACCACTTGGTCTAAAAAATGCTAGGGCTACCTACCAAAGATCCATGATAATCATATTTCATAATATGATGCATACCAATATGGAAGACTATATTGACAACATACAAGGTAAATCAAACACCATGGTTGATCATCTAATAGCACTGAGGAGGATATTTGAGTGACTATATGAATACAAAGTTAGGATTAATCCTAAGGAGTGTTTTTTTGGATTTATTTTAAGAAAATTTCCTGGCTTCATTGTGTCTCACCAAGGCATTGAAGTTGATCTATCCAAAGTATGAGTCATTATAGATATGCCACCATCAACTAATTTGAAGCAACTTTATACTTTGTAAGGCAAGATCTAGTCTATTTGATGCTTCATATCTTAGTTGGTCAAAAAGTACCATCAATTTACACATCTACTAAAGAAAAGGGTAGAATTTCATTAGTATAATGAATCCCATAGATCTTTCTAATGATTGAAGGACTATCTAGTAAATTTACATATTTTATTTCCTCCTATGCTAGGAAATCCATTCTTGCTATAACTATTAACTACTGACAAATCCTTGGGGGCACTTATAGCTCATCATGATGATAATGTAAAGGAACATTTAATGTACTATTTAAATTATACACCTATCATGTATGAGCAAAATTATATGCCCATTGAAAAATCCTATTTAGCTATGGTTTCACAGCTTAGAAACTACAACATTACATGTTAATAAACAAGACCATGGTTATTTTCAAAGTAGATCCACTCAAGTGTCTACTATATAAAATAGATTTACAAGGCCACATGGCCAAATGGATCATGCTTCTTAGTGAGTTTGAGATAGAATATGTCAAATAGAAAGCTATCAAGGGACAAGTTCTTATAGATCAATGTATTGAAGCACACCTTGAAGATATCAAACAACTAACATTATAATTCCTAGATGAATCCCTTATGACCATTGTAGACACCTAAATCTGGCCACCAATAACCTCTAACTAGTATTTTGACCAATTCTTACCAAAATGCACAATTTAGCCTAAAAATACTAAAACATGCTAAATGATGTGAAATTGACATATTCAAGTGTTGATTTTGGCCAGGGTATCCCTAAATAGAGAAATGAAATTTATGGTTGAGAAAACTTTGATCATTTCATTTTGAGTCAAAATGTTAATTCTGCACCTAGGTGCTTTGCATTGCTCTTTTCTAACAATTATTTTGTACAAGACACATGCCTTTATTATTTGTTTTTGGTAACATCCTAAATGGGATAATAGATCTAACACATCTAACATCACCTTTCAATTCCAATCCAATCAAATTTGGACCAATAACAAGGGCATTTTGATCAATTTGAGTAATTTGTGCACAAAGTGCTTAAACATGCTTAAGATATACTTAACCCAAATCAATGCTTAATTAATAATTAAAATGAAACTTGTTGAATAATTTGTTCTGGAAATGAATATTAAATATCTACATCATTAGGTGACCTCATTTATTGGGAAGACATCCCTAAGTCATAAATGCCATAAATATCTAGACTCATGCTTCCCATGCCTCATCAAAACTCTCCATGCCTCTTGATTTATCCTCTATCCCAAATATTGATGAGCCTATTTATCAATTTTAAATGAATAATTTGATTAATCCTTAGCCATACATCTGAATCCTGAGATGGACAATTCAGGTTGATTTTAGACATTTGTAAAAATCTATAAATAGGAGGCCTTACCACATCATTTCTAGGTTATTTTGGTGAAAAGTTATTATGCTTAAATATCTTCAAAAGTCTTGATAATGCAAATTTATAATGCACAAATGATTCCAAAAGACATTGTAATTAGTGTTACCATGCCGAATTGATTCCAAGCTAAGCCAAGCCAAAGCCATAAGGTGTCAAAGAGAAGAAGAGATAGCCAAGTCTCCTTTGATGAAGACTTCATGAGCACAATTTGAGAAAGACATTGTAACAAGCATTTTGGATCATCCAAGGAAGGTAAAAGAGCATTTTTTTTGCATTTTAGTTGTGTTTTATTCATGTTTGTTAGTTAATCTCTCCCTAGTGTCTAGGCTTAGAGATATTATGCTACTTAGTGTGTTCCTTTCATCTTGTTTTCATTTTGAAAATAAAACCATACTAACCATCCTCTCTTGAGTCAAATTCATATATCACATATGGCACACTCGATGGGACTAGACACATCACACACATGAAGAATATCATTTTGTAGCTTTTAAATTATGTTTTAGATCATTAAAACTCATATAGATTGATTTTATAACTTTGTTTTGCCATTTTTTGTTTACCATGGGTTTACACAGTAACTGATGTCAATTAGTAAAACTGACATCAGTTGGATAGCTATCATCAATCACATTGGTATAACTGATGTCAGTTAGATAAAAATTATCAATTAGCAAATATAACTATCATCGGTTATATGACTGATGTTGATCATTGTGTTTTTCTTAAAACACATACCTAAGAGCTCTTTTTATAAATTCCATTGTTTCAAACCCAAAAGAGCTTCAACACTAGAGGACATGCTAACATTTTTATTGTAGGACCAAGCATGACATTTTTTAAAAACATGTTTAGATCACCTTTTACATGCTTAAAATGAATTATGAACATTATTTTTAGTCCTTAAAGTAATATTTAGGTGCTTAAGTGAGTTTTTAGCATTAGTTTTCAAAGTTATAACTAAGACCATGGGGTCAAATGAACACCACCTCATTTTCATTTGGGCTTAAAAATGAACTTGTTAGGTTGTGGAGCTAAAAGATTCACTGATGCAAACATGGAGGAGGTTGCTGAGTTACAGAGAAACCAACGTCAGCAACACAAATGACGTTGGTCATCTTCAGTGTTCATAGTAACCAACATCGGTTATGGGTTAGCCAACATTGGTTAGACAGGAACCGACATTGGTAGCGTGTGTGTGCATGCGTTTGCATGCGCTTCCAAAACTAGTCATATTTTAGATAGATAGTTTGTTTACATGTAAAAGACTAATTTTAGTCTTGAGTCTGCATTTCTAATTATTGTAATTAAAATTATAATTATTGTTTGCATGGGATCTATATAATAGACTCATGGGGCTATATTGTAATCAAGGGACAAGAAAGAGATTCTTTCAATTATAAGATCTAGGTTTGCAGTTATGCAAAACCAGGTTGATCTGTAGGTTGTGCAAGATCAAGTAGAAGATCTACATGGTAAGTAAGATCATTTGATCTATAGGTTGTTGCAAGATCAAGGAGATCTACTGGATTACTTTGAGTACTTGGTACTAGCAGTATTGTTACTGACTGGTGGAGGGTACAACTTTGTGTTTGAGTTGTGGTTGTAATTGGTTGGGAGAGAAAGAACTCTTGAGGGAGAATTACTGGTATACCCAAGAGGTGTGGAAAGAGTGTAATCTCTTCTTTATATTTCCTTCTGGAATGAGTTGAATACAATTGTGTATTGTCTCTCAAATTTTGTGTTGTTTCTAATTCTAGTTACTTATTACTTCTGGTTAAATTCTGTGTTTAGTGTCTTATACAAGGTAATCAATTGTGCTCCTAATCCTGACAAAGTGGTATCAAAGTGAGGTTGCGGGTTCATAAAGCCTAGTTCAGAGCACATTAGTGTTTGATTATAGGTCACTCTTAGGGGTTTCTGATTGAGTGGGAGTAAATCAATGGCAGAAGAAAGTAAGCTAAAAATGGAGAAATTCAATGGCAAGAATTATCAATTATGGAGGATGCAGATAGAAGACTATCTGTATCAAAAAGATCTATA
The DNA here is from genome assembly GCA_037957365.1 of Torreya grandis. Classification (NCBI taxonomy): domain Eukaryota; kingdom Viridiplantae; phylum Streptophyta; class Pinopsida; order Cupressales; family Taxaceae; genus Torreya; species Torreya grandis. The sequence continues at coordinate 138,651 of JARHVA010001449.1, forward strand.
CTTACCATTGGGTGGGGTTGCAATCAAGCCCATGGATATGAAAGATGAAGAATGGAAGGTTATTGATTAGAAGGCTCTAGGATCTATAAGGTTGAGCCTGGCATCATCTGTGATTTCCAACTTATCACAGGGTAAGACAATGGTAGAGTTAATGGAATTTTTGGCAAATTTATATGAAAAACCCTTAGCTTCAAATAAGGTATTTCTTATGAAGAAATTATTTAATTTTCAAATATTGGATGGTGGATTGGTACATAGTCATCTTAGTGATTTACATGGATTAGTAAATCAATTAATTTTAGTCAATATTGTTTTTGATGATGAAATTAAGGCTCTCTTAATCTTATGCTCATTACCTGAAAGTTGGGATAGTTTGGTAATGGCAATTAGTAATACTGCGTTTACTTCAAATATATTGAAAGTTGATGATGTTGTTAGTGTAATCTTGAATGAATAAATTCATAGGAAAAACATAGGGGAATCATCAGGGAATGCTTTAAGTGTTGAAAGTAGGGGAAGGCAAAGAGAGAAGATCAAGAAAGGGAAATCAAGGTCAAAGATAGGTAGGAGATCCAAATCTAGGTATGGCAGAATAATCTGCTAGAATTGTGGAAAGAAAGGGCATGTAAAGAAAAATTGTTGGTTGGTAGAAGATCAACATGAAGGAAATGAAGAAGCAGATGTTGTAGGTATTGTTTCACAAGATGCTCTTGTCTATTCCTTGGATAAAGTGGAATCTTGGGTGTTAGATTCTAGTGCCTCTTTCCTTACAACCCCAAATAGAGAATTTTTTCATGAATATGTCCAAGGAGACTTTGGAGAGATTTATTTAGAGGATGGTAAGTCTTATCAAATGGTTGGCAAAGGGAAAGTGCAGCTGAAATTGCAGACGGGCAACACATGGGTGTTGAAGGAGGTCATGCATGTCCCAGTCCTGAAGCAGAACTTGATTTCTATAGGAAAATTAGGTGATGAGGGATGCACAGTAACTCTCACACTAGATTCTTGGAAAGTTTCCAAGGGTGCACTTGTTTTATCAAGAGGTAAGAAAGTAGGTACTCTTTATCTATCTACTTGTATTACTAATTCTCCTTCTGATTTATCTACTTCAAATGTAGATGCAAAGATGTGGCTTCGTAGGCTTGGTCACATGAGTAAGAAGGGGATGCATGTTCTTGAGTCAAAGGGTAAGAGTTTAGATCCAGAAAACATATATCAAGATTTATACAAGCAACAGAAGAAAGTGAGGTTTCTTGAAACACATTCTACAAGAAAGGATTGGGTTTATGGCATAAAGAGGAAATTTGATGTTTTTGACAAGAACAGGAAAGCCTTAGTTTTTAAGGAGAAGATAATGGATAGAGATCAGCTTAAGGGGCTAAATAATTTTGAGTAGGGAAATTTGGACAAGATTATGATCCAAGATAAGCTCGTGGGTAAAAAGTCATCACTCATAGGAAAACATAGTTACCGACATCAGTCAGGTGGAACCAACGTCGATCAAGTAGGTACTGACATCAATTATGTGCAAATTAGAGTCAGTGGTGTTAGGTAGGTGGAGATTGATGTCAGTTAGGGAATTGACATTGACAACCAGGTGGACACTGATGTCAATCAGGGAACTAGTGTCAGTGATCAGGTGAGATCGACATCAGTCAGGTGCAGACCAGGGTTGACCAAAAAATGGATTTTGCGTAGACAAGAAGCCGTCAAGGAGTTTCCAATGCCCATGAGGAGGACTGAAAGTGTAAGTAAGCCTCAAATTATTTATTTCCCTTCTTTACACTACTTGTTGCTCACTGATGGTTAAGAACCAGGGAGTTTTAAGGAAGCAGAGCAGGTAGAATCTAGGAAATAGTGGGAGCATGGCATGAATGAGGAAGTTGATTCCTTGGATGAGAAACAAATAGGAGATTTTGTAGAGTTTCTAGCTAGAGAGAAAGCACTAAAATATGAATGGATTCATAGGTTAAATAAGAGAGAGAATGGACACGTGAGATAGAAGGCCAAGTTATATGGTCTTGAGCAGGCTACAAGACAATGGAGGTTTGACAGGTGTATGACAAAGCATGGCTTTAGTCAATGTCAATATAACCATTGTGTTTCCTTTACCAGGTTGGATAATATTAGCTTCATTATCCTGTTACTATATGTTGTGTGTATGCTTGTTGTAGGGTCACACATGAAGGGAGTTGCTGAGCTAAAGGTAAAGTTAGTTCAAAGTTGTGTCATGAAGAATTTGGAAGCAGTGAAATTCTTTGTCATGAGTATTCCTAGAGACAGGGAAGATCATAGTTGATGTTGTCTTAGGATGATTGTGTGAATAAGGTAGTGGTGAGATTCAATATGTAGGATGCAGAATCGGTTACCACACCTATGGATGGACAGTTCATAGAATAGTGTCCCAATTCACATGATGAGGTTAAGTACATATGTACTAGACCTAATATTGCCCAAGTAGTGGGTGTTGTTAGTGATTTCATGGCCAATTTGGGAAAGAAGCACTAGAAAGCAGTTTAGTGGATTCTCAGGTATCTAAGAGGCACCAGCAGTAGGTTAACATGCTATATAGGGTCAAGGACTTCTCTACATGGGTATGTAGATTCGGATATGACAGGTGACTTGGATGATAGGAGTAGCACCATAGGATGTGTGGTGGTTAGTCTTCAAGATTGAACTTAAAGAGGAATACAAGCTAGGAAACAAAATTAGATGATGTACAGGTACATGTATAGATGCAACTATTTATCTCCAAGTTGGAGATTGTTAGGTTGTGGAGCTAAAAGCTTCAATGATGAAAACATGGAGGAGGTTTCTGAGTTATAAAGAAACTGACATTGGCAGTGTAACTAATGTCATTCATCTTTAGTGTTCACAGTAACCAATATTAGTTATGGGTTGGCTAACATCGATCAGATAGGCACCAACATCGGTAGCCTGTGTGTGCATGCGCTTCCAAAAATGGTCTTATTTTAGACAGACAGTTTGTTTGCATGTAAAAGACTAATTTTAGTCTTGAGTCTACATTTCTAATTATTGTAATTAAAATTCTAATTATTATTTGCATGGGATCTATATAATAGACTCATGAGACTGTATTGTAATCAAGGGACAAGAAAGAGATCCTTTTGATTATAAGATCTAGGTTTGCATGTGTGCAAAACCAAGTTGATATATAGGTTGTGCAAGATTAGGTAGAATATCTACATGGTAAGTAAGATCATTTGATTTGCAAGTTGTTGCAAGATCAAGGAGATCTACTTGGAGTACTTTGAGTACTTGGTACTGGTAGTATTGTTACTGATTGGTGGAGGGTACAACTCTGTGTTTAATTTGTGGTTGTAATTGGTTGTGAGAGAAATAACTCTTGAGGGATAATTATTGGTACACCCAAGAGGTGTGGGAAGAATGTAATATCTTCATTGTATTTTCTTCTAGAATGAGTTGAATACAATTGTGTATTGTCTCTCAAATTTTGTGTTGTTTCTGATTCTAGTTACTTATTACTTCTGGTTAAATTCCATGTTTAGTTGCTTATACAAGGTAATCAATTGTGATCCTAATCCTAATTGAACTCACCTTTCCAAATTTTTTGTATTTACTTAGTTGTTTAAGTTAGATTTTTATTTGGAAAAAAGGAGGATACCGCATGTATTCTCTTCCATTTGTCCCCTTTAGGGAACCCTTGAAATTAAAAGCACCATTCCTATTACAAATAGCTTAGTCCAAGGCTTAGAAATAAATTCATCTAAAACACTCTCCAAAACCTCATCAAAGTTTGGGTGACCTTGAAAATGACCCTAAAGTCTTTATACTTTCATGCTTTCTTTGTTTTTATGTAAACTTGGCTTATGAGGGGGATGTCATTACCTTCCACAAGTTATTTAGGGAATATTTTAACCCATGATTTCATATTGCAACATTGACTTCACTTAATCCTTCTAAGTTGCACATGGGATGTATCTACATTTGGACATTACACTACACTAAACAAATAATAGGATGTAGTGGTTGTAAAAATGACTAGACATTTTTATAACTAGCTAATGCTATGGTCACCTAATTTCCATGCTTGTATTTTGCATCATTTGATGTGAAAGTCATTGTGCAAGTGATTCCCCTAGAATGATCAAAAAACCAATTAGTTTTAGTCAACCACATTTTTCCATACCCTTGCTAGGATTTGGATGAATATAATTAGTGTATTTTTGGATCATTTTCTCATTTGGTATGTTTTAAGACTAAAAATTGTTTGTTTGTTCATAAATCCATGTCAAAACTAATTTTTATATACACCACTCTTTTGTCTAAAGAGGCATTATGCTGGCCATTTTATAGCACACTTATGCCTTAAATTTTTTTCTAAACTTGTTTTGTGTGTGTGTCATTTGAGTTGTGGAAGGTAGTGTTATGCTTCCCAAATAATGTTAAAACCATTTTCCCTTTGAGTATTTTTAAGCATAACATAGATCACATCATTTGATAATGTTTACACCATTAGGTTTCTTAATTTTTTTCAAGACATGTTTATCATTGTATCAAAAACCATTTGTTTCAAACTATGTTGTGTATACCATTTGGACCTTTGTCTTATACCATCACATTGTCCAATTTTCTCTAGCTTGTTTGGTCATATCCTAGTTTTTTCCATTGATTTTTCAATTAGGCTTGTCAATTTTAGATTCAAATATTGATTTATTTATTTTTAGGCCTTAATTCATGGGGTTGATACATAGATCTTTCTCTTTTGGGTTGCATAACTTCAGTTAATGGATTACCTAAATTTGAAAACTATTGATTATTTTTTTATTTAGAGCCTATCCTCATCATTGTTTGTGACTTTATTTGGGAAAACATAGTCTTTCTTAAAAGATCCTTTTGTCTTATGCCTTATGCCAATTGATTATGTTTATGTTTGATTCTATGTGTCAGGTTTATGTCAAATTTGTTTCCAAAATTGTTAGATTAAAGCAAATCACATCAGCCTTTGTTTCAAGTCTAGCTTTTGATGCCATTTGGCCAAAAGTCCTAGTATATACCTTTATTTTTTTTGAGCTTATCTTTTGACCCCACACTTGGATAAAATGCCTAGTAACTCAATTTTATTCTTTCCTAGTTTAGACCTTGTTCGAAACACTTTGACCTAGACTTTTGACATGTTAGTTTTTATTTATACATTTGACTTTTTGTGCATATAACATTTGATTTTAGGCTATTTTATGCCAAGTCTTAGCAAGAATCATTTTAGAGATACAACTCCACTTTCAAACCATATTGGAGATATAGCTCCACTCCTTCGACCAAGTTACACCATGTTTGAACCATTTGTCCTTTTGGACATAATTTTTCAGAGTTTGTAGAACTCTAAGCCTTTTTATTTTAGAGATTTCATCATTTATGTGGATTTGTCTCACTACACTTATGGTGGAGTCATATACAATATAACTTATAATAAAATGTTCATATAAAATCCCACTAGGAACCCCTATAGAGAAATATTTTATAAGAGGTTTTATTATTATCCCTATAATACTCCATATGGGAAACATAGTCAAAATCCACAAAATCCAAATTGAAACCTTGATTGGCATGAAGAGGCTTTTGAGGTAGAATTTTAATACCCAATATAGATAATATTATTTGGGATATAGATCCATACCCTCTTTGCAATAAGTAGTACATGGAACACAATCAAGAACTAGCTTATGGGCCAACTCACAACTGGGATGATGTGGTTTATGAGGAAGAATTGGATGATTTGGTCTATGCACATAATCAAGCTCCACCACATCATACCATTTCTATTCCAAGACTATAACTTCATACCATTCCCATACCAAGGTTTCATCCTTTAGTTTGTGGGAGCAATTAGGTTCCACAATGCCAAACTATTTCTATACCAAGACCTAGTACTTTGGATTATGTGAGAAATCATGCTCCACACCACCTTATCATTACCATCTCAAGAATTTTTCCTTTGGATTGTATGAGAAATCATTCTCCACACCACCCTATTATTACCATCTTAGGACTTTGTCCTTTAGCTTATGCAAGTAATCATGCTCCCCAAGGTCCCACCATTATCCAACCATAAGTCATTCCTCATCCAATACCAATCCCATCCAAATATCAACCCATTCAATCATTCAAATACCAAGATATGTTCAAAACTAGTATTTTCCAACTCATTGGAAACCAAATCCAAGATAACTAACCAATATAAGATGTTTCTATTGAATCAATTATTTGTGATAAGTTAACCTATGATAAATTGTTTATTGATCATATACTAGTTGTCAAGGAGTCTCACTCTGATGAGCCAGTATTTGTTGAGTCACTTATTAGTTATTATAACCACCTTTGGGAAAATCATTACCTCAACCATGTGCCTATTTTTTAAGAGCCTCTTATTGCCAAGCCAGTCTCTTGAGATTTTTCCCATCCTAGAGAAGTCCCACTCTAGCAAACCAATTTTTGTGGAGCCCATTATGCCATCACATGTTTTTACTTATCCAAAACCAAATATTCAACAATAAATCACTATATTAAAGTACCCATCAAATGAAGAATTAGAGTTAGAGTCAGGTTCTATTCTTGAACCAACATAGGATTTACCATTAGAATCTGAACCAACATCAATCTAAACATCAAATTTAGAGTCCCTTGAGTTAGAATCATATTTAGAAGAAGAATATGTTCATGATTATTACAACATTGGTTACACATGATTTATATATCAATTTGAATACATTTGTGATCCTTTTATGTTTTTTGAGGATGAGTACTTTAGCTTTGACACAAGTTATCCTCATATCTTCTACAAGGATTGTGTAGCCTCTCCTTATTCCATTACAATTTCATAGACCATTACCATCAACCAAAATAGCCATATCATTGACATTCCATCTCCCACTAGTGTTGATTGGGATCAACATAATCACACTTTATTGATCTGCATCCATGGTGACATAGTAGTTGAAGAAGATCAAGGAGGCCAAGACCACATTCATGTAGTATAAGAACACTCTCTTAGTATTTTTAGAGGTGCTAGGATACAATCAAAGTTCCAACTCAACATCTTTTAGTGAAACTTTTTCAAAATCACTAGAAGAGAATCAAAGTCAAAAGTGAACATTCCTTAGTGAAACCATCTTGAAGGTGTTGCGGGACAATCAAGATAACTTCATTGGTGAAAACCTCTTTGAGGCACCAATATCTAAGCACAAAAGTTCTTCACTTCTTGATGAATACAAAATCAAAGATCAAATAAAAATAGCTTCCTATCTACAACCTAATTAGATGGTAGCTACTCTCAAGATCAAACAACAGAAAAGTCTACTCATCCTATCAAAAGAACAAGTCATTGGACCCACCAAAACCAAAGTTATGTTGAATCCAACATCAATAACATTATGTGTGACTGAATGTCCTGAACTTCATTTATTTCCCAACTATTCCACATTCCATTATCATCAACCATTCCATTTCACAATCAAACCTACCATTCATTATTTGTCCTTCTTTACCATCCATGGCCACACTTTCTATTGTAGTGGCTACAAGGATACCTTGTCTTGATATTTGAAGGAATCAAAATTAATGACCAACAAAGATCACAAAAGCATTCTTGGCATCCAAATCTATAGGTATTTATTGTTGAAACAACTATTCAGATGAGGTATGGGCTAGCAATTAACATGGTCAAGTATTTTGTTTGTATTATTTGTTCAGTAGGATGTAAATCTCCCCATCAAGAAGAAAAATATAATCAAAAACCACACCTAGGCCAAAAACATGTACCATACCATTTCACATTTCCATGCTATTGCAATTTTTACATATCCTTTTTCCATTATCTCATATCTTTCCATTTACCCCATCACTTAGGGGCAAACCCTCTTACCATTTTGTCCATCCTACCATTCCATTCATATCTAGACCAATGCCTATTTTTAGTCATCTTACCCAATCCTATTTTGTTCTTTGTTTATTTGGTTCTTCCCATACCTTTTGTGAGAGGATTTTGATCAAGTTTCAATAATCAATCCAATCTATGTTTCAATGACAGTCTATAAAAGTAGTGTGATAGTTGATTTGGCAAGATATTTTTCATCCTATCAAGTTTCTTTATGTGAGCTTGATTATAACTGCCTATGGGAAAATCAATGTCTCACCAGTCTTGCTACTAATTATAACCACCTATGGTAAAATTAGTATCATTGAACTATGTCATTATCTCCTAGTTATAACTACCTATGGGCAAACTAGGGGCAACACTTGTTTATCATGCAGTACCACATAACCTTTCCATTACTATTTTCATTTGACTGGCCATTTGCCAAATTTGAAAACTTGTTGAGACCTAATTGGTTTTTCCTCACCTTTTATGTGAATGAAATTACTATGAGTTGAGGCCATTTTAAGACTATGTTGGTCATGATCAATTTGTGTTGAGGTTGCCTCAGTCCCCTTTTCCATATGCTCTCACCATTTTGTGAGCAAGCTAAGCCAAAGGCTCTCACCATTTTATGACTAGGTATCTTGTCATTCTATAATGAGTTAATATACATCAAAATTACAAAAACATTCATAATATTTCAAAAATCCAAAAATATTTTATCTTATCTAAGCTTAGGTAGTTATCCTTGATCTACCTTACTGGGATATGGTCATTGTTAGGATGCTTTATTTTGCTTTTCTTTTCAAGCTTTCTATTTGTTTGTTTATTTCAAGTTGTTTTATTTTTCATTTGTTTGTTTATTTTATTGCTTGCATGTTTGTTTTATTTTTGTATTATTGCCTTGACTCAGTCTATATGTGTTCATTGGGTGATTCCTCGAGCACATTATTCTTGAGTCCATCCATATTCATACATTAACATTATCATCATGGTTTTTATTATTAGTGAATTATTTTTGAGTGTTTATTGGATTGAGAGTCAGTCCTTATGCATATTTTAGCCAATTCTTCATGGTGTTCTATCATGAAGCCTACCATCACATGCTATAGCAAAAATTAGCTTCAAGAAGGTCTACAATCAATGGATCTATAGAAGTTTATACTTAGAACCTTGGAAAACCCTTCCATCCCACCCTTAATCAAATTAACCCATTAGCCATTTTATTTGTATCATTACTAATAAATATGAGCATCTCCTCATTGGTAGGTACAACTGAATCATTCACACTGATCAATCTTATTCTTATATTCATCTCTTTCATCACTTTGTACCCACTCATATTTAATCTATATTATAGGTTATATCCTTGACTTATGCTTGCTAATCAGCCTTGATTGGGGCACAATCATATTTATCCAATCTAGGTCCTCTTAATGATTATAACTACCTATGGGCAAATCATTATTTTGACTTTTAATCCTAATTATAACCACCTTTGGGAAAATCAGTATGCTTTTTACATCAATGCATGCTAGAATTTTCTCATTTGGATTAATCTCAACCATAGGTTAATTCCACCTTTCTTCTTATTTATTTTAGAGGGACTGTCCATCAACAAATGTTATAGACACTCCCTTAAGAGGGCATCATCATAGGCTTCCCAAAACCATTTGGAGATTTGTTCTTCAACCATCATCTTCTTTTTGGCATACAGGTCATCTCTCATTCTTTGAGAAGACATTAATGTGCTTATAGCTTGCAATGCCTTCCCAAATAAGGGAAAACTAGACACTTAAATATGGCCACCAATAACCTCCAACTAGGCTTTTGACCAATTCATACCAAAATGTACAATTTGGCCTAAACACTAAAACATGCTAAATGATGTGAAATTGACATATTTAAGTTTTGATTTTTTCTAGGGTATCCCTAAATGGGGTAATGTAATTTATGGGCCACCTAACTTTGATTAGTTTATTTCAAGTCAAAATGCCAATTTTGTACCTAGGTGATCTAGATTTCTCTTTCCTATCAAATATATTTCATAAGACACATGCCTTTATTATTATTTTTGGTAACATCCTAAATGAGATAACATATTCAATGCATCTGACATCACCTTCTAATTCCAATCTAGTCAAATTTTGGACTAATAATAAGACATTTTGATCAATTTGAGTAATTTGTGCACAAAGTGCTTAAACATGCTTAAGAGCTAATTAACCTAAATCAAGGCCTAATTAATAATTCCATGGAAACTTGTTGAATAATTTTTTTTGGAAATGAATATTGAATATTTGCATCATTAGGTAACCTCATTTCTTAGGAAGACATCCCTAGGCCATAAATACCATAAATATTAGGATTCATGCCTCCCATGCCTCATTGAAGCCCTTCCTTCATTCCTCTTAATTTCTCCTCTATCCCAAATATTGATGAGCCTATTTATCAATTTTAATTTCATAATTTTATTAATCATTAGCCACACATCTCAATCCTGAGATGGATGGTTTAGGTTGATTTTAAACATTTGCAAAAATCTATAAATAGGAGGCCTTACCACATCATTTCTAAGCTATTTTGGTGTAAAGTTTTAGATTAGAGGTAAAAGCAGGTTTTGAAGGGGCCCCAAAACCCTTTAACAGAGAGCAAAATAAGAACAACTAAGCCCACAGGCAATGCCTAAAAAAACACTACAATGAGGTAGCAAAAATAGGTTTTGAATGGTCCTGAAACCATAAGAGATACATCCGATCAAAACCTAGAAACAGAAGTCTGGTGGTACAACAAACAAAAGCTAACAAAAGAAGAACAAAGATCAGTACCAGTTTCTTAACCAACAAGAAGGACCAGATTATTCATCCAGTTCCAGTATCAAGTTCATGGCTTCTTTTTCTTTCAAAGCAGTTTCCTGGGTGGTAACCTCTAGCAAAGCTCCTTTTTGTGTATCTTTCATTCAAGAACTTTGCCTTGTCCTTTTGTTGGGACCTTCTAGTGCTTTGGTCTCCTCATTGGCTTGTTTACCTATATTGATAGCAGCTGCACAAATGTTGGACGTAACTTCCTCCATTTTCTTTTTGTTATCCTTTATTAGCTCCCGGAGGTTGTTTTCATAAACTTTGAGCTTCATAGGGATCTCGCTTAACTAATTTTCCATGTTGTTTACTTTGTTCCAAGTAGCTTTCAGAGAATCTTCCAAAGTTTTTGCTTTTTTCTTGAGATCAATGATCTCCCTACACAACCAGGAATCTAATTGGGAAGAAGACTCAGCTTTACTATTAGCCCAAGTCATAGGAGTGTGTATTTCATCATTCTGATTCTTCCCTCTCCAATCCTCAGACTTTTTATTTGTGTTATTCCTAGCTTCTTCAAAGAAGTCTTCTTGGCTCTTTTGTTCCCGCTCATTGATTCCATCTTCAATTTCCATCTCCATGTTTTGAATATCTTCCTAGACAGAGATTTCCTTTTCATTCTTAGAAGTTGGGTCCTCACCAGGATCTTCCTGGACAGTGTCATCCTCCGCCACTTTCTGGTTTTCCTCTATCTCTTCTGTTCTAGTAATAGAATCCTCCTCTGTATTGACTTTATCTTTTTCAATTTCCTCAGATCCTTCTTCATCATTACTAGAGTTGGTGTCCCAGCTCTCTATTCCATCTTCTTCCTCTGGTTTTTCCTCCTCGGGTTCTTCAATTCTCTCCCGACCCCTTTCTTCTTCTGCATTCTATTTATTAGGACTAGGGGTCTTAATTTTTCCTCTTCTGCTTACATTTTCATTCTTTTTATTTACTGGCAACTTATTTTTCCCCTATTTGGGATACTTAACCAGTGCCCTATTCTTGTAATAGCCTTCAATAAGTAGAATAAGGCCTTCGTGAAGAATAGGGTGCAAATCCTTTTTCCTATGAGCATAAAGGCTTTGAATCAGGGAGTAGCAAAGATAGAAAGGAAAAGACAAGCTAACCTTATGCCTGAAGTGGTTGAGGAAGACAAAATGGAACTTATGCACTCATTTTCTTCTTTCATCCAGGATGAAGTACTCCCTTATACAGCTTAGGACGTCCCTCCAAATCCATTTAATCTGATCCAACTCATAAAAATCCCCATTTTTGACCAACTTCTACTCCTCCTCATCCATTTTGGGGAACTTAAAAAATGCCTCATTCAAAATGCTGGTCTGCTTTGAAAATTTGATTCCTTCCATTGACAACCCTGTAACCTCAGCAAGAAAATCCTCAGTTAAATTTACAGTTATACCATGCAGGGTGACCTTGTCGTCAGACCAATTTTTGAAGAAGGCCATCGTGATATGTGGTTTAGAGCCGTGGAGTCTTTCCATGTAGCTCGTAAAATTTCCTTTCTACAAAATTCTCCAAACTTGATGTTTCTCTCTCCATTTTGCACAGCTCTTGGGCTCCTGTTTACGGGGTTCTCCCTTCCTTTCACGCACCATACTCATTTTCTTTGAATCCTAATTACTGTGGATATTACCCTAGATCCTCCTGCTGTCAAGTTGATTGGGACGTCAAATTTTTTTATGGCTTTTTAGGATCCGCTTCTCCCTCTTGAGGGCCTTACTCTTTAATAATTGGGTTCCTTTCCCCGTGCTGCCACTCCTCCTACTCATTAAGATTTTATTACACTCCAATCCTACCTTCTTTCGCATGTGTGGCATTGAGAAGAATGATCACCCTTAAATCCACGTTCCTTAATAAGGTTTCATCCCACCTCGCTTTTTGCCCTTCCCAGACAGCATAATTAGCAAGCCAATCTGCAACACCATTGGTTTCACGGTAGGTATGGGTGATTTTTATTTCTTCAAATTTATTCAAAAGAGTTTTCATCTCCTTTACCTTATCCTCTATGGTCCAAGACACAGTATTCTTATTATTAAGGATATTTATAACATTCAAAGAGTCCCCTTCAAGCCACAATTTGGAATATCCTAAGTCCATAGCTAATTTAAGGGTCTGGAGGGCAGCTGTAGCTTCAGCAATGTGGCAGTTAGATATATCAATGGGAATTGCAATAGCATCAATAACCATTCCCACATGGTTTCTCAAAACACCACCACAACCAGCATTTCTTGGGTTCCCTTTTGTTGCACCATCAAAGTTACCTTTAATCCAATCTTGAGGTGGACTAATCCAAGTCACACCTGATCTAGGGTTATCAGGTTTATCGAGAATAATATCCTTCCTCAGGGGATTATCCACATTGAGATTAGAGCTTAGATTTTTTTGAGAAGAAAAATTTTCCTTTAGAGCTCTAATGATGTTCTGGCCAACCACCCATCCAGGGAGCTCTTTGTTTCTGAATATTTGGTTATTTCTTTCCTTCCATATTCCCCACCAAATATGGGGAAGAGTAATTTTCCATAAGAAGAGAACTTCAGGATTCTTTGAAGGGCAATACCAGCTTTTGAGAGAAAGTTCAACATTTTTTTGATGAATCCATGTAATGCCCCATAGATTGAGAACCTCCTTCCAAACAAGCTGAGTGAAGGAACAATTCACAAATAGATGATCTCTATCTTCAAGGTCTCTCTTACACAGAATACACCTGTTAACAATATTGATTCTGTGTTTCTGTAAATTATCCAGAGTCAAAATTTTATTTTGGAGAAGGGTCCAGAAAAAGAACTTGATTTTAGGAATGAGCCCCTTAATCCAGGCTCTTGTCCATAACGGTTTTCTGCCATTTCCCTTGGAGATGAAGATGGAAGAGACTTTAAACTGTCCACTTGGCTCCTGATACCAAACAATTTTATCTTCTTGATTAGGATATAGGGATATAGCATTTAGGGATAATTGAATATCCTTGAGATCTTGATCATAGTCAGTGAGGTTTACCCAAATGTTGTTCTGCCAGTATTGATTAACCATTATACCCACTCTTTGTTTACATCTTTCTATAACATCTTTATCTTGGATTTCTTCCTGTAAGGGTTTACCTCTTACCCAAATATCTTCCCAGAATTTCACCTTTTTACCATTTCCTACTTTCCATGCACTACCTTCTTCAAGAACATGTTTTGTTCCCTAGACTACCCCCCAAATAGCAGACGGATGAGCAATATCTGGAGTAGTAAAGAAGTCATGAAGTGACTATGCCTTAAATAAATACTTATGCTTCCATATTTTACTCCATTCTTTATTTTCTTGATAGACCCTCCATCCCTGTTTAGCTAAAAGGGCAGTGTTCATACTTCTTATTTTCCTTATACCAAGTCCACCATCCTTAACTGGTTTGCAAATGTTATCCCATGCAATAAGAGGCATTCTCCTTTTCTCCTCAGAACCTAACCAAAGAAAGTTTCTTTGGATTTTTTCAATTGCCTTAGCAAATTTAGAGGGGATTTTGAAAAGACTCAAAGCATACGTAGGTATACTTTGAAGACTTGCTTTGAGGAGAGTTAACTTTCCTCCTTGGCTAAGAAGACAACCTTTCCATCCCGCTAACTTCTTACTAAATTTATTAATAAGACCTTCCCAAAAAGCTTCAGGGGCTTTCAATCCAAAAGGGAGACCAAGGTATATGGAAGGAAAAGAGCCTATAGAGCAATCAAGAATTCTAGCAATTTTGTTCTGTCTATAAACTGGGGTGTTAGTGAAGAAAACTACACTTTTATTCCAGTTTATCAGTTGTCCAAAGGTAGAGGTGTACAGATTAATTGCTTCCTTAAGAGTTCTTGCTTCAGTAACTTCAGACTATCCCATGAAAATAGTATCGTCCACAAATTGACCATGGGAGCAAGTTAGAGGATGCGAAGAGGGTCTCAGACCTTTATACTGACTTCTATGAACCAGGTCCCCAAGGTATCATCCCATACTATCTGCCATGATAATAAACAGAATAGGGGATATAGGATCCCCTTGTCTTAATCCCCTAGACGGATTGAAAAAAATGAGACGAGGTCCCATTTACCAACACAGCTATAGAAGTAGTAGATATCAACTATTTGATAATATCAACCACTCTTTGTTCAAATCCAAAGGCAATAAGGCTTTTAGAAAGGAAATGCCAATCCACCCTGTCGTATGCTTTAGCAATATCCACTTTCATTAAGAACCCCTCAGTGTTGGATTTGAGAAGTGAATGAATATTCTCATGCACTGTTATAACTGAGTTGAGGATTTGTCTGCCAGGAATGAATCCATTTTGCTGATCAGTAATTATTGAGGGGATCACAAGGATTAGTCTGGTCGTAAGTACTTTGGAGATTATCTTATAGAGGGAGTTGCACAAACTAATTGGCCTAAACTAATCAGGGCTATCCAAACTTGCTTTCTTCAGAATAAGGCATAGAAAAGTGGCATTAATTTCCTTCAGCATCTGTTTAGCTCTAAAAAAATCCTTCACCGCGTTACTGACATCCTTTCCTACAAATTTCTAGAGCTTTTGAAAAAATAACATGGGGAAACCATCTGGTCCGGGAGCTTTTTCTCCTCCAAGAGATCTTACAGCTTTAAAAATTTCCTCCTCCTTAGGTATAGAACATAACATATTATTCTGCTCCTTCGTGATCAATGGGGGAATCACTCGTAGAATATCAGCCTGACTTTTCAAGTCGATGTTTCTATCTGCCTTCATCAGGGAGGAGAAAAATGAAATCATTTCCTCCTTAATTTCCTTTTCCTCTATTATCTTCTGAGCTCCTTTTTTCAAATGATGAATATGTGTTTTTGCTCTGTGTTTCAAAGTGGAGAGGTGGAAAAACTTAGTATTTTTATCTCCTTCTTTCAACCATTGCACCCTTGATCTTTGTCTCCAATAAATTTCCTCCTTAGTTATTATGTCTTGGTACTATACCAATTGTTCGATTTCTTCTCTTTGAGATTCAGAAGTATATCCATATTGCTGGATTTTTTCCTGTATTCTTCTGATATTCTCCTTGATGATCTTCTTTTCCACAAAAATATTTCCAAAACAGTCCTTATTCCATTTCTTAACTTTCTTTTTAACATTTTTAAGTTTGGAAACAACTCGAAAAGAGCTGATCCCTCTATAGAGATATTCCACCACTCTTTTATTTTGTCTTCAAACTATGGATGCTGTAGCCACATCTTTTCAAATCTGAATGGATGATTCTTTTTTTGGTTTAGTTTATCCGCTAAGAATATTAGATGGAAATGATCTGTGCCTATTCTGTGGCATGCTTCCAACTTGCAATTATAGTCTTTTATCCAGTTTGGGGAGATGAGAGCCCTATCAAGCTTGGCCTGTATGCATTCCTTGTTCAGTTTCTTATTGCTCTAGGTGTACTAAATTCCTTGCAGCTCCACATCTATTAAACCTTCTTTGCTTATAAACTCCATAAGGTCAATTCTCCCTTCCATTTGAATTGTATTACCACCCATTTTTTCATAATCATATAGAGGGACATTAAAGTCTCCCATTATAATCCAACGCCCATAGTGATCTTTCCTTCTGAGCTTTGAGAGAGTTTCCCATACCTTTTTCCTTTCATTCTTGATATTAGGAGCATAAATATTAACAACATACCAACTATCCTTTTGGTCAACATTTGTTAATTTAACTGCCAAATTTTTTTTACTTTCCATCAAAATAGAACCAGTAAAACAATTTTTTCTCCATAATATCGCAGTACCTCCCAAAGCGTCTTCAGAGCTACTAGCTTTAAAGGTGTAATTTTTAAAGTCTTTGATCTGTTCAGCTTTCTCCTTACTCATTTTAGTTTCTTGAAGCAGAAGGAGGTCTGGATTTTGCTCTCTAACAAAATTCCTAACAAGATCTACTTTAAGAAGGCTATTTAGTCCCCTTATATTCCAACTAAGAATCTTCATTTCTTTTTGTTGTTGTTCATATATTGCCCCATGGCTTTCTGCTTTTCGTCTGCTATATTGAGCTTGCTTTCCAGTTCTCTGTTCTTCTTAGCAGATTTTTTCCCAGGTTTTTCTGAGGAACCTACATCCAGTTTTAATTTGGCTTGTTTTCCAATTTTTTTTCCTCCTTTACTCCTTTGAGAGATATTAGCTTTCACTCCACCATTTCTTGTCATAATGTGGTTAGAATTGTTCTTTATCTCTCCTTTAATCTTTTGGTTTTTAGATTTTTTACCATCTTCAACCATTTCTTCTGCCTTGAGGACCTCTTTAGCTGGAGTAGTAATTTCGACCTTTGGTTCCTCCTGCTTTTCCCCAAGCTGACCTTCACTCAATTCATCCTCTACTTCTTCTATATTGTTTCTTCTTTCAGGATCTACTTCTCCTTCCTCTAATTCTTCATTATCATGCATCTTTGAAACTTGAATTTCTAAGCTTTGAGAGTTCTGAGTAGAAACAATAACCTCTTCTTCAGATAGAAGATCTAATACTTTGTCCTCAGTTCCCTTCCCCTTTTCTTCCATCAGGACATTAGAAGTCTTTACAAGGGGGTCTATTTTTCCTATTATATTAGGGTTGTCCGCTTCTACTAAAGCAGTGGATATAACCTTATCTGTGTGTAGGTCAGCTAAGGCCTCTTGAGGCTTCCCTATCTTTCGATAGTCTTCTTTAACCTTCCATATTTTCTTTTGTTGGGTCTTAATATTTTTTCCTGCCTGAAAGTTTTTTGAAATGGCTCTTCCCCTATTGGGGCAGTTCTTAGCCCAATGCCCTTGCTTCTTGCACACATAACAAGAATTTGGTAGATCTTTGAAAACAATCACTTGGGTTTTCTTACCAAGTTTGGAGATAAGATCCACTTTTTTGGGAAGGAGGTTTAGATCCGCCACTTTAACGTAGATTCTGGCACTTTGGAGTTTAGTTCTTAAAGCCGTGGCTTTATCCACAGCCACTAACTCACCAAATGAACTAGCTATTCCTTTGAAGATGTCCTCATGCCAGATTTCTAAAGGGAGCCCAGGTAGCTTAGCCCAAACAGGAGTTGTTGAGAAAAATGAATCAGATAAATCCATATCTGGTTCCCATTTCTTGATAGTTAGGGTGCTTCTTCCAAAAGACCAAGGTCCTTCACTCAGGATCATATTCAGATCTTCTTCACAGTTAAAGATGAAGGAGAAAAAACTATTCACCATAGGTGCAATGTCAACTTCTCTGCGTATGGCCCATCTCTTTTTGATCACAGACCTGAGTGAATCTATATTTGGTCTTGCTCCTTGAAATTTCCCTACTAGGGTGAGATCCATTGAAGAAACCAAAAAATCAAGTAAGGGATCTGGGATGAATATTTGAAACTCACCTTTCTCCCAGCAAGATTTTGATGTCACCGGGGGGAAGATGGATTTCCCTGTCAATTTTTTCCCAAACAATGATGACCAGGTCCTTTGTTCGTGGGCCCCTTTCTGCCTTTCAAGGTTCTTTTCTATGTTAAAAATAGTTGTCTTTCGCTATCTCCATGGATTATTCTGATGCTTTTTTTGATGGAGAATCTCCGGCCCCACTATAGAGCTCAGAAACTACTAAAGGCCTTTTTGTGTCTACATCAGTTAGGAATCCTGACCCTCCACATCTTCCTCCTTCCTCTACTATTCCACCTGGATCTGTTCCTCCTGCCAGATTCTCCCCAATTCTTTTCCCG
Organism: Torreya grandis; assembly: GCA_037957365.1. Classification (NCBI taxonomy): domain Eukaryota; kingdom Viridiplantae; phylum Streptophyta; class Pinopsida; order Cupressales; family Taxaceae; genus Torreya; species Torreya grandis. The sequence continues at coordinate 157,090 of JARHVA010001449.1, forward strand.
CTCGTACCGATTTCAAAATTCTCTGCCATACTGATATACAATCTTCTCAATGTATGTTGGTAGTATAATTCTTACTATGTTATTTTTCCATTATGTTATGTTATAAGATTGACTAAAATAACTAATGATTGGTATTCATGTCTTCAAGTTACAAATTTCATTTTATTTTGGTGTAAAGTTATTATGATCAAATATATTCAAAAGTATTGATAATGTGATGTTATAATGCAAAAATTATTCCAAAATCCATTACAAATAGTGTTACCATGCTAAATTGATTCCAAGCCAAGCCAAGCCAAAGCCACAAGGTGCCAATGAGAAGAGGAGATAGCTAAGCCTCCTTTGACGAAGACTTCATGAGCACAAGATGAGCAAGCCACTACAAAAAGCATTTTGGAGCATCCAAGGAAGGTAAAAGACTGTTTATTTTGATTTTTAGTTGTGTTTTTTATTCATGTTTTTAACTAATCTCTCCCTAGTGTCTAGTCCTAGAGATGTTATGCTAATTAGTGTGTTTCTTTCATCTTGTTTTCATTTTGAAACTAACACCATACTAACCATCCTCTCTTGATTCAAATTCCTAGATCACAACCATGATTGACACACCTATTGAGGAGCACCACTATAAGATGTATTTTGATGGATAATTCACTACACATGGATCAGGGGTAGGCCTTCTGTTTATTACTCCATAAGGGGATATAGTCCCTAAATCATTAAAGGTCAACTTTCCTTGTACAAACAACATGGATAAGTATGAAACACTTATTTTAGGACTTATATAGTAAGTAAAATGGAACATATAGCTTTTAAAGCTTTATGGTGATTCTTAGTTAATCATCAGTTAGGTTACAAACCATTTGTAGACCAAGGATGATAAGTTGGTACCATATAAGTCCATGGTCAACACTCTCAAAAAATAAATTTTTGATGTATAGTTTAAACATATACCAAAGGCTAGTAACATAAAAATAGATGTCATAGCCACCATTGGATTACTAATTTGACATACAGACATAACCAAAGAATACCAATTTTTTGTTGAAAATTTATTAGTGCCAACTGATGAACCTTTAACTATTGTAGGGATTTGTTCTATTATTGGTCAAAGATATAATTGGTATTCAAACCTATATTCATATCTCCATGACGATATTGTTTCATTATACCTATCTCATAAATAATCCAAAGCCTTTGTCCACCATGCCACATGTTATACCTTACTCAAACCAAATGTATACCACCATAGTTTTTATGTAACTCTCCATTGTTTAACTTCAACAAAATATACATTAATGTTATGGGAAGTTCATGAAGGAGTATGTGGATCCCACACTATTGGGGTAGTATTATCCAAAAAGATCTTATGTACCAAGTACTATTGGCTAATGATAGATGTAGATGTAGTTGCATATGTTGAAAAGTGTGACAAATGTCAAAGGTATGCCAATTTGATTCATACCTCAACCAAGAATTTGAAACAAATGCTTATACCATGGTGATTTTATACATGGTGTCTTGATATCATTAGGAATATAAACTCCACCTAATCTGATGACCATAAACATATCCTTACCACCATCAAATATTTCACTAAGTGGGTTGAAGCTATACCCCTCACTTATGTGACTAGAAAGTAAATTTCCAAATTCATATTTAACCATATCATTTTTTTCTATGGTATCCCCTTTGACATTATATCTGATAGTGGCATATCATTCAATAACAAGGATGTCAGATCACTATGTGTTGAGTACAAGATTAAATAACATTTTTTCATGGCATATTACCCTTAAGGTAATGGCCAAGAAAAATCATCTAACAAAACCATCATCAACATCCTCAAAAATATTTTCAATGATGTTGTCCATGATTGGCACCTCCAAATATTTCATGCCCTCTAGGCATACCATATCAATCACCATACTCCAATAAGAGCCACTCTATATTCACCTTTTATGGCATTGAGGCCATTCTTCTCATTGAGGTTAATTTACCTTCTTTGCACATCTCTTTGAAGTATATCCTTAATGATGAATACTATTGATTAGATTTATTTCAAGAGTTGGATATATTTGATGAGAAACACTTGATTATAGCTAATAATCTACAAACATACTAGAATCGACTCCATAGCCATTACAATCGGTGCATGAAACAAAAAAAATAAAACTTGGTGATCTTATGCTTAAATAAAATCAAAAGAATACCACGACCAAGAAGAAACATAAAGGCAAGTTTAAACCCAATTGAGTAGGTCCTTTCATCATTATTTAAAACTATGGTGCTTAACCATATAGGCTCATTACACTAGATGGGGAAGAACTTAATGAGGTGATGAACATTATACACCTCAAGCATTACTTTGCTTGAGTGACCTTACGTATTGTCTATGAGGACCATTTCAAGTTGTACTATAATATTTATTTTCTTCTTTATACCATACCATTCTATCACTTTGTCATTCTACCATTCCATTCTACCACACCTTTTATATTGACAAAGTTGTTCTTTACCTACCTAGTTGTTTAACCTTTGTTTCATTCCATTAGGTCCATGACTAATTTCAACACAAAGATTCAAATCAATTTCAACAATTTTTTCACATATTTTAGATAGATTCCATATTTTTAGAGTAGTATGATAGTGTCTTGGTGGTTACATCATTTATTATTATTTTCTATACCAAGTGTGCTTAATTATAATCACTTTTGGGAAAATAAGTGTCCCACCATTCTGATACTAATTATAACCACCTATGGGAAAATGAGTATCATTGAATTATGCCATTGTTTCCTAGTTATAACTACCTATGGGAAAACTATAGACAAAATTTCTTTATCATGCCTCAAAATATAACCTTACCATGCCTATGCCATATTATGCCATTATTTCAACTTTGCCTATTTTATTTGAATTGGCTACTCTACTAGTTAGATTCCTCTACTATAAGGTAGAACTTTAGTGACTTGAGGTCCCATCATGGGACTATGTAGGTAGTGCTCAATTTATGTTGAGGTCAGATTTGTCACCCTTTTTCATGCTATCACCATTTTTTGATCACCCTTTTTCATGCTCTCACCATTTTTTGAGCAACCTAAGCCATGCTCTCACCATTTTATGAGAAACCTAAGCCATGCTATTTCCATTTTGTGAGTACCCTTTTTCAAACTCTTGCCATTTTATGAGAAACCTAAGCCATGCTCTCACCATTTTTCAAGAAATATAAGTTTGAATGCCCTTACCATTTTTTGATCTTGGACTATTTAGTGTCTCATAATTATCAATTTGAGTTGAGATGCTTTGAAAATTCCAAAAACATTTGTAACACTGATTTAGAAAATCTAAAACAATGCCCATTAACCACTTCTTTACCTTAAGGATTCTAGGAACCCTCACTAAGTAACAAGAAACCACTTATAATTTAGTTTCTCCATCCTTATAGGTCATTTTATCCCATCCACTTTATATTTTTCAACATCATTACCCTATTATTCTATCGCATCCATCATGTTTTATTTGTCATCATTTTATTCTATCCCATATCCGAGGAGAACTACATATGGATTGAAGTTTTTATTTGATATTATGTTCATATAACTATGTAGGTAATGTCCACTTGCCTAGTGCATCTAGATATAGCTCATCCAGGCCCTTCCTTTTCTTATATTCCCCCATCTTGTTTGTTAAGTTGTCTCCTATTTTCTAGGGTAAATGTTCATCATTCTATTTATGTAATGTTGTTTGTAAAAACATTATGATTAACCATTGTTTTTTTTTTCATTGTTTATTTTGTCTTGTTCTTTATTTTTCTTGGTGTTTTATTTATTTGTTTATTTATTTACCTATTTGTTTGCTTTCATGTTGTGACTTGATTAAGTCTATGTGCATTCATTGGGTGATTCCTTGTGTGTTATTATTGAATCCATCCATATTCATACGTCAACATTTTCATCATGGTTTTTATCATTGGTGCATTATTTTAACTTGATTATTGGGTAGTGTGTTAGTCCTTATGCATATTTGGACAAAGTTATCATGGTGTTCTATCATGATGCCTACTATCACATGATACAACAAAAATAAGCTCTGAGAGTCTACACAATAATACAAAATGATACCTCCTTGGCACCAACACCATCAACATTACCAATCTAATCCAAATCATATCCAAATAGAGTAATTAAAAAATAAAAGAATTTTCTTCCTTTGTTAGTTCGGATGAGCATATCCCAACTTGTGGGTTACCCAAACACATCTTTCTCCTCTATTTTAATTTACTATCATATTCCATATCATGTTTTCTATAATCTAGATATAATGATTATAACCACCTCTAGGCAAATCATTATATATCATCCCACTTGTATTACCAATGCTTCTAACTACTTTTAGGCAAATCATTATGTTTTCATCCATTTGAAGGTTAATGATTATAACCAACTTTGGGTAAATCATTATCTTTATTTGTCCCACATGGGGAATGTTTTCATTGGGATAATTTTTATAATTTCCTCTGGAAAAACCATTATCTTTATCCACCCATTTGGGGCATGTTTTTATCCTACCAATGATTTTAACCATCTATGGGCAAATAATTGTTTTCCCTTTTTTTTTATTATAACTGCCTTTGGTAAAATTAGTCTCTTATTTCCCTAAGCCTTTTGTGATGATTATAAATACCTTTAGGAAAATCATTACCCTTTTTATCTCACCTATACCAATGATTATAACTATTTATGGAAAAATCATACTATTTATCTACCCTAATTGGGGTAGCTCCATATGCCACTGATTATAACCATCTTTGGGAAAATTAGTCCTTCTAGCCCCATTTCATCAGTTTAGTGCACTCATTTCCTACTTTTGAGGGACTATTTTCCAACCCTTTTACTAACTATTCCCTTGAGGGGGCACCCTATAGTTCATCTATTAATGTTGAAGTCATAAAAATATAGGACATTTTCATTATTTAAGAAGATGTTACTATGATTTTAGCTTGAAACACCTTCCCAAATAAGGGGAAATTATAAAAATCTAAAATTGGCCACCAATGGCTTCATAGTGGACTTCGGATTGATTCTTACCAACCTTTGCAAATTAAGCTTAAAAATAACTAAATGTCCTAAATTTTTTTGTGCATAATCCATCAAATATTATAATCTTATTAATACATCCTTAATTAGGGTATCCCACCATAAGTAATAAAAAACTCTCATAGATTCATCTCTAATCATCATATGAAATCACATGCAATTTGGCCTATAGACTTATTAAGTGGGGCAAGTGCACACATAAAATCAAATATTGAAAGAGCTAAATGTCTAATCAAAATTAATTAATAATATAAATAAAATTAAATATATAGTTTAATTATCCATGTGTAATTAATGAAATTCTAAAAAAGGAAATTCAAAAATCAAGAATATCTTAGGTTTTCATGATCACCTTTTTTGAGTTGTTAAGCCTTTATAAATATCTCAAAATATCTCACCCATGCCTATTCATTGTAAATAATGAGTTTTTGACACATTTTAAATCTAATGGGGTTAATTAACTCACTTAGATTAGGTTTGAACCCATTCCATGTTTAAACTACACATTAACTCACCTTGATTTGGGGTTAGTTCCTAAGCCTATAAATATAAGCATTTGCCTCTTCATTTAAAGAGATTAAACATAGAAAATTTATAATGAAAGTTTTGGTACATGATTCAAATCTATTATTTTATAATGCCAAAATCACAAGCCAAAGATAATATCAAGACATAATCCATGGTGCCAAGGAAAGAAAGAGATAGCCAAGCTCCATTGCCAAAGACTTTTTGAGCACAAGTCGAGTAATCCACACAACAAATATTCTGGAACATTCAAGGAAGGTAAGGAATTTGGTACTCTTTGAGTTTTAGTTGTGTTTTCCATTGGTTTTTTTCATTATTATCCCCTTATGATCTAGGTAAGTAAGTGTTAGCATGTTAGTGTATTTTATTCAAGTTTTTTTACTTGTTATAATAATTAATCTAACCTCCCTTCTTGGATTCCTTGATCACAAATGGCATGCCCAATGGGACTTTAAGAACCCAACATATCAAGGAGAATAAGATTAAACTCATAAATATTTCAATGAATTCTTGAATATCTTAAAATTTGTAAATTTATCTTTATTTTTGACATATTTTTTATCTTTGTGCTAACTTGGATCTACAAAAAGACCAACATTAGTCAAGAATAATTGGCATCAATTCTATGAAACCTTCATCAATTCTAACTAATTGAGATAGATTTTGGGTATCCATCTTTGATCAGGTTGTAAGGTGAAATATGGTTTACAAAACTTGCATTTTGAATCTTTTTAGCATTCATAATCATTATTTCTTAGTTTGACCTTTAAACTCTCTACCTAATCATTTTGTTGCAAGTTTTAAGAAGTTTTTATTTAATTTTGAGACAATTAACATTTTTTTTATCTCGTGTTGGTTTTTCCTTTAGATTTATAGGCAACCAATCTCAGTCTTTATCAATTAATATCAGTTATTAGCAATTGAAATTAGTTCCCTATTAATCAACATTCATCATAGGTGACTGATATCCGTCTCTATATTTTTAAAACAAAAAACTCAATATCTATGTTTTGAAAGTTTTTTTTCTCATCATTGAAAGTGATTAAAAGAAAGGGGAAACTCTCTAACCCTTGTAGGTCTAAGGCAGGAATAAGACATGAATTTTCAAGTTTAGACTCATGAACATTTAATTTTTGGTGTTTAAAATGAATTTAGCTAACTATTACACACTTCATTTTGATGTTAAAAGGAATTGTTAGTTCTTGAACATTTTATTTTAGTGCTTAAAAGGAACCTATTATTACTAAGTCTAAAAGTAACCTTGATTAAAGTTATTATGTCTTAAGCATAGGGAAGTGTGGTGCCACTTATTGACTAAATCATGATAGCTATATCACTATTTAAAGCTCTTAAATAATACAAGAAAGCATTGTTTAGGGTTAGATTGACCAACACTAAGATTCTATTCCACATCTTTTGAAAGAGGAAATTAAAATCACGCATGAACTCATGAGGAGCTCATTTAATAGTGGTTATTTGTTCAACTAGTAAGAGGTGGTCACTCTTATAATCAAACTATGTACATAGGGAGGACCCTAGATCATTCCAAACATGGATGGAATTAGGAAATATACTCCTATACCATTATAAGGATTTAACCTTAAATGATGAATCAAGAAGTCTGATAGTAACATTTTATTATGCTATATTATGAACTAAAAAAATGCCAGCAACATCCTAAATGTATTCAATGGGTGTGGTGGAATTTTAACTAGTGAAATATGGAAGGTTTTTTAGAGTTGAGGTGGGTATATCATCATATGGGTCCAACATAAGTGGGTTGCCTCTATTGAATGGTACAGAGTTTTGATTTATTAGGGCTATAGTGGAAGGTATGATACAATTGTGGGTATTTTTGGGAGATGTAGACATGTTTGTAGGATTTATTATGGGGTAAGTATAGCTGATCTTAAATTCTTTTTATATGGAAAAGATAAGTTTAGTAAGTCAGTCCTCTTACCTTTAGTAGATGCTCTTGTCTATATCTTTGGCATATATAAACTTGGGTTTCTTAAATTCATAAGATAATGGAGTCATCACGTGTTCTTAAAATATGTATAAATATTTCATAATGATTACTAAGAATATCACCAATATATTAGCTATAATCTTTTGATCCCACTAGGTGTGCTTGAAACTATTATCAATAAGATTTTGCATATGTTTTTTGTATAGTAGTAGAGTGAGTTGTAGTATGTGGGAAATCTAATGACACAATTAGATCACCTCCAATTTTTGTGACCTTTAAAAATTGAGGTGAAACTCTAGAGAAGGATGGCTTCCTTTTAGTAATCTTAGTGTAACTAATATGTGACCAGTCCACTTATAACTATAGCTTCTTAACAATCTTGCTCCTAACTAGGGTTTTAACTTGTGAGGAAAAGATTTTTGGAAAGAGTATTTAAAACTAGAAAATAGTGATGCACCAAAGGATTATAGTGGAAATTAATTCTTGATTTTAAAGAAAATAATTGAATAATTAATATACAAAAATTTATTGAAGCATGATCTTATACAAATATGAGATCAAAGGTAATATTGGGTATTCTACCAAATAAGGAACAAAGTTCTTGATTTTTTGTCAAATCATTTCAAAAGGGAAAAATAAATACCATAAGTGATTATTATATAACTGAAATAATACTTAGATCATTCACAAGTTTTATGAAATCTATACATACACAAAGATAACACCAAACAAGGAATCCAAAATTTCAATCTATTAGTATTCTCCAAGTTACAACATGTAGATTAATTTCTCAAAGGTAGAAAAATGTGTATAAAAACAAAAGGATATATGGGATACATAGGAAATCCATATTTATACAAAAATCACTCCCTTGAGAGAGATGAAGTTAACAAACCCTTACACTTAGTTTTGGAGGAAAAAAATAAGGAAATCTACATGCAAATTTCATCCTTTCCAGCTTGAAATGACATATTTAGTGGAGTAGGAGGAAAAGAACTATGCAATGCCTTGGCACTTCAACAAGTGTTGAAAGAGGATAAAATTTAATTGGAATATTTTATTTAAGCCACCTCTCTTTGAGTTTAGTTGAAGAAGTATTTCCTCAAAAAAGGGCACCAAAATGAACTTCATGACCTAGTAGTATTCTAGCAAAACTTGAATGTTTTTTTGGATATTTTAAAATATAAATTGAAAAAAATAACTTGTAATTTGAGTTTGAGACTTTTATAAATTTTAAATCATTCAACTTGACAAAAAATAAATTTCAAACTACAATATGAGTATTTATAACTTTTACCATTAAACTTATAAAAAAGAAACATGTGAAATATAATTTACACTTTTTTAACTAAAGTATAACAAGAAGATAATTATAAATTAAAAGTATCTCTTTCTCAACTTAAACTTAAGAGATGAAAAAATGATAGTTTTAATTTGTAATTTGTAATTATACAATGTATCTTACAACATTTCTAGTTTACAAAATGTGTTTCAAATAATAAAATAATCAATCTACAATAGCGATTTTTTAGGATTCCTTGTCCTTTTTTACTTGTATCTTCTCAATATAACCATCAAATATTTTGAAAATATATTGAAGGTGCTCTTAATCAGGTCCAAATGTGTAAATATTGATGTTTTCACATTCTTCTATTACCTCGTATAGTTTTCTAGAAGTAACTCTATAGACTTAGATGTATTTTCCCATTTGATGAAGTGTATTATGATACTTGATGAATCAATGGATGGAATTCAAGTTGAAAGTTATATCATGTGTTTATTCCTTATTAACTACCCATTCGAATTTATCTTAGACCTCTTGAATAGGAAGAGGTTTATGTTGATGATTCACTACATCACATGATAATATATAAAGTGAATCTTCAATATCAGATATTATATTTGTGGCCTTGTCACATGTGCTCTTGGCCTTATTAATACTTTCAATAAGTATTATGGTTCTAAAATTATATGAACTCTACATCTAATCATGCTCTAAAATATTTTTTATTATCTTTTTTGATATGAGGGTGTCATGCCCAATCAGGTTCATGGCCTATAATTTGGGAAAGTAGAGGTTCAACATTTTAATCTCTTCTTCATATTTAATTATCTCTACCTTTAGATATGTATAATCATAATTCAAAGTTTTATCATAGTCCATGGCCATTTTAATCACTTTATTCCCTTTTATGATTATTTTATCAACCTAGTCCATTGTAACTCTTCCCATGGTACCATTCTTTGTTAGGGAACTAAGAGATTGAGTTGGTTGGGTAGAATCAAGTGGATTTGCTAGGTCTATGAACTTTCTTAAGGTATATTCCAACTTCTTACTTTTTTCTTTAGCTCATATTTAGTGACCTTCTCACTGTCTATTTTCTCAAAACTGGAACTTATACTTATTTAGACATCAAGTTTTAGTCCTCTTATTGGATGACCTAGGTACACTTTAGATATCTAATAATCCCCCACCACTAAATATTATTTTTTTATCAGGTAGAGGAACTATTATTTCCACATATTTTCCCCTATTACATCATATGATATTTTGGGGATGGTTTTGGGGTCTTTATTTTATCATTTGGATGATTCTAATAGACTAAAATCTAGTGTGCTGGGATATATAATATATTTCCTTTTCTTTGACACTGATTATGCCAACTAATTTGGAGTAGCTACTAGTGAATCATGTGTTGTTTTAAAGGACACTATTTTATATGAGTCTATAGTTGACATTACTATACTAGTGGTTATAGTGATAAGTGCCATATCTACCACTCACATTATTACTAAGTCTTAGGATGATGATTTTTCTATATCTTCCCCATTGGTGGATTGAGTAGCCATAGTTGTGTTAGTGGGTATCTATATTTCCACCTCATTGGTGGGGATTTGGGTTAATGTGAGAGTGGAAGAAGGCAATGATACTTGGATGGGTGAAGTTGATATGTTTACTAGGGGTGTAAAAGTTAGAAGTGATACAGGTGGAGAGGTAGGAATGTGTGGTTAGAATAAGGGAACTTGTGGAAGGGTGGAGTCTAAGGTGGAAAAGAATCAATAAATGTAGTGGGAATTGCTAGAGTGGATGAAATGGGAAATGTGATTGAAAATTAAAATGGGGGTGTATCTATCTTAGTGGATGTGATGGCTAGTGGGACTATAGTCAAAATGTTTGAGTTTACATCCATGTACTATTGGGTGGTGTTGGTGATTAATGGGGTAGAATTGATTATGGAAGGGGGAGATGGAGGTGTATTTGGGATGACCAACTGTATTAATTGACTCATTACCAAGGGAATCACTTGCACTATTTGGTCAAGTGTAGGATCAATTACTTGCAATAGTGAGCTCATAGAAATAAGAGGGGTAAATACTTATACCAGTGAGTTGGTAGAAATAAGAAAAGTGATTACTTATTTTAGCTAGACAATATACATAGGAGGAGGGGTTATAACATTTGAGTCCTATGTGCTAATTATTAGTGCTTGATCCACTAGTTGGGTTATTAGATCTTAGCTACTGGAAGAAGCCCTTCCAGCCTTTTGCTTCTAAATCCACTTGTATGAAATAATTATCCCCACTACTTGATCTACTAAAACTACACTAATAGAACCCTTTTTTATTATTTCCACTACACCCTTATCCTTTTCTTCTCTTAACCTATCTTGATATTCAGGATCTATTTAGTAATTTTAACCCCCTTGTTTATTAACTAGTTTAATGTTCTATTTATAACCTAGGTGGTCCTATCTAATAAGTATAAGGATTCATGTGTAGAACACCTGACTAGAGGAAGAGGTTAGAGGTAGACTTGATTATCATCTTTTATATCTTTTAGAACTGGTGCCATATTACAAGTCTTAATTTATTCCAAGGTCATTCTAGAATAATCTCTCAACCTAACCTTGTCTTCATCCTACATATCCTCCAAATAATCTTCATAAAAAGGAATGTGGGAATATGAGGAACCCACTATACTAGTAACATAACTAGTGACATCATAAAAGGGCCTAACATTGAGAGGTCTTAAGGTCATCTGAGTCATCTCTACATCTATAAATTTGGCCTTAGATAGAGAAGGGCAAGTGCATATACTTATGTTGATAGGGAAGTATATCCCTATATTGTGTCTGCTTGATAAGAAATTTTAGGTTTCCACTAGTTACCTCACAAATTCCATTAAGGCCCATTTGTCACTTACATATCTAGGAAAGGTGTAAGGACACCCACTAAAACCACCAACTTTGATATATGAATATGTGGGTAACTAAATAAAGTATGACCCATAATTTGTAATTTATATGGTTGCATCATCAAAAAATCTTCTCACCCTAGTTATTTTTCAAACATGATTATGATGCAGTAGACAAAATCATCATTAACCCTTCTAAATTGTTGGTTTCTCCCCTTTAAGGTGAGATCATGGTAGTAGTTATAAAATTTGTTGATGTGATATGGCACTATGTTTAATACTAGGAATGCCCTCCCTTTTTCTAAAATATAGACAAGGTAGGAGGTCATATAAAATTTACCTATAGTTTGACCCTCCATCAACTATTTATGAATGGAGTCATAAATCAACTGGGCCCAATAAATGTATTATTTGTTCTAAAGGATTACCTATATATAATAGTATATCTAATCTTGATAATTATTTACATTTGGATTCCTTATAACTCTATATAAGAGTATAATGATATCTCCTAGTTCATCCTTGAGGTTTATCCTAGCCAGCGGTCTTAGGCATTCTTATGGTTGTATATCTAGGGGGTTTTAACCACTGTTTGTTTAAATATCATAAATAGGATATGTTATTATCTTAATAGAAATTTTTGGAGGAATCAAGGATTATATCTATGTATATTTCATATTTCAAGATCAGGAACACAATATCAATGAAATCTAGATCAAGATTGAAAATTGTTTCCCTTTTATCATTCACTACTTCCCTCTTCTTAGCATCATAGTGTTTAGACATGTTGAGCACAAGTTCAAGGATTTTTATTGAGAGTGGGAGGATTTCATTTTGGGGTAAACCAATATCATAAATTCTCTAAATCTAATCATTCTTTATTGAATGTATTCTATAAGTCTGATAAGTCTATGTGACCTAGACCTATGTTAGTTATCTCATTGGTGTTTGAATACATGCTAGATGGGACACCAGGTCCATTTAAATTGAAATTCATCTCTTTTATAAACATGTACACTAGGTAAATTGGTTTGAGAAAACTAATTTCATAGCTGGCCAAGATTTGATCTTGTAATTATAGGTTATTCTTCCACTTTGAACCTAGAAGAGTTTTGTTAGGATTTTATAGTTAAAACTTTCAGCAGGAGCATAATGTGTAATAGAACTTTGAAATTCTAATCAATGTCAATAGGATTTAAATTTTCAATTGCACTTGCAATGTATAATAAAATATCCAATGGGAAAATGGTTTGCAAAGGCAAGTTGAACTTTTTATGGGAACTCAGAGTGTTAAAGCAAAGGGAATCTTTGCCTAACTTTAAATAGGGTTTGTTTGTGTTTTTGTAAGGTTTAATCTCTATTAGTGGTTTTGATCATATTGGAGGAATGGATCATATATTTACTTGGAAACTAAGCTCTATATTTAAAAAAAAAATTGATAATGATGTAAAAAACCTAATTATAAACCCAAATCATGCAATTAATGTTAAACATGGTGGTAGATGGATGAACAATAGAAAGTGGTTCCATGGAGTCACTTTCCAATTTTGTAATTTGTTTTTTATATCCTACTTTCTAGCAAGGGTTTTTTTGGAGGTGGTAAATGCTTTAGAAGAAAATAGCAGAACGTTAGTTACACTTTGTAACTTTGTAAAGTTTTAAAGTATAGTGAAAGTTCTGGTTCCCATTGCATCATTATGAAAGGCAATAAGTAGAGTCTATGTTGCATGTTGAAATTTTGAAAATTTGAAAATTATAATACAAGTTAAAATTCTTACTAGTATTGATGAAGACCAAAAATTGGATTCCTGATTATAGTTTGCAAATTTTCAAGATGCAATTTGTAATGCAAGTTTTGAGTCTCACTAAGTCTTAGGCAAGCGAGAATGTGGAGATTTGGGTACACTTTGTAACTTTGCAAAGTTTAAAAATGCATAGAAATCTTTGATTTATACTTGGGTCTTGGAAAAGGTATTTAGGCCATTTTAAAATCCTTATCTAAATTTTTTTATGGGTCTCCCTTAAAGCATAAGGTGTTTTTTATATTTTTTGGCACCAAAATATCAATAGTAAATTCTTAGATTCTCTATCTAGTTGTATTAGATGTCATATTTTACCAAATTATAATTTTATAATTTTACATCAATTAATTAATAATAATATTATTTATGCTCACATTTTTCAAGAAAGAATGAAAATACATCTCGTGTTATCATGATAAACCATAAAAAAAACATATGTACATAAACACAAAGTATGGGATCAAACATATCATAGATATACAATATTTTGATACATACATACATACATACATACATACATACATATATATATATATATATATATATATATATATATATCACACATTTATAACATAAATAAATGAGGATACACTATATGAGGACATAATATATGTAACATCCTTAAGTAATTAATCCATGGACTACTCTATGGAATGAAACCCATGCATTTTATTTCATAAAGTAGATAGATCTCTCCCTTGCTACAAATTTTACTATGAAAATGTGCACTATATCTCTATTTAAATTTATTTAATAGCCATCTGTGAATTTTAATCTCTCACCAAGACCTAATGGGTATACCTAACCTAATACCTCAATGCATAATATCCAAATACATCAAATATTATATAAGAGGAGGGTATTAGATCTTCTTTGCATCTATAGTTCCCTAGATACCATTCCCATGAGTCTAAAGGCTCTCACATACCTCCCAACTAACTATGTTTTAGAATCTTACATCATCATGGTATCATATTGTGTCAAAAATTTGGCCAAAATATTTTGATATGTACCCTCAATAAACAAGTGCAATTCTGATATTATATCTACACACAAAGGTATGCCATTAGTTGTATATTAAATTTATTACATCTATGTATCACTAATCTAATTTATAGCATGAAATTTTATAATATTAAATATGCAATGATAACACTTTATTACTTGAATAATCCTCATGTCAATCAGATAAAAATTCTCCACCATACTTACCTATGATGACCACATCAGTCTCATAGACTCATTATGCCATCAGTCTTGACTCCCATATACCATTATGTAAAAATAAAAAAATGAGGGTTACAATATCATAAGACATATTGCACCAGATCTCTTGATAAAATATTCATAATGTGGAGGCTCATGGGTTTTAAATACACTCCACCAGGAATGTTTAATCGCCTCTCCTACCCCTAAAACTAGTATATCTCATATCATATATGCTTCTCCTTAACTAATGTAGTCTCCTTTGCCTATGATCCTCATGCCTAATACTCCCCCCAAAAACTAGTACCTAGATTGACATAATAACATGTGTCACTTATACCACCTATACTCTCTCTACTTTAGTAAGTGCTTGCTAAAATATCCACCTCTATGTCCTCCCTTGATGTTTATGATCCCTTTGATGCATTAAAATTGGAACACAAAAATGTGGTACCTCTTTATTGGTGAGGCAAAGAGAGAAGATTTGGTTAATGGGTATGTTGTTGGATGTGACAAACTAAAATATGTTGGAACCTATGCACATGAATGTGGCTTCACACACTAGAAAAAAATCAATATGAAATCTATCAAATTATGGCCTTACATTGTATATGTAAAATAAGGGAATGCATCTATTTTGCCTATATATTAGGTCTAAAAAATATCCCCTCTACTGACCATATCCAATCTTAGGTACTAATCATAGATCTCTCCATAAGGCCCTAAAACATAACTTCTAACTTAGGGCAAAGGTTTTGTAATATATAGTGGTGACCCTCTAAGCCTATACATTGATAATTTATCATATATGCACATACAAAGTAAAATTAATATACCTAATGAAAAGTGATCCCATATTAATATTTTGTGAATGTCATGGATTAGTTGTACCCAAATACATACACCCATGTTGTACATTTTTCCCCACTCTAAATTAATTAGGCACATGGATATAGTGAATAGTGAGACTCGTACATTTGACTTGTGATATAGAACTCATGTCATCATCAAGCCAAAAAATGTCTTCCATATGTATAAAATGGGAGTTGCATACACATGTCTCAACCTTTAGTATATGAATGTGGGTGATAATAATTTGACACTGTGGCCCATCAAACCAATCACTACTTAACTTCCTCTACCTGTACCTCTAGGATGTCATAAATCATGGGTGTAACCTTGATTGGTAGCTCCAATATGTCATGTAAATATTCTAAGTTGAAGGTCACCTCCACTAAATCCCTATCTACTACCCAACTAGAGGTGTTTTTCCATATCCTCAAAAAGTCCATGAATATCACTAATAAATTGACATTTAATGGTAATTATCACATCTTCATGATGCCCGTCAACCCAAAAAGTATAAATTGGACCATTCCAACATTGAATAAACTATCCAATAGCTCATGTCACCATTAAATATCATTTATATTCCATAATAATAGATGTATATGATCCTAAAAAAATAAACAAAAATACCCAATAAGTCTTTAAAATCCACAAAAACAAATAAAATACAAAATAAATAAAAGTTCTCTTTTATAATATGTTTGCCATATAATTAGACATCATTAGATAATAATTAGTTTTATTGATACATCAACCATCTAATTATATATCATCAACCATTAATTTATTTTAATACTTTAGTGGCCATCTAACATAACATCATTAACCATGTTTGATTTTTAAAACTACATCAACCAATTTGATAAGACATCATTAAAAATTTATCTAAATACTACTACACTAAACATATGAAAAAATATCATCATCCATGTTGTATTTTCCATATACAATGTAATTAGATAAGTTTATTATGTTATACTATCATGTAACCTCATTTATGCCCCTATTAATTACACATCCAAAAAATATATTATAACATAATCCCATTATCCCTTGAGTCCTTGCCTACATTTTGACACCTTTATGTATTTTTTTTCAAATCATATTTACCTTAGGTAACAATTTTATAAATCTATCCTATCTATCCATATTATATTTAAGTCAAAAACCAACATGTATGATTGTTGAGATTGACATTGAAAGTGGTCCCTTGAACTTGCCTCTCAATCGTATTGCCATATCCTCTCATAATGTCAAAAATAGTTCTCTAGATATCCTACAATTAAAATATATTATTTTAATATTAAAAATAAAATTTTCACCTCTACTTATAGCTTATAAACAAATAATTTAAACTAAAAAAAAAAAAAATCATTAAATGACATAGTCTCATAATTTTTTTTAAACTATAGTTACTATAAATGAACTAAAAGAAGTGTAATAATCATGGAACTGAAAATAAGTTTGTATACTAATGGAATATTTTTTTCAAAACAATTAAATATTTTCAAGCATGTTGGACCCACCTTGCACCTATTCACAAGAACCAACCTAACACCAATTATTAGTGATTTAAGATTATTATAATACAATAGGCAAGTGAAGGTATGTATTCTCATTTATTTACTCTCAATTACCTTATATTTACTAGAATTTAATCACTACCTATACACCTAATTTTAATATAACACCCTTTTTCATTACATTTTTTTCATGTATTATGACACATGTTCCACTTATATACATTTGTATATTTTTAGACACCTTTCTACCCAAATTAAATTCTCCATATTTAATATCCCAGTTATCCTTTCTTTCTTAAGCTTAATGTCCATTCTGATCCTTTTTTCCCCTAGGTTAGAATCGATGGTCTATCAATTTTGTCCCTCCTCCTTTTATTAGTCTATTTTTCCTTGGATTGATTCATCATGTATTAAATTTTGCTTATTATTAATCCAAATGTTTATCCTATGTTTGATGTTTCCTAGAGATTCTTATATATAAAAATAAATTATTAGTCATTTAAAAAAAGTGAAGACCATCTATGAAGTCTCGTTAAGTTATTGAGTTGCACATTGATTCCATCCATTACTACACTTATCAAGGAGCCAATAAATTGATCCTTCATTACATCTAAATTAAATTATATTCTTATTCCATCATCAACTTATGAAAAAATAATTTTATAGTGGGAGCATATTATTACATTTTATTATTCTAGAATGAGAAGGTGAAGCCTTATCTTTCACTTGGGTTATGATTTCACTCAGATACACTAAAACTAAATTTAATATAATTACAAGCATGTGGGATATATATCTAAAAAAAACTTAAGAGTTTTCATTAGTCAACTAACTTGCACACTCTATTTTATGAATACATACATATGAGGATTAAGTAACGAAGTAAAAGAGAATCATTTTAAAGTATTTTATTTTCTGATTATGCAAAGTAAACCAAAACCATTTTTACCATCATCTTATGCATCAATCTAAAAACATGAATTGTAGAGTAAAAAGATCATCTTAGAAAACAACCGGTGCCCAAATACATAGCCAATAAATGCACAAAGACAAATTGACTAATTTTTTATTTTGACTAGGATAAAATTAGTGTTTTGTTGATTATAATCGAGAAGTAGAACATAGTCAAATTTTCATGGTTTCCTTGGAGCTAACTTATAGATATTTTTTTAATCTTAAATTTATATAACAATGTATAGGTGTGTCATTTAACATTATTTTTGTCTCTTATTCATTTTTATTGCTTGTTTAATCATTTTATCATAATTTCATTTACTATTTTGGGAATAGCTTAGATATGATTTTTGTAGTTTATTATATTATTATAGATTTTCATACACCATATTTTTAATGAGTTGTGCATGTGGTATTTATCCCCTAAAATAAAATTCATTATAAAATTACTAAACCTAATATTATGACCATCCAATATGGGGTTTCGTAATCCTCATCTAAGCCAAAGGGTCTAATTTTACATTTTAGATTTGCATGCTTTGCATTTGTGTGTGCCTTTTTATTGATCCATCATTAGCCCTAGACTCTTCCTTTTTTTCATGCTTACATTTTATTCCAACTAGGAAGGCTATATCTAAAAATCATATTAGGTGAAGTTCTAGTTTGAGTGGTGATACTCATAATTTGATTTAACTTCCTTTGTTTCCTATTCATGTTGCTTTAAAATTAAAAATGTACATCATTACTAGTTTATTCTACATTTGATAATGTAAATGATTAAAATGTGAATGTTAGATATATAAATGTTTTAGATGAAACATATTTTCATGCTTGTGGTTATTTTGATGATGATTTAGATGAAGATGCTATAAAATGCCATTTTTGTGATGGTAGAGATAAATAAAACCTTGAGCTTATATTTGATGCTAATTTTTAATATTATTTTAAGACTTTCCATACAAATGTTTATGCTAGGATTTATCTTGTTAGTGAGGAATAAAATATAATAAGGGCTAAGGAATATACACCTAAGAATTCTCCCATATATTCTTTTAATGTTTATAACCTACCTATTAGAATCTTTATTTTTGAATCTAGTGGGGAGGATAATTATCCTAATGCTCTTACTAATCCTTCTATGCATCCACCTACTATTAGTGAACCTCATGTTGCTCCTACTATTACTATACAACCTACTACATTTGATTCACCTATTATGACTAATGTGCCAACTCAACCAACTTTTAATTATTTATCTCTTAGACTTAGTATGGGTTAAAATACCAATCAAGTCTCTATTCAAATCAATACTAATCATACAAAGGATCCTACATAGGATAACACATCTAAGTATTCTTTAATTTAAAAATATATCTAGATATGCAATCTCAAATTAGGTTAGTTACTAAATTATTTTAAAGTTATAGTCATGTGGTTACTAAAGATATATTATGTAGACACCTGAATTTCACCATTTAGTGTCAAAATTCACTTTGTCAAACTAATTATTCTTCTTCCACAAATTCATATTCAAAATAACATCACTTCCATACATAATTTGAATAATTAAATAATTCATAATTAATCAATTATGCACACCTTTTATCCAAATTTAATTAAGTACAGATTTTTTACCTCACCCATACATCCTCCATGTTTGTCTCAACCATGTTTTGACTAATCCATTAACCTTCCTCAACTTATTAAACCACCTTGTGATTAATCCCTTTAATTTTAAACTATTTTTTCCATTTCTTGTTGACTCATTCAACTAACTCCCCTTTTCTCTCAAACCATGGAATGGATCATCATCCTATTGAATGAGGACTAATTCTCCACCATTGATTATTTGAATAATTAAAAATATTTAAATAATCATCCAACATTAGATAAACCTCTCATAGACCTATAAATAGACATAAAATACATCAATTTAAATCATCCTCACTTACTCTTATGAAGTTTTATCAAATTCACAAGTGAATCTAAGCTATCAAAAGCCTTTTTGCACACCAAAATGCTTCACAATTCCCCTTACATTTAAGAAGATTGATCAACCATTTTTAGAGAGTAGGTCAATTTTAATCACAATGGAGGAGGCTCATGGTACTTCAATTTTGTAAGTTTGTGTTCTCTTTACTTTCAATTTTAGTTATATATTTAGGTTGATATGAGTTTAGATTAGATTTCATTTTATAATTGTTATCTCAGATTTAGTTGCATTCTATATTTATTTCACACATTTTTGGAATGCTTGATTGTACCTTATCTCATATTTGCATATCATAAGCATCATAGGTAAATTTAGGAGCTTAGTTTAGTTTATTTTTTTAATTTTTTCTTGTGCACTTATATTTAACCTTGATCTTGGAAGTTTCTATTTGTAGCTATGGGTCTTTTCTGGTGTTTTCAAGCTTATTGTATGTGTTATATAAGTAACAATGAATTTGGAGACTTCATAAAAATTGTTGTAGATAATAATGAAATCATCATCTAATTTTTTTTAGTGTATTTTAGTAGTCTAGTTAATTCTAACACTTTTTTTACTTCAATTATGGTCTGTTCTAATTTGTTAGTCTTCTAAATTTCTATGTTTCAATTAAACTATGAAATCAATGGCTTTGCTAACAAAATTATAGGGAGTATTAGTTAAATTTTAGATATTATCTATGAAATCATCAAACCTAACTGTGAAGTTGTTCTATTTTCTATTTTGTACTATTTTTTTAGCTACTATTAAAATTAGAGTAGTTGATAATGAAATTGTCTAACCTAACTATGAATTTTTTTTAAGTGTTTTATATTTTATCATTTCTTATTTTTCTCTTGTATATATTTTTGTGTTAGTATTCCTCTATAATCCACCTTATGTTTTTATTTTTTTCTATATTTCTTTCTATTTTTATCTATTTTCTATCTTCTATCACAATAGTGAAATAAGAAGGTACATCAGTGAACTTATGTAACTTAATCATGAAATTGTATTTTAAATGTTTGTCTATTTTTCCTTTTCTATCAACAATAATTAAATACGAAGGTAAATCATTGAAATTTCATACCTAATAACAAAATCATATTTTAATGATTTCTTGTTTTTTTCCTTTTCTATCAATAATAGTCAAATTAGACATATCTTTAGCAAAATTTTAGACATCATTGGTGAAATATTAACCCACATTAGAAAAATTATACATCAAAGTAATAAAATTAGAAAATGTATAGGTGAAATCATGGAAGGTAACTAAAAAATCATTCTATTTTATTTTATATTATTTGACTATTTTTTTGATTTTCAACTAATTAACAAATTCACAGTTTGTTCTGACTGTGTAATTCTAAAATCATTCCAAAGACTTATTTTTTTGTGTTTTATATTTTTTGCTAAATTTTTGTAATTTGTATTGGATTTTCAACCCAATAAAAATTATAATGGTTTGTTTTTAGGATAAAAATAAAAGACCAACTTATAAAAATCTAAATAATTTCATTTCCATTTGGATTTCTAATGTTTTTTGAACAAGTTTTCAATTTTTTCATTTACGTTAATAATTAGAAAATAATAATGTTATTGGAATTAATCAATATTCCTATTACATCATTTTGTGTTTGTCTTGTGTTGTGTATGCTCTTCTCTTAATGTCACATTGGTGGAGATACTTAAGAATAAAAAACAACACTTATATGTTGTGTTACCCAAGATAATACTTGTGTGTATGCTCTTCTCTTAGTGTCACATTAATGGTGACACTTGAGAATTAGAAGCAAGTATTTCTATTTTTTTAAAAAAAATTTATGGGCTCTATCAATCATGGACTTAATAATAATGTGATAGGCCAAACCTTGTGTACTAGCAGGGTATACAAATTGAGTGTCAACTATTTAAAAATCCTAAGTGATGATGTGTTTTAAGCACACTATGATTTGAGGTATTTTCATGATTTAATACCCAGGGTTTCAAAATTTGCCTCAAAGTGTGATTTTTATGATGCATGTTAAGATTAAATATAATTATGTGCATATATAAAATTGACTTATTCTATGGTTTTAGGCCTCATCATATCAAAATGTATAAAGGGGACTCCTTTAGCTAAATTTATGTGTACCTTAATCCTAGGCAAGCCATTCCATCTATTTAAACTATAGTGCATCACTTAACGGTTAATGATGAGAAGTTACTTCCCTCACACCCTTGAAACTAGGCTTAGTGGTCCATGGGAATGATAAGATCCTATATGGTTAGTGCCTTGAAATATTAGGAAACACATAATGCAATAGATAAGTTAGTGACATGGGAAGCCCATGGGTTACTCAAGTCACTTTTACCTAGATTTTCACCTTTTTGTGCAATTACATGAGTGTTTAGAATATAATTTTTTTGTTTATTCCCTTGTTATATACCACATGATAAAAATACTTAAGTGAAAAAAAGTACTTTTGAGTCTTAAAATGAGTTATAATCACCAAAAATTTAAAATCAAAGTTTCTAATTAAAACTCAAAATAACCTTGTTATCAATTAAGCTTTTTGTCATTTTGGTCTTTTTTATAGTTTAATGTCAAATATTTATTGTGTCAGGTCCTTATCATAGAAAGGACATGCATAAAAAGGCACGTGGCTATTCTTAACAATACTAGGGAAAGGGGATAGACTTTTGGAAATTAACCCTTCTAATTTGGTAGCTAAGACCACCAAAATAATCATATAGAAATACATGAAATCCACGACCATGAGGAAGAAGAAGTAGGATCATACCAAGATGAGGGTAGATCCAAAGCTATTTTGACTCCTTCATTCAAAAAATACATCATGACCAATAAATATGTCATTTTACTTTAATATTTGATCTTAGGGGCTAAATTTATACCTGATTTCAATGTCCAAAACTTGTAATATTTGATTGCTAAGAAAGAGTCTTTATCCCCTATTCAAAACTCATCCATATCAAAAATATATTTATAGGATAGTAATTATCTCATAGGTTCTTCCAATTCCAATCCCTAAGTCTTCCAAGATAAAGGCAAATCCATCCTTCATGAGGAATCCTTCCAAGTTAGTCATGTGTTTTATATGGAAACCCATGCTCATCATATCAACCAAAAGATTAAAAATCTCCAAACCAATCAAACAAATAATCTTTTGGTTAATCCAAATTCTAAACCCCATCCCAATTTGATTGTGAATGCCAATTCATCTTCATTTATCCATCCATCCTATCCAAACTTTAATATTCATTCAAGTTTGATAAATATCAATAAATCTAACTCAAACTTTAATAATTATTTAAGTTCAGTAAACATGAACACACATAGTACAATCTTGAGTAGTCATTCAATATTACCAATCATAAATATAACCAATATGAAATTGAAAGTTCATTCATGTTTACCAATCATGAATCCAACTAGTCCAAAATTGAATGTTCGTTTAATATTAACTATCTATAACCCAAATACAAATCCAATCTTAAATACTTATTCAATTTCCCCAATCAATCCAAATATGAACCTTCATGTTTCACCAATCAATAACATCAATCTAAATCCAAATCTATGTTTGAATACTCTTTCTAGCTCAATCATCAACCAATCAACATCAAATATAAACTTGAATGTAGCTTCAAATTTACCTATGAATATAAATCATAATTTTCCCTTGGGTAGTTCACTAAATTAGTTATCCAATTCACATTATTTTATATGATTATCTATTTTACATTTGAATCAGGAGCCAACTAACACCAATCCATTTAACACTAATGCAATCTCCAACCAACCATTCAACCCTAACACCCATTCAAACCACATGATTGGTTCACATCAAAATAAAAAAATTAACAAATCTAACCCAAATTCACTTTATTCAACCAATAACAAACTTAACACCAACCCTAGTTTTAACACCAACCCAATATTAATTTTAACACCAACCCAAATCAATCCAATTTAAATTTTAACTTCAATAACAATCCCAACCCAATAAGTTCTAGTTTTAACACTAATCTAAACCCAACAAACTTTAAATTCATCACTAACCCAAATAACTTTTCACATACACAACATGCTACTTTTTCCAACTTGCTTAATAATGACTTCATTAAAAATCCACCCCTTAACAAATTTATACAAACTAACACTAACACAAACAAATTCCTAGCTCAACTTTTTGATATGTATACCTCTTCAAGTCAAATTAATCAATTATCACTATACTTCATTAAAGAGTGGTAAAATATGAAGGATAGAGTCCAAGGTTTTCAAGATGTTACTTTTTCATGACAAAAATAATATAAATTTGAGGATATTTTTTCTTACCTATATGATTTAAACAAAATGACAACGTTTTTCTTGAAACATTTTAAACTTCCCAAAATTGGAAAACAAGGTAAGGATGATCTTAGGGAATACCTTAAGGAATTATATCTAGCATGTGAAAATGTTTCTTATAGTAATGAGTACATATTGAAAAAATCTCCATGAAGTCTAGGTGTCAATCCCTTGAATGGTTCTTAGGCCTATCCAAAGGATCAATCTTCACCTTTGAGGACCTATCTGAGAAGTTTATTCATCACTTTTCATATAATGTTGATAAGGAATTGACTATAATAGACATACATAACACTAAGAAATGCAATGGTGAAACCTTTTCCTCTTTCATACAAATATGGAGGCCATTGGCAATCCATTTTTTTGTGCTCATTCCATAAAATAGAAATTGTTACTATATTTATGAACAACCTTAACTTAGACTTGGGACATCACATGAAACTACTTTATCCAAGTTAATTTTATGAAATTATTGAAAAGGGAGTCTAATTGAATGATATAAATAAATAGAAATGTTATTATGATATCTAAACCCAAAAAAAATTCCTACAAACAACCTAAAAAACCATTTTTTTGCCAAAAATAAGAATTTTATAGGTGATGGTGTGAACAATGTCAAACAAATATAAAACCCACCTAAATAAAAATAATTTTATACATAACCCATTAATAACATTACAATTCTTGGTGGTTAACCAATAAGAGAAAAGCATAGATGTAAGTTCACTCAATTGGGTGACTCTTATGAATTAGTTTTCTAAAACTTGGCTGAAGCTAACATGATCATTTGGCATACCACCAATCCTTTTCAAAACAATTTTCCCAAACCAAATTGGTTCAAACAATATGAATATCACAAGTACCATAGGGTAAAGGGATACTCTACCAATAGGTGTATATACCTCAACAACTATGTACAAGATCTTATAGATCATGGGGGCATATCCATTAAAAACCAACCATACAAGACATATAAAAACCAAAATTTGGGGATGTAAAAATAATCATCTCAAAAAATGAGAAATGAAATGATAATAAAAATAAAGATTCCACCCAAGAAAGTAATGTAAATAAATCCAATCATTCTTTTGACTCCATAGTCAATTATGTTGATTACACACACAATCATGTTTAAGTAATTAATTTACAAGCTCAAGATTGTAATGTTACCATAAGGGGTGTAAATATTACCATTCATAGTGCATCATAATCCAATTTTGAACATAATTAAAACATTATAGATCATATTTAGAAGACATCCACTAACATATCTATTTTATAACTTCTCAAGACTTTTCCTATATATAAAGACATCCTATATAAAGTCCTCCAAGAGTTTAACATCCTATAATATATCAATCTATAAAGTTTTCAAGAGTTATTTGTATTTATATCCACTAGAAATAAGGTTATATTTGACCATTATGATGTCTGCCCTTTGGGATCTATTCATAATCTACCATTGTAAATAGAAGTCATTATCTCTAGACAAAGTAAAGAGGGAATTAATAGACAAGGAATATCTTTAAATTTATGTAATTTTTGGTTAATTAAACATTTATGATATTTCATAATGTTATTAAAATATAATATAATATAATCAAATCATATTATAATAATGAGCAGTAGTCTATGGGTACCATTTATCTTTCCTTTATGGTAGGGCTTGCCATATAAGAAACATTAGTCGATGTTCTTGATCTTGATTTTCCCTAAAATTTTATTCTTGGAAGTTCATGTATACATTTAATGAATTCCATACCCTCCACTTACACTAGTTTTTAAAATTATCTCATGATGGCATGGAAGTAACTATCCCTGGTGATCCTCAACCTTTTAATACTTAAAACTATTAAAATGATGTTATAAAAACTCCCACTATCTCCCCATTACTAAATAAAACTTTACTTATATTGAGGAATCACATATGCTTGAAAAATTCATCCATCCTAATACTTTGTTTAAAACACCTCCCCTTTATGGTTTTTTGAATACACCATCCACATCTACTTCTATATAAATTCTATTTACTAGTAAATCCTCCAATCAACCATCCACTTATAAAACTACTTCATCTCCCCCATTCCAATTCAAATTAATTGATGAAGGTATGGGTGAATATGAGATAAAATATTATAATTACATTAGAATAATTCATATGTATCCACACAATTATGGTAGGCCCCTTATCAAAGGGACACTCAAGTGGTTCAAAAAATTGGCAAAATAGTTTTTGTAAAAGGTAGTTTTTTTTATGGTGAACACATTGAAGATTCAAATTCTTCTTGATTTTAATCTAATGAAATAGATACTTGTTTCATTAATAAAAAATATACCATAGTTAAATCCATTGTGTAAAATACTAAAATATAAAGGAAATGGTCTTAGCCTTCATGGACAAGGATTAATAGAGCATATCATGTTAAAATATAATGAAGTCTTCCATGTCATATGATTTAATCCACTCAATTTAAATACCACAATTTTCCAAAGTTACTCTTTTGGTGAGTTGGAAGAAAAATCTTCAGGTAGTGAAATAGATTCCATTTATATCCACTTCAAAGACCTGTCTTTAGTCAAAATTTTCCATGAAAATTAATTTTTTACACTTGACCTCACATATCACTATTTAATCTAATGGGATCAATATGAAACACATAAACTTGATCATTTTAAAAATGATGAAGTAATTTATGAGGACAAGAGAAGATAAAAGTGACCATAAGAAGGGATTTTCCATTTAGTTATACGATTCCAAATATTTTATGAAACAATTATCACATAACCAAATTAGTTAAACATAAACTCATATGAATAAGTCCTTGAGGAGGAACTCAACCTTACTCCACTATCCTTAAAATATAAATAAGAGTCAACTCTCCTCATTGATGACATCATTGCCATCAACATTAGAACATAAGAAAATCCAAAAATAGTCAATCATATCGCTTCCTTAACTCAAGAATAATGAGAAATACTCACTCTTTTTCTTAGATAATTCTCTAATATGTTTTCATGGTATTATGAAAATATATTGTGGCTTAATCCTTCACTAGTTTTGCATTACCTTGTGGTTCATCCAAATGTAAAAATAATAAATCAAAAACATAAAAAAATGCATCCCAAGGTTGTACTTTTAGTAAAGTAGTTAAATAACTAATTAGAGGTTGGCTTTATTCACCCCATCAACTATTTAGATTGGATATCCAACATTATACTAGCATCAAATAATCTAGAATCAATCATTGTTTATACAGACTTCATGTTAGAGGTACAATCACTAAGAGGGGGGTGAATCAATGAGCCCAGATATTTCTATTTCAATTTTAATTATAGTCCTTTAAATTATTAACCAATCATCATTTATTAGTTTGACAAAGCAACATTAATAAAATATCTCATTCATTCAATACATACATAAGTTCAAATACATAACACATAGTTCTTGTTGGAAACCCTCATAGAGAATAAAATCTGCTCTAAATTTTGAAAAATATGGAATACTATCCTATCATAAATTAAAAACAAGAGACTGGTAAACTTCTTTAGACTAGGAAATTTTGATTATATCCTTTTGACCAAAGGTATCTAGTGAAACACTTGTTTCACAAGGAGTAACTACCCCTAAGGAAGACCATGTCATTTAGACCCTCCTTTGAACACCTACATCTTAGAAATGATTTATTCAACACTTGATGATGGATATTTTTTTATTAAACACCTATAAATACTCTATCTCTATCTCATATATGACTCACATAGGCATGTCACAATCTCTCTCTTCTTTCACTCAAACTATCCTCATATTCACACTCAAACCTCTTTGCATATCTTCAAACTACAAGAACACTTTTTTGAAATTAAAAATTTTACCTATAGCTTATACATATAGTCATTAATCTAATGTGATTATCAACTCATCCAACTAGGCACTCTACCTCTCCTTCACTCCACAAATCTCACATCTAACTTGCACAAATCTCTCTAACAAGTCACCACAAGTCTATAAACCAACATATTTGGCCTCACTATATATATATATATATATATATATATATATATATATATATATATATATATATATATATATAATTAATAGGTCCAAATATTTCCTTATCAGCCAAAAAATGTGCATTCACCCTTAAGGTATCTCACATAGGTCACACTTAAGCAAAACCCACTTTTAAATATGCATAATTCACTTTTATGTCCTATACAAACCCATTCAAATCTTTGACACTTATTTAACAAACAAAGAACATAGGAACAATTTACAAAAACATTGACCCATTCTACATGATCTATAGGTCCCCGTTAATTGTCCATATCCATCACAACACCCTTCTGCTTAAGCACAAAACACTTAAACAATATTATATACACATAGTCATTATGAGAGAACACATATTCACCTTATAATCCTTTATTAATAAAACATACAATTGGTCAATCCTTCATATTACACACATAACATATTTATGGAATTCACAACACTCTCCAATAGCCAATTCACCATTAAACATCGAAACAACATCTACATAAGCTCAATTACTCTTCTTGGGTCACTTATAGAATAAGAATGAATACATAATCAAATTTTAATCTTAATATGTATGTTTTTACACACTATAATATCTTCAAATCTATATTTATAGATGTGCCTTGGAGTCCTCTACATATTTTTTTTTACTACACTATCAAATTCTACTTGGATCGAAAGTTATGGCCCAAAACCCAAAACTAGTATTTCCTTCATTAATTCAAATATTCAAATGAAAACAATCACAATTAAACCTTGAACACCATGCTCACATTTCATGTCCTCAATTTTAGATTAAACATGCACTATTGATCTTGTTTGATGTTTAACACATAGGTGTTAATACTCAAACATTAAATATATGACAGTTGGCCTCATCTTGTTTAATATATAAAATTTGACTCAATGCACTTTATATATATTTTATATGTGGCTTAGTATTTAACAAAGATAAAAAAAATATCACTTTGACCTCTTGACTTTAATATGCACCATTAATCTCTATCTATACGATCATTTACTCACCATTGATCCTTGGAAGAAGCTTGATCTTTATCTCTTTTTAGTGTTAAACATAAAAAACTTGAAACCATATTTTTGCTTCCTAACATCTTGGATCAAACACACATCATTTATCTCTTTTAGAGTTTCTCAAATATTATCTTGTGCAAAATTGACTAAGTATGGGGACTAATGCAATGTCTGAGTGGTCAAATTTGAACCTCAATAACTTCTTTTACACTTAGATGTATGATCTAAAATTTGGACCATTAGATATCCTCACATATTATAATACATCCATATAATAAATTTATCATAGAACCTTCATGTATGTAATATATACTTCCATTAATCTACTCACTTAGATTTTTTTGTTACAGATCCAACTATGTCAAAAACTGCTTGGAAGGACAACTTTGCACTTGCATAAATTATATTGCACTTCAATGCATGACCTAAAATTTAGAAAAAAATAACTAGGCTCAAAATTTAATAAACCCATATTATCATCTTGTTTTAAAACATCCACACATGTGATATATTCCATCATAAAAATTATTACTTGGCTCTTCTTGCCACATTACAAATTTGGATAAGTATAGGAAAAGATTGTCAAAATACCTAGAAGCCCAAATTTACACCCACATATATTTGACTACATAATATTTAATGAATAGTAACTAAGGACTAATGTGATCACAACCATATGAAAAACTCCCCCTGACTCATCCACACATAGCAATGGTAATATCAGCAAACTGCCTACTCATATTTTCTGCCACTAGACCCAAAATGTCTAAAAGAAAAATATGGACTACCAAATGAATTCCACTCATGCACACAATATTTAAAATAATTATTAACCATTTATAGGAACCCTTTCACATGGTCAAAAATTCCATACTCATCCTTGAACATCTCTATCCATGTCAAAACTAAAGATCAACCAAGCCAACTTCAACTACACTAGAACAAAAACATTACACACTTTGTCATTATTACTTAAGCTATAAAATAACTTCATCCAATCACCAAGACACCTACATGATATCACCATGACATCACTAAAAACTTTCCAACAATATCCTCCTTTGTCATTGATGTCACTCTCTTCAAGCGCTCTTCACAATAAGAAGTTTCTCCCTCTTTGACAAAATAACAAAGTGGACACCAATTGATCCTAAAGATTTGAAAATATCATCAATAGGAAAGGACCATCTTATAAACATGATACAAACTCCCCCTTACTTTGAGCCAACCTTTTATTGCATTGACAACTTCCTCTTGCTCTATGCCAACACTCTTCTATTGATGCTTCTAATTATACCACAAGTGATTATAGTGTTAAAGAACACTTATCATTTTAGGATTTTGAGAATCCATGGCATGAGCTGTATTTTGTGACTATTTAGTGATTATCTATGGTGGACTAGAAGCAAATTATGAAAACTATCCACAATATTTATTTGATTTAGTGGTTAAGAACCACCAGGGTCTATATTGTTTGAATACTTAATAATTTTGAGGATTTAATAGTTAAAATAAATGATTATTACCAATGACCTCTAATCTAGAGTGAATATTGATAAAAATAAGAAAAAGGAAGGGTAATGAAGAAAGAAACACAATTGTAGGTTTTCATTTCAAATATTATGACAAGACTCCAATTACTTTGAGCACATTTGAACCAATTTATGTTATAGAACAACATAAGATCAAATTATATCACAAATCAAGAAAAATTCAAAGGAAAAATATGAATCATAATTAAGAAAAAAATTTACTTTAAAGTTTTTTTATTATGATCTGAATAACCCAAGTACATCCAAATACAAAGTAAATAAAATGAAGTATAGTTGAGATCCTTACAATCAATTTAGCATTTAGTAAAAATTAATATCCTGATGACAAAGAATGTAACTCAAACAATAAGAATCATTCAAATTCAAGATAACTCCCTGTAATTGAGAGATAACATAGACATTTAATGAAAACTATCCAGACAATCTTTTCATAATTCCATAGTTGTATTAAATGCTCTTGGTATCAGTTGCTCAAAAAATCTCTCCTTAAAAATGATAACCATATGCCTATTTATAGGAAACATAGGTGGTTAATTGATTAATTTACAAAAATATACAAATGTGGATAAAGACAATTTTCTTTGATACAAAGCCATAATGTGAAAAAAAAATCATGCCAACTTGACAAGAAAGAGTATATGCTAACGTACTAGCATATACTTTAAAAAAAGAATATTCTTTTAGGAATTTCATTGGTGGGTCCTTCTAATTAGCCCTATCTAAGTAAGTTTTTCACCTTGGTGTATTTATCCTTAATCAACTCAAAATCCACTATAAGATTCATTAGACAATCCTCTTTTTTAT
This sequence comes from Torreya grandis, assembly GCA_037957365.1. Taxonomy (NCBI): domain Eukaryota; kingdom Viridiplantae; phylum Streptophyta; class Pinopsida; order Cupressales; family Taxaceae; genus Torreya; species Torreya grandis. The sequence continues at coordinate 188,960 of JARHVA010001449.1, forward strand.
CTGCTAACTTGTCAAATTCACTATCTACCCAAGATACAAGTTCCTTGACACATTATGCTTCTATAATTTGCTTCCCTATAAAATTAATGGTATCAAGGGTCTTCTGGTTGTACTTATCTAAATGACCTTCGCTATCTTTAATGCCTTGGATGTGGGTACTAACCCTTTGCTTGAATTCTTCATCATCAATTAGGCCTAAAGTAGTGGTTTGAGAAGGGTTATTTAATAGATTCCCTTAAAGTTTCTCAATCTAGTTTACCAAGTCTATGTCTCTCTTGATACAATCCTTAACATCACTACTCTAGATGATCAAATATTCTTGTTTATCTACCAAAACTACCATGAGGATGTCCAGATGTCTGAGTTTGATCATCTTAAAGTTTAAGGCCTACTTTGTCTTATGCACCTTGATGAGATCCTCCATCTGAGCTTGAGAATTCTACCACCAGGTGATTAAGGCTTGTGCTATCTCAACTTAATGGTCTAAAGCATTTAATCTAGACTTTATGCTTTTCACATTCTCAAATGCAACCATCAAGGATTTATTTAGCATTTACAATATATTTTCAAGAATTGTTAAGAAGATCTGAGCTTTCAAATCTTGATTTTATATTTCCAAGTTGATAATCTTCTATTTCAATCTTTGAACTCTAGCCAAGGTCATTATTGATTGGGCTAGTACCACACTAGTTACATCCTCTTGAAAAATAAGATGTTCCCATATTGTATGCCCTGGAATAGGAGTTAAGTCTATAAATGGCTCCACCTTTTGAAAGGTGAACTCCTCAGTACCAAAAATAATTTTCTTGGGCACTAATCTTTTAAGAGTTGATGTCTCTAGATTAAATTGGACCTGAGGATCAAACTCTTTCACCTATGGTTATTTAGAATCTCTACATTTAAACTCTAAAAGGATCCTAAGATACCAACCCATTGGATTTCCTTATTTTGAAGAATCTATATGTTTCTCTTTACTTATTTTTTCAACATATCCTAAATCCATGGCTTGACATTATCCTGAACACCTCTGTCCACTCGAGTTAGAGTAAGTGAAGGAGAAAGAGATGGTATTTTCTAAAGCTTCCCATAAACAAACCAATCAAGAATGGTTGGTCCATAAATAGTATTATCATCATTGAAGAGGCTTATTTCACTAGTAGGGTGAGTGAAAGCTAACCTAGGCCTCTTTCTTGGATCTAGAGGAACTAAGGATAATTCTGCCTATCTCTTTCCACTGCCTAATGGAACCAATTCCTTGCCTACTTCCTCAAATGGTTTTTCTTCCTTATCTAAACCATAAGTAGCTATGATGTTAGAAAGGGCACTCTCCATTATTTTTCTAGTTTCCAAAGCAATTATGCTGTTAACTTCTATTGGGGAAGAAGGCCTTGGTGGGGATGTCTAAATTTGGAAGCTTTCAATAAGGCTATGCTCAATCTTGGAATCTTCACTTATAACTTTACCTTTTCCTTTTGCATGCTCAATTTTCTCAATTTGAGATGACTTTGTCAATTCTCCCTACTGAGGCTTAGAAGATTGTCCCACAATAGGTGGTTCTTGATGTGTAGTCCCAGATGGTCCTAGTGACAAGTGATACTATAAAGGATGTAACTACCATATTTCTCCTAAAGGCTTATTATCCCTAACCAACCTACATTCTAAATTTATGTTATAGTTTTAAACCCTAGATAGGACTTCTTCAAATTTATTTGCTTGTGTAAATACCATCTCCCACACTTGGTTGATGCTTGTACTAGTCTTTGGGACCTTCCTATCCTGAATATGGTTAGCCACTTTATTATTGGGGTCTCACATCTTAAGATCATCAAATTGGAAATCAAAAGAGTTCCTATGTACCACCATGATCTTTATCTATTTCCAATCCTTGATTATAATTATACTAATATCTAGTGTGAAGGGATAAACTTGAGCATTTTTATTCTTCTTGTAGTGCCAATCTATGCTCTGGATGATTTGATAAGCAATTTATTGCTCTGCAAGCTTATTAGGAACAAATATGGGCAGTTTGTATGGTTGTACCATGATTCCTTATATCCTTATTACAATGCAATCTAGATAGAACCATACATCCCCCATCATCTCCACTTATTATTTGATTAGAGGATGAAGTCTAGGCATAGGAATACTAGTGATTATCTCAAAAATGATTTGGAAGACACCATCACATATGAATTGCATATGATTCTTATATTTCAAAATATGTAGTTTAGAGTAATGATGGAAAATGGTAGTCTTGCTCTCAGGGGACCAATTTTAGATGCCAGGGAAATTAATAGAGGCTAAGAGTGAGTCTAAGAGGTAAAACATCATAAATGTCTAGAGTTCTTTATCTTGATGGTTGTAAATTATTTGGCCAATAAGAAAGTTATTAAGTCTCCAATGGGAGGGGTTAGGTTATGCTCCAACATGCAATGGGCATAAGACACCTATAACTTACTCACATAAGTTGTAGAAGATGCACCAAAGGCTCTATTCAATAATGTCATAGCTACCATAACACCCTCTCTAAATTAGGTAATAGGAATCTCACCATTATGGGTCCTAAAAATATAGGAACCTTGGATTAACCAAGGTGAAATAACTGAATCTAGGTTTTGGGAAATTTTCAATTATCTCAAAGATGGAAGATCAACATGAGGTAAAGGGAGCTTATAATAAGTCTCAAAGGCCATGGGAGTTATGCATGCAACTTTATTAACATTTCCTTCATGAATAATCCATTTTCCATCTACTCTGTAATCAATGAAAATAGGAATAAGAAAGTCAATGCAGTGCATTACCTCTAGTTTAGCAATTGTATGATGAAGGCCTACCATTTGAATCAATACTAAATCCTTATATCTTTGGTACATTGAAGCATTCCTCTTTGATTCTTGAGAAATTAGTTGTATTTCCTTGAAAAAGAAGAATAAGTTGGACCAATTCTTGATTCTATATACATTCAGTGTTGTTGAATCTAACTCTGTCTCTAAAGACCCTTCCTTCACCATCTAAAGTTAGATAAATCTTTTCTTCAATCTTCATATTTTACCTACCTACTACCATTTATAACACTATATTATAATTTCAAAGCTATCAAAGTTATTACTAAGGCACCTACTTTGAATTCAATTCATAATTATCTCAAGTGTCACATAATTAATTTGAACCAACTTTGGCCTTCTTTATAGAGGGTTTAAGGTTTTTTATTTTTTGTTTTAATAACCAAAACATACAACTTTGATCTCATACATACCTTAGATATGATGGAACCTTACTATCATATCTCCTATGTTTTCAATCATGAGATATCTTTCATTTGGATTATCAATACTTACGTGGAGCTTATGTTGTAGGGTTCCATGCCTTTCATGAAATTTTTTCATAAATTCCATTTGAAGAGTGACCATTAGTTTTCAAAAGTCCCCTTTATTTTTCTTTGAAAAGACAAATCTAGGTCCTTACATTTCATTTTTTCTTAAACTTTGAACTTATTGATTATGCCATATGTCAAGCTTTTGAGGCCTTTGAAAAGTCTTCAATTGTATTGCATCGTTGGATCAAATCTATTGAGTAAGTGATCACCATTGGATCCTACAAGATGATTACCCTTTTAATCAATAAAAATAACTTAGGCCAAGATTTTTTTGTCTCAATCTTACCTTCATAAGAAAACTAAGAATTTCTTAAAAGGCTTTAGAAATTCCCCCTTTGATTAGGCTTAAAAAGTTATCTAATTTAAATTTGATGGGCTTAGTCCCATCAAATATGTCCTCATAGATGTCAAATAATGAGGGTGAACTTGTGAAATTTATGACAATTAAATATTTATGTTTCAATTTAAATTTTATGGGTTTGGTCCTATCAAATACGTCCTCATAGACATTAAATGATGGGAGTGAACTTGTCAAATTTAAAACAATGAAATTTATTGATCCAATGACTAAATGCCATGTCTAAAACCATTAGGAGATCTTAAAGCTTTGAGGATTTTATAAGTTATATTTAATAGATTTAGTCCTATTAAATACGTCCTCATAACCATCAAATGATGGGATTGAAATTGTCAAATTTAAAATGATAAAATATTTATGTCCAATGAATGAGTGCCATGTGTAAAATATTTCAAGAGATCTTGAGGCTTTTGGGTTGATGTGCACCATTGGATTGATAACCTTTGAGGCAATGTGAACCATTAGATCAAGTCCTGAGTGGTTAATAGCTATTAATGTTATTTTAGGTGTCATATTTAATTTTCACCATTGGATTGAAATCTCTGAGCAAACAATCACCATTAGATCAAATCCTGAGTGGTCAACATCTATTAACTTCCTTTTGGGTGTCAAATTTAATTCACACCATTGGATTTAAATCTTTGAGCAAATCATCATCATTAGATCAAATCTTGAGTGGTTAACAACTTTTAACTTCCTTTTGGGTGTCAGATTTAATTCACACTATTGGATTAAAACCTCTGAGCAAATGATCACTGTTATATCAAATCCTGAGTGGTTGATAGTTGTTAACTTCCTTTTGGATGTCAGATTTAATTCACACCATTAGATTTAAACCTTTGAGCAAATGATCATTTTTAGATATATAAAAGGGCATTTAAGCTTTAAATTAATACCCGATCATGTTTTAAGTTTAATCTAAGGTTTTATATTAATATTTGGCCATGTTTTAAAGAAAAAAACATATTTGAAGCTTAATATAAAGTTAGACTTAGGATCATTTAATCAAAAGGAAATAAAATTTTCCACTAGTATTTTCCTTCAAGTGTTTAAATTCAAACCCTTTTAGGGTTTGTTACTTAGAAACCTTAGCTTCTTCCATGGAACCTGAAACTAATCACCTTGAAGATAATTATTAGCAATTTTGAACCATGAAATGTAAACATGATCAAATATATCAAATCACATATTCCTCTTTCAAAATTGATTTGCCTTTAAAAATCCATGATAAGATAACTCTTCACATTTAGTCTAGAATACATACTTTTTGGAATCAAATACAAGGGTAATCCTTCCAAAAAAAATATAGGGGGTGTTAGTCTCAACATCTTCTTCAACCAAACACTACAACCAATGAATAAACAACAAATAAAAATACTAAAATCTGATGGAAATAAGAAATAAAACATCTAAGAGGGACTCCACCTAGGACCTCTGAGCCATTTCACCTCTTGATCATCTTTAGATCTCCACACACTATTATGAACCACCATATAGGATTACTAGCCTTCTCTCTCAAACCACCTCAAGGACCACCAACAAAACATCATGCCACACAGAAAATAAGAAACATGTTGTAAAACAACCTAAGAACATACCTTAAAATACTTATGGCCTTGATCTTTTGGATAAACAAAAAAAAAGCACATCTTTAACACTAAGCCAGTCTAGATTCTTTGTATCCCTACCTAGAACTTGTAGAGCCCACAACTTTCTATATACATAAATTCAAGGCTTTAAACTTCATATCTAGAGCACTCGTATATTACCCCTCAAGCACACCAATTTTAAACAAATAACTCATGCTCTACAATATACTTCCTTTACAAACCAACTACCCATTTAAGCTTCTAACTTGATAAAAAATTAAATAACTTGAGAACCACAAACCTTCAAATCTCTATGAAGATTAATTTGCAAACCCATTTGGACCATTCAACATATTATGAATCTTTATACCTCAAATAATAAGGTAGACCACTTTTCTATTAGAGCCTGAAACCCTAGACTCTCAAAACAAATAACTTAACATAACACCTTCCAAAAAATGTCCACCTATGAAACTTATTATACACCTAGAGATAACCATCACACACTTCTGGAACAAGATTTGAGATTCCACATCATTGTGAGGCTTGAATTTATATAACCCATTTTATGACCTACATACTTTTAAGCACAAAATGGGAAACCTGAGAGCTAACAAAAAACATCAAATTGAATTCAACATACCTTCAGATCATAAAATCACCTAGAGAACATCACAAAGAAGTGCATAGACCTTTATAATCATCAAACTCTTCTTGACATTCCATCAATCTCATTAAACCACCTAGATCCACCCATTCTAACCCTATATTATAGCTCCCTCACAAATTTCTAGAGCAAACACATGAACTTCTTGCTCCACCAAACTTCATGCATCACTAAGAACATGACATCTTCAACAAGTCTTCAAATATTGTCCAATCATAGTTAATACTCATATAAAGATACCTCATCTTTATAACACTATGAACTTGCTTGACATACACAACTATTCAACAAGCCTTTAATAGGTTAGCAAGATCTAGAACATAAGCCTAGAAGGCCTTCAAATTATAGGCTTACCTTTAATATACCACAAACTAATATGAATATATATATTTTAAACTCACCTTTATACCAGATCATCCAAACCATGATCAACAATCTAGCTCCTTCTCAAGATATGACCATTGAGATTCTTCACAAGCTTCTTTTCTCCAACAAATAGACATACAAAAAGAATTCACAAACATAACTTATTTTCATACCTTTTTATCAATCAAAATATTACATCCACCAAGCTTTCTTTGATTTACAAGTGTCTCCTTGAATCTTAGAGAGAGACACCCCTTTTGACATAGTGAGACTAAAAGTCCCAAAACTCTAGAGACTCCCATATCTCCATACCTTTCTCTGACTTGTAGTCTAATTTGACTTTGAAAGTATGATGGACATCATTCTTTTCTTCATATTTGATAGTAAAATCATAAAATAAAAAATCTTGTCTTCTCTTCATATCTATCATGGAAACCAAACCATCTTTGGTATTAGATAGATCTCTCTTAACAGGGTTAAGTTTCAATACCCAAGTATAACCTCTTCCTTGCACACTAGGATTTCCATACACCTTCTTTTTCTTTGGGAAATGATTCAACATGTTCTTTTAATACCTAGTACTATGACCAACTCTATTCCATCTAAAACAAATAAGATCATTAATAAATTTAGCTTGATGATAATTGTGATCTTCCTTTTCTATCTAAACAAAAGACAAATTCTCTTGACATTCCTATATCTTCTTCATGTTTGATTCCTTCTTTGATATAATAGGAATTCCACCTTGATCATGATTATCCTTCATAGACTTTGGTCTCAACACCATTGATTAATTTTTAAGAGCATATTTCTTCTTGTTAAAACTTTAGTGCTTCTTCAAACTATCCTTGCAAAATCTAGCAATATGTCCTATTTTATTGCAATTGTAGAAAATAATATCATTCAACATACCACTTGAATGATCTGAGTTATGAATTATTCATAACCAATTGCTCTTTCTTTTAAGGCTCCATTAATGTCCATACTTGACTGACTTACTTATACAGTCCTCAACCATACGACCATAATTATTACATATATAACAATGATAATGGAATAGACTAACATACCTTGAAACATTTGGTTGTCTAGTTGGTCTTCTTTCATTTATATTACCATAATCTAACTTATTTTGATCTTCTTCAACCTTGTTTATCTTGATAATAAATTTCTCATGCTCATCCATCAATGAACCTATCTTGGTTTCCAATTGAATTTTCTCATCCTTTTGGCTCTTACACTTGAAATTGTAGTAATTAACTAACCTCTAAGAACATGGATAGTCTCCTTATCACTCTTATCTTCTTTATCCATATCATCCTTTATTCTACATGATTTCCATATCAAACTTCCCTCAAGAGAACTATCTTGTGCTTCAAGACCTTTGATCATATTTCTCATCTTATGATTCTTATTATTTTGTTCTTTTAGTTCACCAAGTTCACCTAGCTTCTAGATAAACTTCTTATTCACTATTATGGTAAATATATTCATTAAACATGATGTTCTTTTCTTTTGAACACAAACTTGTCTTGGCATCTATTAGCCAAACCTTGAGATTATTAATAATTTTCTCATCCTCTTTGGCATCTTTATTCAACGTACATATTTATTATTGAATTGCCTTGATCATAACCTTCCAATGTTTATTTTCTTTCTTAAAATTCTTATCTATCTTTATACCTACTTCACATCACCTTTAAACTTTTAGGCTTCCTCCAAATGACCTGCTCTGATATTAATTATTAAAGGTACAATCACTAAGAGAGGGGGGGTGAATCAATGAGCCTAGATATTTAAATTTCAATTATAGTCATTTAAACTATTAACCAATCAACATATATTAATTTGATCAATCAATATTAACAAGAGAGCTCATTTAATGCATAAACAAGAACAAACACATAACACATAGTTCTTGTGGAAAACCCTCATGGGGATAAAAACCCACTCTCAAGTCTACAACACATGGACTATTTTCCTATAATAGATTACAAACAAGAGACTGATCAAATCCTTTAGACTATTAAACCTTGATCATATCCTCCTAACTAAAGGTATTTAGTGAAACACTTGTTTCATAAAGAGCAACTACCCCTAAGGAAGACCAAGTCCTTTATAACATCCTTTGAAAACCTCCATCTTAGAAATGATGTCTTCGACACCTAATGATGGATCTCTATTTATCAGACACTTGAAAAAACTCTCTCTCTATCTCATACATGACTCTAACATAGGCATGTCAAAATATCTCTCTTTATTCACTCAAACTATACTCATATTCACACTCAGACCTCTTTGCATATCCTCAAACTATACAAGAACTTTTTGGACATCATAAATATGACCTACAGGTCATACACATAGTCATCAATCTAATATACTTATCAACTCATCCAACTAGGCACTCTACATATCCTTTGCTTCATAACTCTCACATCCACCTTGCACAAATCTCTCTAACAAGTCACCACAAGCCTAAAAACCAACACATTTGGTTTTACTATATGTAGAGAAAACATGAATTATCAAGTCCATAATATTTCCTTGTCATCCATAATGCATGACTTCAACCTGAAGGCATCTCACATAGGTCACACTTAAGAACAATCCACTTTTAAATAGGATTAAGTCACTTTTAGATCCTATGGAGACCCATTCATCTCTTTGACACTTCTCCAAGACAACAAAGAACATAGGAACATTTTATAAAAGTACAGACCCATTCTACATGATTTTTGGGTCCCCTTAAGTGTTTGTATCCATCATAGTACCCTTTTTCTTAAGCATAAAATTCTTAAACAATATTAACCTAGACAGTGGTCTTTCCTTCATAAATTCAAATGTTCAAATGAAAATGGTCATAGTTAAACCTCAAAAACCATGCTCACATCTCATGTCCTCACTTATTAGATTAAACACACACCATTGATCTTGTTTGATCTTTAACACATAGGCATCAATGTTCAAATGTTAAATATTTGATAGTTGACCTCATCTCATGCAATCTAGACACTTTTACTCAATGCACTTTGTAGATCTTCTATATGTAGCTCAATATTTTAAAAATATAAATAGCTATCAATTCAACCTATTGAATTTAATATTAACTATTTATCTCTATTTATACAATCATTCACTCACCATTGATCTTTGGAAGAATATCGATCATTATCTCTACTTAGAATTAAACATATAACACATGGCACCATCTCACTGCTTCTTAACATCTTGGATCAAACATGCATCATTGATCTCTTTCAAAGTTTCTTGAAAATTACCTTGTGTAAAATTGACTATGGGGACCAATGCAATATGTCTGAATGGCCAACTTTTAACCTCAATAACTTCTTCTATGCTTAGATGCATGATGTAAAATTTAGATCATAAGATCTCCTCACATGGTAGAATCCATCCATTTAAAAAACTACTCCTAGAACCTTCATGCATGAAATATATAATTCCATTAATCTACTCACTCATATTTTTATTCCACAAAGCCAACTATGTCAAAAACTGCCTAGGAGACCAACTTTGCACTTGCATAACTTTTGTTATGCTTTAGCGCATGGCCTAAAATTTAGTTAAATCAACTAGGATCAAAAATAAATAGACCCATATGATCATATTATTCTAAAACATCAACACATGTGAGATATTCCATCAAAAAAATTCTTACTCAATTTTTCTTGCCACATTAAAAATTTGGCTATGAGAAAACACTATCAAAATGCTTGGAAGCCCAACTTTACACCCACTTATATTTGACTGTGTTTAGGCACATAACCTAAGATTTATCACATAGAAACTAAATACTAATGTGATCACAACCATATGACCAAATCCCCCTGACTCATCAACACATGGTAATGGTGATGTCATCAAACTACCTACTTAGAGTTTTTACAACTAGACCTAAAATATCTAGAAGAAAACTATGGACCATCAGATGAATTCTAATTTTGAACAAAAGCTCTCCAATCATTATTTAACCTTGATAATACCCCTTGAAAATTCTCAAATAATACATAGTCATCCCTAAACATATCTATCCATGTTGAAATTGAAGATCAACCAAGCCAACTTCAAGCACACTAGAACAAACACATTGTAAACTTTATCATTTTTACGTAGGCTAGAAAATAACTTCATCTACTCACCAGTACACATCCATGATATCAATTTCAACTTTTCAACACTTCAAATATATTAACAAAACATGTCCCAAGGATAAATTCTCATTACCAAGTATAGATATGATTGTGGACTCTATTGTAGGTCATCAAATGTTATTTTTAATGGATAATTTTTTAGGTTATAACCAAATCAGAATATATCCTAAAGAAAATCATAAAACAAAATTTATAACACTTTAGGGTACATTTTTCTATCAAATAATGACCTTTGGTTTAAATAACATAAGAGCCATATATCAAAAAGCAATGACTATCATTTTTCATGATATGCTTCATGACATAATGGAGGATTATGTTGATAACATACTTTCCAAATACTAATCTAGAGTATTGAATTCAAAAATAATTCATATAATATTTTAGAGAATGAGAGAATACAAGCTTCACTTTAACCCAAAGAAATGTTCTTTTGGGGTGACATTATTAAACTTGTTGGAATTTTTTATTTCATGTCATAACATATAATTTGATCCTTATAAAGTATCGACTATCATGAATATGCCTCCACTCAAAAGCCTCAAATAGTTTCATAGTTTTTGAAGGCAAAATCCAAGCAATTGAATGATTCATATCTCAACATGTATACATTTTTCATCCATTCATATTCCTACTTAAGAAAGATAATCCTTTCACTTGTAATGAGAATTGTAATAAGGAATTTGAATATCTTAAGAAATATCTTTCCAATCCACCAATTTTAATGCCACCTATTATTGACAAGTCTTTATTTTTGTATATATCAGCTATATAGTATGCATTGGGGGAATTTTTGGAACAACATGATGACAATGGATCATAATGGGTAGTGTATTACCTTATAATAAATTTGGTATCCTATGATCTTAGATACTCTCCAATATAAAAGGCATATCTCATAATTTTTAAGCTTCCCAAAAAAATTTCAACTACATGCATAATAATAAAACTAATATCATTACAAAAATTGACCCTCTTAAGTATCTGTATTAAAACAGATTTAATAGGTAGAATGGATAAATGGGTCATGATTATTAGTGATATTAAGCTTGAGTATGTTAATCAAAAATAAATAAATGGACAAGTACTAGTAGAGGCTACTCTTGAAGATCGTACACCTCTTCTAACAAATTTCCTAGATAAATAAAAAATGTCCATTGATAAAACTCTAGTTTAGTAGTTATATTTTGATGGTTTTTTCACAAGTAATGGTTAATGGGTTAGTATCCTACTAGTTACACCTGATGGGGATTGTATTCCAAAGGCATTCAAGATTGAGTTTTCATGTACAAAAAATATAGTAGAATATGAAGCCCTCATATCTAGTCTTAAACTTTCCATACATTGGGGTATCCAGCATTTTAACTTGTATTTGGTGATTCTAAAGTCATAATTAATAAATTCACCAATGAATTTCAAGATCATGATGACAAGTTAATCCCATTAAATATGATGGTAGATAGTCTAAAGTTGTGCTTTAGATCTATACAATTTGAACAAGTGCCACAAATTAATAATAGAGCAACTAATGCCATGGAATCTATTGGTTATTTACTTTAACTTGAAAAAAAGCAAAATAAATTACTTGTATAGTACTTGATGATATCATCGTATGACACACCTAATTTTGAGATGGTCTATAATGTGGTTCATCCTACTTCTCCATGGTATGCCTAGATTTATGCATACCTCTAAAATAACACTATTCCATCTAATTTAAACCATAATAAATGTAAATCATTCATCTAATATACACATAATTAAAAAATCCTTGGCCAAACTATATATCAAAGAAATTATGATGGAACCCTATTATGTTTTTTAATTGTTAAGAGTCTACCCTAGCTATTAGAGGAGTTCAAGAGGGAATTTGTGGTGCTCACTATAGCAGTATAGTCCTTGATAAAAATCTCTTTTGTGTAGGTTATTATTGGTCTAAAATGGAATCTAATTCTTGTATTTATGTTAATAAATGAGTACATTTTAAAAATCATGATGACCTCATACACAACCCTTTGAAATATTTACACCTCATTACAACACCTTGGCCATTCCCCACATGTGGGTTAGACCTCATTAGACAAATCAATCAAAATTATTTAGTTGTCCATAAACACATCATTACCACCACGAAATATTTTACCAAGTGAGTTGAATTAATTCCCTTAATATATGTCACTAGTAAATAGATTTCCAAGTCTATATTGAGCCATATTATTTGTCATTTAAAAATCTCGTCTACTATCATATTTCATAATAGAAAATCCTTCAAGAATAAATAAGTCAAGGCCCTTTGCACTACCTACCATATAAAAAACAAATGGTACACTCCATATTAATTGCAAGGTAATAGCCAAGTAGAGGCAACTGATAAAATTATTCTCTGAATCATTGAAAGAGTTATCAATGTATTTGGTCATGACTAACATACGTATGTTTATCCCACCATCTAGTCATACCATACTAACATCTATACACCCATGAGGGTAACTCCATATTCACTTATCTATGGTAGTGAGTTTATTTTACCTATAGACATTGAGATTCTATCTCTACAATTTTCCTTACAAATCATTATTGATGATGAATCCTACCACATTTCATGTCTCAATGAACTCAACCTTATAGATGAGAAAAATTCCAATGTCTTAAACCATCTACAATTCTACCAAAACCACCTTTGTTTTAGCTATAATAAATAAATTAAATCCATATAATTCAAAATTGGATATCTTGTTCTCAAGGAAAACCAATAGAATACCAATGCTAAATGAGAAAAGAAATTAAAATTTAAACCTAATTGGTTGGGCCCATATGTCATTGTTGTCAAGTATAGATCTAGAGCTTACATGTTGGCTGCTAAATATGGAGAGGAACTTGATGAACCTATGAACATAATTCACATTACATGATTCTATGTCTAGATTATTAGATTGATGTTCATATCTTAAAGTGTAAAAATAAAATAAATATCAAAAAAAGAAAAAAAAGAGAAAAATAGTGCATCCACAAGTGAAAACCAATTTACTAATGCTTTGGGCAAGTGACATGGTAAAAACTAGTTATTTAATGTCACGATAAATCCATTTTCTATATCCACCCTGGGTACATGGGGGCATCCCATTATAGTTATCACTTGTATATTTTCACATTGTCACTTGTATTACCATCCATTTCATAGCATATTAGATTAGTCTTTGTTCCTTGTATTTGTGTAAATATATCCTTATTCATTTTAGATGAACATATTATATATGACCATCCCTATCACATGCACACATACTTTAAAAAAAACACTCCAACCACATACAAACACTTTACCTCTACATGTTTACCAACTTATCTATCATGTCCACAATGTAATCATTCACTCACTCATTTTATTGGGACATATAAATATATTCATCTACACAAAAAATCATTAATTAACCCATTTTATCATCACTTCCCATATTAAGAGAGCTACATCTAGCCTGATATCCCCACATAGAATTTATCCAGATAGATTATGTACATATCACTTAGAGACATGGGGTCTCTAGGGACAACTCAACCACCATCAACCCTATTATCCCATTCCCCCATGCATGGTTTCATTATTTTAACATCACCTTTCGAAACCATATGGTTATCTTATGTCTTCCTCATCGATCATCCAATGTTGTCATGGATATTGGCAACCAAAGTTTTTAACCCTAGCTTAGGTTTTTTGTAAAGTCATTTCCTTCCTTATAGGTGCTATTTTCTATAGTTTTTTTTCTCATGTTTTTATTTTTTTTCTAATTTCTCTTGTGTTTCTTATCATCTAATTCACTTTTCTTAGTTTTTATTATACTATTTATATGTGTTTTTTAATTATAGTAAGTTTTTGTCACTTTTACATCGTGTCCTTTGTTTTAATAGACTTGTTTCTTTTTGTTTTTATGTCAAGATTATTTTGTATATTATAAATATTTTTATTATGGTTTTATCATATCATGATGTGCTTAGTTTTGCACCAAAAAATATTTTGAATCCTTACACGTACAACATAAATACTCATTTTGTGTTTCATATCATTAGTGATTATTGTTTTAAGAAAAAGTAAAAATTAGGTTGCTTAAATCTTAATCAATTATTCATGTTGGAATTTCAATTCAAAACAAAAATAAACATAAGGCAATTATCTAACCAACCCATACATCCATATATTCTACCATATTATATTATAATAAAAAAATGCAAAAGATTAACATGTGCTATTATAAAACATAAAATTGGAAAGAAATTAACATATGATATCCATACATCTAAGTAATGTACCATACATATATGCATTGATATATCATATCAACCATCTAATGTCTCTCCCTAGCCCTCATATGGGGCATCTTTGGTAGGAATGGGATTGTGTTTTCATGTTGTGCTCCTCAAAAGACTCATAATACACTATGAGGTCTACCCTAGAAATCTCTTTGACTCCATAATCTATAGTAATCTTCATGACATAGACCTCCTAGTAGAGTACTCTCTAAATTAAGGTGCCTATTATGACTATGGGACTTGTAACACATATTATTTTTATTAATTATACCACTTACTAACATTTTCTATCTCGTAAGAACCTATCAAGTTTTAATCTCTCTGAGTGCACACCTTAAAAGGTGAACTAGGAAAGGGGTGAGAAAACCATTAGTGCTTCATAAGATTGTTATGGATTTGTATCATTCCTAATATTTTTTACAACCACTTTCTACCAAAAAAACCTTCTCTTATATACTTCCCTAAGTCTTATCTCATCTCTTGCACCATCCTTTAGTCATTTTATGCCTTCATTAAACCTTACCAAGCCTAAAACCCTTTTTGACATTTTATAATATAGAGTTGACTGGGTTAATTTTGTATTCTAAATGATACTTATTATATCAATTAATAATATAGAATCTAGTGGGCTGACTCTATATTCTAAATGATACTTATTTTTATCAATTAAAAATATAGAGTTGATTGGGTCGACTCTGTTGGCCTAAAATTTTAGAAAGGACTAGGGTTTAGATCTGCCTATATAAACACATCCAGTTTAGAATTTATTAGAGAGAAGATAAGAAGAGTATATATATTATGCATCTGTTTATCCACCATTCTACTTTAGGATCATAGCTTAGGGTTTCATACTTTCTTTAGAGATACAAATCTTGTCTTATGGAGAAGTATTTTATATGCACTGATAGGTTGTGTAGCCTAGATCTAATTTATCCTTGTCATCCTTACATAACACAACAACCTCTTACAAATCACCTTGTCCAAAGGAAAAATTGAGGCTCGATGGGTTCATCTTCAAAGGTAAGTATTCCTAAATTTTTTCCTCCTTTGTAATAGTATATAGATATGCATTAGTACTTCTCTCCCATACATTAGGATTATGTATACATTGACATGAGTATATGTATTTTATGTATGTTTAATTTTCATGATTATTCCCTACTTTATGCCACAAGCTTTGGTATAAACTAGATTAGATTTTGATTCAATTTTTATTAGTTTAATGAATATGAAAGCATAGGACTTAGTTAGGGTTATTTCATAGTTTTGTGTGACATGAGGCTTTAGAACCCTCCCTAGTGTTATTATTTTGGTAAGAGATCCCTTGGCTAGGTCTAACAGATCCATTTTGGTCATAACCCCAAATATCTAATGTATCCACAATCAGAAGTGTAAGTAGGATTTATATTCTTTGAATTAGGATTGATTTATAGATCTACTACATTTTACATTACATACATTATGGTGAACCTGATGTGAACCTAACCCTTGCAAGTTCTATTTTATGCTATCATTTTTTTTATCATTTTATTAACTTTTTTCATATTTTGAGTATTATATCAAACATGTCAGTATAGTTCTAACAGTCTATGCATAGGTTTAACATATAGTCATATTAAAGGGACTCTATTTTGTGTGTGTAGGTCTTCACTGAATATAGGTGATTAGATCGATCTGGTTGACACAATATTCTTATTTAGTTAGATTCTACCAACTAAGTTGACCCAGTTGACTCTATTTGTAGCGTTACTTTTTAGCAGTCAGGTTCTAGTAACTAAATCAACCTACGTAGTTTGTAGTATTTATTTTTGGTATATAGGGTTATATAAACTATGCCAAGCTATTTAACCTAGTTAGTAGAAATTCAAAGCAAAATTTGAGCATCATAGCATAAAAATTTGCATTCTTAACCATTTTCAAGCCAACTAAGCTTCCTTTCTCTCCTCTCTCTTTCATTTCAGTATTGTTTTTCAAAAGTTAGTAGTTTTTAAAATTGTAACATTATAGCTAATTAGGTAGACATGGTCAACTTAGTTATGTAGTTTGTCTTCTTTCTAAGACACATAGTCAACCTGTTTAACTCTGTTCTTAAATACCTTACTTCTACAAAATAATAGTAACCTAGTCAACTTTATTCTATTTTATTTTCATACAATGTTGCTTGAATTGACTCTATATTGTTCTTAATCAAGAAATTAATAACTATTTACTAGTAATTGATTCACATTTCATTTTTTAGTTATTTGCATGCTCAAATTAACACACATAGTCTAAATAGGTAGTTTTCAAATTACCATTTTAGTTACACTATTTTAATATTTTTCACACACAACCAAATCAAATAAGATTAAAGATACATTTAAATAATTGTCTTCTCAATGCCTACCTATTTGTATTTCATCACTAAGGGGGAAGCTAACCTGGTTTTCTTACCAAGTATAAATAAATGATTAATGGTATATATTGGAAAACCACCTGACACACTTATCATTATAGGATTATGAAATGATGGCATATGACCCAATACCAAGCTAGTGTTATTACAAACATAGATTATTTTCATCTTAAACATCCTGACACCATCCATAGATTGCCTTTTTGGTTCCTTATTTCAGCTAACTTTCCTATCACATTTAAATCAACACTTTGTAATAATCTAATAACACTTAGGATGACAACTTAGTTACTATTTACCTCTTATTTTATTTATTTCTATATGATCGTTGCATGTTGTATTTTAAAAACTTACATTAGCCAATTTTGGTAAAGGTTTTTATGTTATGTACCCTAATTGGATCACTCACATTGATCTAATTATTTGTTTGTTTGCTTTCATATTCTTAAAAATAATATTTCCTATTTTTAGAACAATGTCATCTATATCGACATAGTCTCTCACTAACTAATTCATATTTTTTACCTATAGTACATGTTACATCCTGATTCCTCACTAGGCTAACTTGATAGAATATCTATGGATATCTATATTTGACAAATTTAGATTTGACTATTTTTAACTAAGCTATGAGATATATGTTATTATGGGGTAGTAAGATATTGCTTAGGTTACATGATCACCCTACTATGAGTTAGCTGTAAGTAAATTTTTACTCTATGATCATGTTGATTTATCATTTTAGATATATTTTATGATGAATATATATCATGACCATTATGGTCTAACTACTTGTTTTGTTTTGAGGTTGACATAGCAGAACTCAGCCCTCAGAGTGTGATGGAGGGAAAGCATCATCAAAGAGGGTGATATAGATGTAGATGTCAGAGGATGAAAGAGAGCTGATGAGCACCCTACACATACCACAATACTTAGCACATATTAGAAATGTATAATGAAATAGGTAATGTAGTGTGTTTATTTCTACTTGCATTAAATAGTTATTTTTCATAGTTTAACAACATAGTTTAATGCTTTTTTGGATTTATTCTAATGTGTTTTGTGTGTGATCATTAATGCCTTTAGAAAGTGGTTTGCACAAATTTGAGGTTACTAATTAATAGAATATTATTAAACCCTCATGACATCTAGGATGCTAATTTATTTAATTAGAATTATGGAATTTTGATATTTATTGTTAAAATAAGTAAAATATAATCTACCTTCAAAAAAAATAAAGGATAAAAAGAAAAGTAAAGATTAAATATAAAATAATAGAAAATAGTCAAAATAGTCAAAAAAACCAAAAGAAAAGAATCTTTAAAATAGAAAAAGATCTATGCCTATTTTGATATAAGAGAAAATTAAGAAAGAAGGGTGGTATAGAAGAGATTTTTCCTATTCAAAGAAAGGATGAGTTTGAGAAGCTAAGTGAATAGGATGAAAGAAGTCATGGATCATTAGATGATGTCTACATACTATAAACAAATAAGTGGTATTTTTTTTAGATTCAATAAATAAATGAAAAATTTGGTGGTTTAAATTTAAGAAAATATGTAAATCACTAACTAAGGTATAGATCATTATTAGAAATCTAGAAATACATATGTAGAGATATTCTATAATAAGTTATTGAGGTCAGATTTTAACAACTAGTTATGCATGCTAGGTGATTTGCTATTCAAAATAAAAATAGATAATATTTTGTTTAAATATTTTCACCACTTAAAAGTATTAATTTAGTATCATATCTAAATGAATTAGCTTATTACCAATTATAAATAACTAAATTGGTGTGGAATATTGATTTCTAATAATATTATAATACAAAATACCACTAATTAAATACATGTATGATAGCAATTGAGTTATGCTTTTATGAGACCATATTCATTATAGCTAATGAAATTGATAACAAAAAGTTAGATTAACCAAACCAATACCAACCATGGGAATATTATATTGTCTTGGTGCCAGATTCATTTTAAATTAGTATCTATTCAAATAGTTTCATGTGGATTTATGGTTATGAAATGTAAAACTATAATGATTCCAAATAAAAATAAAGATTCCTTCAACATAACTCAAATTTTAGTATTGACTAATGTATATTATTAATTATACATGTAAAAGTGTTAAGTAGGTATATAGGCTTTAGGCATAGTGCATTATGATAAAAGCTTTTATATTACATACATAAATATTTTGTATCCACTTAATGATTTTGATACTGATACTAGCTCTCTCTCTCTCTCTCTCTCTATATATATATATATATATATATATATGTATGTATATATGTATATATATATATATATATATATGTATATATGTATTTATGTCTATATATATATATATATATATATATATGTATATATGTATGTATGTATATATGTGTGTGTGTGTGTGTGTGTGTGTATATGTATGTATATATATATATATATATATACATACATATATACATATATATATATGTATATATGTATATATATATATAGCTGTATATATGTATATATATATACATACATATATACATACATACATATATATATACATACATACATATATATATATATATATATATATATATATATATATATACATATATATATATACACACATATATATATATATGTATGTATGTATAGATATATACATATATATATATATATATATATATATACATACATATATATATATACATACATATATATATATATATACATATATATATATATATACATATATATACACATATATATACATATATATATATATATATATACATATATACATAGATACATATATATATATATATATACATACATACATACATATATATACATACATACATACATATATATATACATACATACATACATACATACATACATATATATATATATATATGTATGTATGTATATATATATGTGTGTGTGTGTATATATACATACACACACACACACACACACACAGATGTGTGTGTGTGTGTGTATCCAATGATTTAGTTATATTCCACTTTGTTATAATATTTCCTTAACTCATAAATATTTTAGTGAAAACCATAGTTGTGACTTTCCTTGGATTTTCATATGTACAAAGTGGAATATAACTAAATCATTGGATATATATATATATATATATATATATATATGTATGTATATATATACATACACACACACACACATGTGTGTGTGTGTGTGTATCCAATGATTTAGTTATATTCCACTTTGTTATAATATTTCCTTAACTCATAGATATTTTAGTGAAAACCATAGTTGTGACTTTCCTTGGATTTTCATATGTGTGGGAGGAATAACTATGATTTGCTTAGTGTCAACTTTATAGGGGTGGAAATCTTCTTAACCATATTATTTGAATAATAAAAACTATTATATGTTGTCTTTATAAGTGGTAGCAATTTATCTAAAAGGTGCAACAAACATGCTTAAAGTACAATGATTTGTTCAAACCAGAATATATATACATATTGTTTCGTATCTACATAACCTTATACATCTTATAGGAGTATAAAAAAATTATTTATCTTTAATATATATATTTGTAGTGATTCCCTGATAAGTGCAATGATTTATTTTTCTAGTGAGATTTCTTTATTTAAAAAGTAACTTAAAATAATAAGGTAGTGACTTGAACCAGTAATGTTTTAGTCTATGTTGATGAATAATAGAATAATGAAGTGATTTGAAGCTAAAAAAACTGTATAAATCATGTATAATGCATAACTACTACTTATTATATTCATGTAAGGAATACATGTGGCATGTCAGCACCAAGGTGATCTAATATATTTAGTTAGTGATTCATTTAGTAGTAAATGATTAAATAAATTACATGGAAATTTTCTAATTAGATATTCCCCTGATTATATATGATCTACTTGGATAAATACAATACATATATTATGGTTATTTAAAAATTATACATAAAGCAATAATAATATTATATTATAGCAAACTTTATAACAAACTAGGTGAATTTATGGCAACTCTTAAAAGGCATAACTCTAATTATAATAAAATATGGAATCATATTTTTGGAATAATATATGTGAATATATAAACCAATGATAGTATATGTGGATTATATGGAGTTATTTTATAATTTTAGGTATAATAATATTCTTTATTCTCAGTAGAGAAATATACCATGTTATGGTGTAACATAGAGGTGGATAGGAGGTTAAAGCATGTATTACCACTAGTTAAAATTCATAATCAAACAAATCAAGTGATGTACATTGTAATATACTTATGGTGTTTTTTATTAACAAGATTATTTACTTGAGCATATACTTATATGAATAAAACTCATGAAAAATAATTTAGTGACATGATCTTGCCTAACATGCCTATTTGATTGGTAACAACTTTTCATAGTAAAATCATTATTTTACGAGGATGAGATTACTTGTTCCTTAACATTTTAGAATCACTATTATGTTTTGTTATAGCTTATGAATAAAGTTATAATGACTGAGTATTTAAATAAGAATCATAAAGTATAATGGTATCATAGAGCATTT
Source organism: Torreya grandis (assembly GCA_037957365.1). Lineage (NCBI taxonomy): Eukaryota > Viridiplantae > Streptophyta > Pinopsida > Cupressales > Taxaceae > Torreya > Torreya grandis. The sequence goes on from JARHVA010001449.1 coordinate 210,731, forward strand.
TTTTTAATAAGAGAATAATGTACCCAAGGGTTAAGATTAATATGAAGGGTTTAACGAATATTGAGTATGTCAAGCGGTATACCTTTAAGATGTTTAAAAATACAAACTCATTCGATCTGAGACCTAGAGAATTGAGAAACTATGTCAACATAAATATAAACTTCCAACTAAGTGTAAGGTTAGGTTCATACAAACGTAACTAAGTATATGGGAGATTCTTGATTTAATACATATAAGTGAACCTTGATATAATATCTACATATGACTCGAGTACTTACATATAAGGTATGTTATGAGGTATACAAATTTTTATATAGAAACTATACCTAGAGTTAACTGAATGGTTAAATAGGTCATAAGTGTTCATAAGATTGAACCTATATTCATCAAAAAATAGCCTCCTAAAAATGAAATAAAGTGATAAATGTAAATATTATAATGGGTTTATAAATTTTCTAATTTTTACAAGTTTTTTGATTAATTGTCTAGAAGTAAGTAGTGTGTATGTAAAATAATAGACTGTATTATTACTTTTTGTGCTATATGCTTGGATCTACTTATAGATATTAGATTAAATAATTTAACCAAAAGGGATACTCAAGTGGTATAATCTAGTACTTTCTTGGTTGTTATTATATATGTGGCTCATATGAATTCTTGAAATCATAAGTTTGTTATGTGTTTTATGTAGTTTTGGACTATGATAGAATGGGATATTATAAAATACTATAGTATAAATGTGTGTGGTAGCCAAATGGTATACTATAATTGTTATTATTGGACTCACATCTATGTTTAACTAGCCAATTATATTCATACAACCTTGAGAGTGTATTGAATGTTAAGTTAGTATATTTTTGTGTTTTGTGGGAACTATGACTTGATTTATTATGTCTAGATGCTTAAATAAAATCTTATGTTTCCATGTATTTAAGATTAATTGTGGGAAACTAGTATTTATGTCTTAGAACAATATACTATGGTAATTTGGGTTATCTTAGGGTGTAGTATATTATTAAAATCATTGTGGTAGTGAAAATCTACAATTAAATGTATAGTTACTTGGATGGTATAAATTGTAGTCACTATTTCTAATATGGGATAGAAATAATGTAAGATTCAATCATATTTTTGATAGAATAAATGTATGCTTTGGTTATTCCTATGTTTAGCATGTTATATGATGTGTTTTCTAGTAGGATGTAAACTAAATCTTGTGGTTGAATTGTATTCAACCAATCTGTATTACTAATATGGAGTAAGGAGTGAGATGGAATTCATTGGCTTACTAGCATCACAATGATATATGAAGCTAGTTTGATCAAGTGGTGTGTATGAATTTGATTGATATATAAATCATTATTATTTATTATTTGTAAAACTTTGGGCCAAAGTATGTTTAGTGAGATATTATAATTTCATGAGTATGATTTACATGTTTGTGAAATATCTTGTAATAGAATAGTTTTATATGATACACTGCATGTTTAGTTTAGAAATCATAAAACTTATAGGTAATTTCTTGTCTCTCTAGATTCTCACACCATCACTATCTACTCATCCATGAAGGGAGGGACATTTTTTGATGGGATTGGTGTAGGGGATTGTTGGTCTATGGTTGGTTTGGAAAAGTTCTCGAATGATGCTCTCCATTATCACATTAGTACTACTTATCAAAATGACACTTGAGATTACCATATATACTTGAGTTTGGGAACTGTGTTCTAGGGAAGCCATGTATATTTATGTACATTATATAGTATTGTGCTTATCATTGAATATTATCATAAAGAGTTGTAATTACTTATTACTTTAATTTGATAGTGGTGGATATACACTTGTTTTAGTTGTAACTAAATTAATGTGATTACTTTATATATTTACATTATGACATGTACTCTCATGATATTAGAGATCAATGATAGGTGATGTATTATGTTTGTTGCTATTATCACACCTTGAGTATTTATTATGGTCTCTATAGATTATCATGGTGTAATATATTTTGGTATATATGTTTAATTTTAAAAAACATGTATTTATATGTCTAACCAAATGGGGTTGTTATAGTACATAGTCAACATGTTTGACTCTATATTCTTGTTATTCAATCAAAATGTTATCGCTATAGTACTATGTCAACCCAGTCAACTTAGTACCTTTGGGATGAATGTGTTCCTTGTTGGATAACTTTGTCTTTATCTAGAGCCCTACTTCAAAGTAGTACTAAGTCAACCTAGTCAAATTAGTACTTATGGGATGACCCTATTCTTTTTTTCATTTATTTATCTTCATTTTGTGTACTTCAATCTAAATAGTACATAGTTGACCCTGCCAACTCTATACACCTTGGATGATAATGTTTTGTGTGTGGCTATCTAGAATTATTTCATAATGATGTCATATTTTTATCCTCCACATATTCAAAAGCATTTCATAATTAAAGATTTAAATTAGAACCTCACTTATTTTATTACTTCAGATGAGAATTTTCAATTTCTTCCTTCATCTTTTCTTAATCCAAAACTAATCACTACACAATGTAATATAATTGAGGTCTTTCATCATAGTCCTCTTACTACCAATGATGGGAATCTCATTATTATGTTGATAAAAAGAGCACCTAGCATTTATCACTTACCAAATCAACATGGTTGAAATCAATCCAATGAATGATCTAGATGATTCCCAATCATTCAAAAACCTTGATGATAATACCTTTTTCACTCCTAACAAGAACAATGGCTTTACCACACTTCTTTCTTCTTCTACCATACTTAGGATAACTAATACTAATGCTAGGAATCTTCCTCCCAATACCAATGGTGGGAATCCTCCACCCAATATTCCTCCTCCCACCAACACTAATAATCTCCCTCTTAACAACACTAATACCCCACCTTCAAATACTAATGCACAAATTGACACAAATCAAATTATTGTACAAATAGTTTAACAAATAAAAATCATGAAAATAACTAATAATTCTTAAATGATAAAAATACAACATTTATTACATATGACTAGTCAACCACCTCAAGTCACATGTCTCAATAAAATCATAATTTTGTCCCCTCTCCTCTTATAGATGTTAATGGGAACATCATCCCTAAACCTATTTTGCATAATAAAACTCTTAAATATCTTTAAAATTAACCTTTATCTCCATTCATTACATCCATAGATATTAGAACATTTATCCAACTATCACATATTATGAGACTAAGGACCCTAATATATTTATTTTAAGTATTTTGGTAATGTCTATAAGGAATGGGTCTAAACTAACACCTTTTCTACCACCAATATCTTAACCATAACCTTTGTTGGTGATGCACTTGAATGGTACAACCAACTTCCTTAACATTTCATGTCACACCTAGAGTATTTATTTAATACTATAGTGAAGTAATTCCAACATGATGACCTTCTTGAAAATAACCTTAGCCATTTCATCAATGCCAAAAAAATTCCTAATGAATTTGCTCTCACTTTCATCAAATTATGGAAGTATCTAACTCGCAAAGTATACCATAACATGAATTATGATACTCTTTTAAAACTATTTATTACTTATCTTAATGCACCCTTCAATACAAATTTTGAATCTTTTCCCCTAAAAATTTATAAGAAGCCTTAGACCAAAAAAAAAGGCAAGGCTTTCTTATGACTGAATTTGAAACACCTCAAATAACTACTAACGAACCTTTCCAATAATTTTCTCATAAAATTTATTCATCCAAGCCTCCCCAACTTCAATATTAAGAATCCAATTCAACCAATTTTAACCTAAACCACCCTTCCTTGAGTCTAGAACAATTTAAGAAGAAATTACCACCCTCTAAACCCATGAGCTTTTATCCTTCTAAACCTCCTCCAAATGGTATAATCTTGATAAATTTTGTTGGTGGCATTCTACTATAGGTCATTCGCATGTGTATTGTCATGATCTTAATCAATTTATTCTTACTTTCTTGCTTGGTCCACATTTCAATATTGATACTCTAACAAAACAATGCTATCAAGATTATCTTCAAGCCTCACAAATTCAATCTAAAGAACTGAAGTAACATCAACAACATTTATTTAGTGATAAAAAATAATTACCTCATAACTCCACCTCATCTAATAATGTTTTTAAAACCATATTTGATCCTTATTCATATACCAATAAGGAAATGATACCTAACATGAACAATTTTAAACATATCATTACATCCATTAAACCTCAACCTCTTAGGTAACATGAGATAAAAAAAGTGCCTAGTTCAAATTCCTACTCCAAATCATATCATACATGGTCCTACTTTACCTCCTTTACCTCTTCCTACCTCTCATACACATCCTATATAAAATTCAACATCTTTTAAATCTAAAAAACCAACAAAATTACCTATCTCCAAATGCACCTACCAACCCAATGCGAATAATTTTAAAGGTTTAATGTTACCTCACTCCAAACTCACATGTTTGGGCATCTTGTGATACCCATACACATCTCCCTTTATACCTTGGGGAATATTATGATGCCCATAAGTACATAAAATTACCCATTAGGGAATATTACAATGCTCACTCTTATTTTACAATGCATAATAACAAAGAAATTCAGCTTCAATAAAAATTTTTAGACACATGCTCATCTTTGATAAAGACATTAGCATATATCTTAATTGTTATATTTTGTCTCATGTTTCTTTTTTTTTTTTTTTTTGAACTTTACTTATTTTATTTTCATTTTACTTACACTATAATACCTTGGATAGGACCATCTCTTCCTCACAAACACACTTTAATAGCATCATTGTCTCCTTTGGGTTCTTTGGTTTTATTACACATTACATTTGGCATTTGTTTTCAATTTGATTCTTATATATCTCTTTTATATTTTTTGCTATATCATTCTTTGCCTTAGTATCTTTATGATCATTTCCCACCCATTATTTAGCATTCACCTAAATAGTTTTTACCTTTTGTGTTATATTTTAAGACCATGGATAGGACTAGGCTCTCCCCACAAATTACTACATTAAAACATATTTAAATAACTTTTTGGGATGACTACTATTTTCATTGATACTTGTGCTACATCTATTGTAGGTTAGTATGGCTTCTCTAGTGACATGATTATAATAATCATAGTCATATCCATTTCATATAGCACTATTTTACCTTCATGTGATCATATAAAAGTGTATTCATCATTGTATCACTTATTACATAGACAAATCTCTCATGATCCCCATATTTTGATTTTCATCTATCATGTTCTTGTTTGATTTTTGTGGACTTAATTTATCTTACATATGACATTTGGCATTCTTACATGTTTCTATTTATGTATGACTTATTCATGTTTGTCTTACATCTTGACTTACATTTCATTTCAGTTGCTCATGTTTTTCTTTATGTTTGATTCAACATGCTTATATTACATTGGGTTACTTTTCACTTGCTTACATATCTTTGTTATAGTTTTCTTACATTGATATTTAATTTTTCATTCATGTTTTACATACTTCCCAACATGATTTATTATGTCCTACATTCCTTTTTTCAATTTTTGTTTTACATTCTTACCAACATAATTTAGTATGTTCTACATTGTTTTCTACCATTTATGTTTTACATTCTTCCCAACATGATTTAGTATGTTTTGCACTTATTTTTATCATTTATGTTTTACATGATTTCCAATGTGATTTAGTGTGTTCTAAAATCATTTGTCTTTTATTTTTCATCATTTTTTCATTTACATACTTGATATTTTGGTTCTAACCTTGCCTTAACAATCATAATTTACATATTTTTCTAAGTAATTCATTACTATTTTAACCATCCTACATATGCACGTATTAATTCTATTATTAGTTTTATATCCCTATTATTTCTCAAATGTAGGTATTGCACCCTCCATGATCAAGACTAGGATATTTTCATGTAGTAATTTAATATAAAGTTAAGTCAAATTATGTATATGATAATTTTAGTTACTTACATTTCATTTTAGTATTACTTTCCATATGTCATTTTTAGTTATCTTAGTTTCATTTTTATTTATCTTAGTTTTATGTGTTGCTGTGTTCTTTATCGAATCACCATCCCCTATTACACACACATGACATGTGATGAGCTTTTAGTGAGGAATATGTATACACACAATATTTTTATTAACTATACCTATTAGTAACACTTTCTATCTTGAAGGAACCTATCAAGTTTCAATATTTTTTAATGCATGACTTAATGGGTACACCTTAAAAGGGGTGGGTATACCATTGGTGCTTTGTAATATTATTGTGTCTTTGTATTATTTCTACCATTTTTCCAACTACTTGATATCAACACAACCTTCTCCTATGTACTTCCCTAAGCCTTGTCTCCTCTCTTGCACCCTCTTATAGTCATTTTATGCCTTCATTATCCCTTCCTAAGCCTAAAACCCTTTTTGAAATTTTACAATATAGATTTTATTGGGTTGAATTTGTATTATAGTTGATACTTTTTATTATAAATTAACAATATAAAGTTGATTGGGATGACTTTTTATTATAATTGATACTACTTGTTTTCAATTAACAATATAAAGTTGATTGGGATGGTGGTGTTGGTTCTAGGGTTTGTTTGGTTGGGGATGGGGTCTGAAGGTAGACATTAATGTGGCTCCCAAATACCCCTCCTCATGTTAATGCGGCTTTGAAATGTGTAGATTTATTATTGCATGGTTTTTTTAAGGTTACAGGTCCTTGTCAAACCTGGGTCCCTATTTCAGGTCGTAGAGCCTGGTTTTATTGTTTAGGTTTCAGGTCCTTGAAAAACCTGGGGAGCTTTGTCTGGATTATCTTGGTGTTTTCAGGTCCATGTAAAACTTGGTTTTTTTACTGTTGTTCAGTGGGTTACCTGTCTAAGTGGTTTTTATTGCTTTATTTTTTTGATTTGTAAAGGGTTTCAGGGCCCCTTCAAAACCTTCTTTTACCTTAATCTAAAACAATATAGAATCAATTGGGTTGACTCTATCAGCCTAATTTCTTGTAAAGGACTAGGGTTTATATCCATCTATATAAGACATCCATTTCATAATTTATTATAGATAAGATAATATAAAGATATATATATATATATTACACATAAGCTTACCCACTATTCTACTTAAGGAACATAACTTAGGGTTTCATACTTTATTTGGAGACATGGATATTATCTCATGGAGAAGTATTTTGGATGCATTGATAGGTTGTGTAATCTAGAGTTGATTTATCCTTATCATCCTTACATACCAAAATAACCTATTGTGAAGCACCTTGGGTAAAGGAAAGATTGAGGCTCGATGAGTTCATATTCAAAGGCAAGTATTCATAACTTTGTTCCTCTTTTGTAAGAGTAGATAGACATGCATTTGTACTTCTCTCCCATGAATTAGGATTTTGTATACATTGACATGAGTATATGTCTTTAATGTATGTTTAATTCTCATGTTCGTTACCCCCACTTTGTATCACAGTCTTGGGTGAAAACTAAATTAGATTTTGCCTTACTTATTATCAGTTTAGTGAATATGAAAAAATAGGACCTATTTAGGGTTATTACATAGTTTAACTTGATTTGAGGATTTATAACCCTCCTTAGTGATATTATTATGGTAATATATCCCTTGGTTAGGTATAGTAGATCCATCTTGTCATGAACTTAAATATCTAATGTATCCATAATCGCAAGTGTAAGTAGGATTTATATTCTCTAAAATAGGATTGATTTATAGATATATTGCATTTCTTATTGCATATAATATTTTTTTCTCATATAGACTCCTATAGTGTGTCACCTAATCCATCACTCTCATTACCTTATCTAAGGATGCTATCTATCCTAGTATTATCATAAGCTATCTCACCTCAACCAATTCTACCCATAGTGTCTCACTCTCACTCTTATACCTATGTGTCAACCCTTTATCATATAGAGTATGTGTAGATGCATCTTATGTATATATCTCAATTGATCAAGAAAAAACTATCCCTAAATTATATCCACCTCAGCTTGGAGACCATCAACCTCTCCATGTAGTCATCTAATCTCTATCACTCTCAATCCCAATTGAGAATACCTATCATACACCTCCCCTTGTATTCTATAAAAATACCCCTATAAACTTGATATTTAAACATCTTACTACATAATATCCTCATGTAACCTATCCAATAGTCTTTTATCCTCTAATTATCTATATGGCCCTACTCTATCTCCTTCCTTTGTATACATATATGTAATAAGATGGATATTTGTATCCCCTTAACCTCCCTCCTCATCACTATCAATGATTAATAAAAGAGTTTTTCCTCCCTAACTAGCTTATCTACAGTATATATCATCATTTTATCCTCACCCAAGTCATGTCTCATATATATGCTCTACATCCTCTAGCTATGTATGTGCTCTACTTAGTGTCCACTTACCATCACCTTCCTAGCCCTTAACTCATCCCTATTTACTTCCTCTATATCTTGTAACTACTCTCTTATTTAGAACCTATATTTATACCTCATGGATGCCTAGTCAAGTCAGCTACCAATCTCTATCTAGTCTATGAAAGAGCATATGACACTATCAATCTAGTCAACCACTATTTGTCCTAGAAATCATCATATTTATATACTACCCTTACATCAATCACATCTCTCCTCTCTACCCAATTCATTATCTCTAAGTGAGTCTAGCTATGATCCATAATTTTATGGTTAATGACCGATCCCCATTGATCTCTCTCCCTCATTGACTATGAAAATACATGTAGACCTATTGGGATATGCTACCTCACACCAAACTATCATAACACTCAGTATGGCCTATATCACTCAATAATATAATAATACACACCCATAGTTTATCACTATGTCATAATGTAATCCATGTATAACCCATCGTGTGCCCACTAGTTGTCAATCTCCTTATACGGTCTCCATGTGATCTAGTTATATCTCAACTCATCTATTCCCTCCTATACCATTCCAAATCCTCTAAATAAGGTATTTTTATGATAATAATCACATGCCACCCATATAAAATAGGATAACCTAATGATATCACACTCATGTGTCCTATGAAATGCTCCACCACAATGTGTTCCCATGCCCATACCTATAGTAATGCATAAGGTCCTATCTCTTTACCATCTAAATAAACTACATAGTGCAAGTATCTATACATGTATGCTAATACACATGGATCTAATACAAATCTCTCCCCTATATTCATCATATTTCCTATCTTATATAATATTCTAATGGGGCATATCTAATACTCTTATCAAGTAGCATAATACCAATAACAATAATCATCAATACCATGGTCAACACATCTATCTCCAGATTGATGCATGTATCAATATCTACACCACCTCTAAAAATTGGAATCAAATCCTCTCCAAAAATATTTTATAGTGTCACCACCTATGTTCCCTTACCCTATTACACTCATCTACCCCATACAAAGATCCTAAATATCCTCCATATGTCCTCTAGTGTAGCTATCATCTCACTCATAGATAGCTAAAATGTACTCATATAACTATGCCATATCTCTACTAATGTAGTCAATAAAGCCCTATGTAATTTAATATTAGGCATCTAAATAGTTTACAATAGTCCATTCTCCTCTATCACTCTAAGTTCATACTTTTTACACCTCATGGTCTATGTAAGTTCATGTGATATATGCTCTGATGTTACTAAAACTAGTAATACCTCCTATAAAAACATGAATAATGTCACAAAGTTAATCCTAAAGTAATTTAATCTATCAAATCATCATATAAACACTCATTATATTCATATAATATTTATATCATTTATCCATCTATAGGCAATGCATGCATACTTCCTATCTAGTTATTTGCATCATATACCCTAATAAATTATCCACCACTTTAGATGATTTCACTACACCCATTAGATATTTCACTACTGCATACCATAGTTTTTTTACTCCACAATTTTTCCACCATGTTAGGTAAATTCACTACACCCATCAATAATTTCAATAGTAACATATTTAATTTCACAATTCTAAACTTTTTCCTTCATCCCAACTAATTCACTTCATCTTTTTATGACTTTGTAGTTATGTTATAGGAATTCACCACATCTATAAATGATTTCACTGATCATATTGTCTAAAACCATCCAAATTATTTCACTACCCATGCTAATAATTTTATACCCATACTAACTGTTTCACTACACCTTTAAATGATTTCATAGTTCCCATTGATGAATTCAATTCTATCACTATTGAGTCCACTAATAGGCCAATTTTAAAATCATTTTAATCCATTTTAATCTATAATAAGTGACCCAAAATAAAAAATTCATAACTCAAAATTATACTCACCAAATGTCTGCTCCTCTTTGGTCTTTGATATCTCCTCACTCATTGGTTGTGATGTAGGTGAAAGGGAATATGGTCCATTTTCTCCAAAAACCTAGAGCAAAATCACATAACCAAGATTTATTAACAAATCACTTAGAAAATAAATTTGTACAAATGATTCTCAAATTCCCCCTTCATCAATTTATAATTTACCCCTCATTGAAATATTTTCCCCTCTATCCTATAATTTTCACATTTTACAACCAATAATTAATAAATGTGCTCAAATATTTATCATTTCTTTCAACTATAAAAAACTATAAATTTTATAAATAAATTAGAAAAATGATATGATTTCATATTTTCACCCATAATGTACCATGTTGGGATATATCATTCTTGCATTTACTCGTGAGACCCCTAAGTCATGAGCATCATCCAACCATATAGTCTATAAATAACTTAGATTGAGCTAATGGCTTGCTCAACCCCCATGTGTGGGTGGATTAAAATCTCAATCCATTTTTTGACTCCATTATTACCCACCCCTACTTGGTGGATTATGACTTATGAAAAGTTTGGATTGGTCTGATGGTGTGTCTAACCCTCTCATGTAGATAGATCAAGAACTCAAGTAGAATATGACTCCATCATTTTATACCCATGTGTGGTAGATGTATCTAAAAATAAAAATGTGTGATATAATTGGAGATGACTAACTAGATATATCAACTTTGTGACCACTCACATCTATTAGGTGGGTCTAGGCTACTTGGGAATACCAACTGTAGTAGATGGAGTAAGGAATGAATCTAGGGTAGAACCTAGAACATGGTGTCTAGTGTGTACAACATAGATAATGGCATGGATTTTATCATTTCATCTGATCAATTATTGTATAAGTGAGAATATGGAAATAATGTGCTACTCACATGTCCCCAAATATGATATCTAAATATATAGATTATAGGCTAAGTTTTAATAATATGTATCTTAGTATCTGAATTGAAATGGGAATGATCATACCACACATGATGCTCCCAATCTAATTAAATGGGTATGAATCTGAGATAAACTAAGCCAAAATTGGTAATCTATAATTGAGCATGTGTAAACCTATACTTTACCTATTATACTTTTCTATACAATCTATAATATTTGGAAAATGAGGCTACTAGACAGTAGTACCATATCTTAGATAGTAGTTCCATATGGTGTTAGTGTCCCAATTTGGGTGTTAATGTCCAATTATTCAATTTATATGAAATTATAACTAATCTCTATGTCATTATTTCCCACTATGTTTTTCTGAATTTGATTTCTATGTTTTAAGCCTATATGCTAAAAATTATACTCTAAGTACATCCAAAAAGCTTAAATGCATTAAAAACCCCCTATTATTTCCCACTCTTTTAAGGGGAGTTATTGAACCTATGTAAGAAATTTCCTTAAAATAAAAATCTCTAAAAAATATTGGTTATCTAGAGCATATATGATGTCTACATACTAAATAGATATAATGTGTATACATAACATTGAAATGTAAGATAATCTAAGCATAAATGTGTAATGTGTGATGTATTTTAGGTCTAATATTCACAAGGCTATCAAGATATATGTAATAATGTATATGAATAACAAATTTGAGTAATAATTGAGTACCTACCCATGGGGATGGGACACGATGTCCATCATGACATCCAAGTAGGAAGGGGAGATGCATGAGGTCCCTCATGGAATATAAAATTGGAGTTCATAACAAGAAAAAATTAGTGTCATGGCCATGACACATATAATAAATCATACATAAAACACACATGAGGCACACAAAGTAGGCCAAGGGGCCTTAATACAAGGGACATGGGTACATGTCATTAAATATGAGAAAGAAAGACATATAATGACATGTTTAAATGTCCACACATGCAAATAAAATGAATGTTGGCTTAAAGACACATGTAAGGACATGTTCAAATGTATGCATACACAATCAGGAAAGTAGACACAAAGAGATGGGCACATGTCCAAAGCATACATATAATGAAAAGAAGTGGCATAGAGCCATAGATCAATGGAATATTAAAATTCCCTCAAATATAATAAGCATAGAGACATAATCAAGTCTAAACTAAGAAATCTAGAAATTAAAGTATACATTATCATATAATACAAATGTGTGTAAGAGTTACAATATACATATGTTGAGTCTAAAGTAGTAGTTGCTAGACAAAAATATGAATAGCATGATAAATATCAAGATATAACAATACTAAATCTATGATGTATAGTTTATAAATATGTAACTTGGTAATAAAAATTATGTATAGGGTAACCCAAATGGTTGAATTTGTTAAATGAAGAACCTATATATCTATGTATATGCCCCTAATGGGTAGATAATAAGAAATATGGATCTATGTAGTAAACATGAGTCCTATATCAATCTATAAGTAGTTTTTAAGAACAAGTGAAGCATGTATGCATGATAAAAATGATTATACTAAGATAACTTGCATATGTAGTGTCTGTCAAATATAAGAAGTGTAAACATGACAATGCATACAATCTAAATTTTATATTTTCTATGTAAATATTTGAGTTTTTTTGGGTTTTTTAAATATTGTATTGTTTTTGTATTTTATGGATATGATCTATCTACAAGAAATATGGAAATTAAAATACGTACAATGAGCAAGAAATAAGGAGATTATATACAATAAGGGAGGAACAATATTAACTGATGAGTCTCATGGGAGACTTACTATCAATGTGGCCTATGCCAAAAATAAGAATGGTAATCTCTCACATAGTGTGATTACTATTTTATAGTTTAATGGTGTTGCAATATGAATCTAATTATTGTTCATAATAATAATAATAATAATAATAATAATAATAATAACAACAACAACAACAACAACAATAATAATAATAATAATAATACCCTGGAATACTAGTGTTGACTTATGTTGTATTTGGATGACCATAGGGAATTACCTCACACCATGTAGCTAACCTTTCAAAATTATGATTTGGAATATTTATTATGATTTTTACCTTTGAAACAATGCTCATTATAGGCATATGGTTTTATGGAGGCTCTTTTTCTATAAATATTCTTGTGAGAATGCTTATTTATTTAACATGATTTTTAATTTGTAACTTAAGTTCTTGCTCTTTCTATAACATTTCTTATGTATCTAGATATTTTGAATTGATATACTATATTTATAAATGATCTGACTTAGGATGTTCAATAAATCCCAAACCTTGTTGACCAACATTATCAACTACTATAATAAGAGTAGTGATGCCTTGGGCCTATTTACCCAAACCTTGACCATGATAATCAAATTGTTGTAGATATTTTTGGCCAAACCCATACTGATTTTAAAGTTGAGCTCATTTTTGAGAGGTAGATTTAAATATTTTACATTTTTTATCTATGTTTTTTATACTATTTCTTCCTTTGATTGTGCTTGGTGAACCTTTTATTGTTCTGAGTTATGCTTTGGTAGCCATTTTTGTAATGTTTTTGAATTTAACCATTTTTATATTTGTAGATGTGCCATTGTATGTTGTTTAGATGATGCGTCACTATTTGAGTAATCTATATCCATTATTTATTATTTTTTCAAAGTAATAAATGAATTTATGTGGTTCCTATACATACTATGATGTGTACAATAATATCTAAATTTCCTTGTTGGGTGTAGAAGAGATAGGTTGATCAATTTAGATTTAATCATTTACCTTCATACCTCATTGGAAAGTTTATTAGACCCTTGTAGGATTTTTAAATCACTTATAGTAGATTCCTTTTTTATACTTTATGATTTAGATATGAAATATTACTAGGCACAACTTTTCTAGGTTTAAATGCATATACATGATGAACACTAGCATATTTTGAATACTTGTATATGTAATGTGATTTACCAAGAATGTGACCATTTTACTTAATAACTAGATTTGATTTTGTAAATATGATATTAGCTTGTTTGTATTGATAATTTTATCCCTTGGAGTCTCACAAGAGCAAACCCTAGTTTCTTTTGATTTAACATGTAGGCACACACCCTATTGGAGAGAGGTGTAGATAGGTTGATTATGAGAATTTGTAATGATAGTATAGGTTGCTTCATCTCATGAAGAAGTGATAGTATGGACTAAGTTAGAAGGAAATTAGATATCACCCTCATGAAGATGAGGAGGAGAAGTAGAATCCTTCATGTGCCTAAGATATGACATTGAAACTTGAAACATAATTCTTAGCTTATGTACTAAATCTTATATGTGTAAGGGTTTTCTTGTTAATATAATTCCACATCAGATAAAGATAACATGATATGAAATATGACATATATTTTAACTAATCTAAATCATCATGTACATATGTGCTTATGTCATTTTTGAATTCATTCCAAATGAAAGGAAAAAAGCATGCAAGAGAAGCTATAAAACATTGCATTTAAAAGTAATTAACTTCATATATCATTATTATCATGATTATGTTAAATAAAAATCTGGTTTAGGGTTTTAGAAGGTTAGAAACATAAACCCTAAAGTTATCTAGGGTTAGGGTTTGTGTGATATTTGAAGTAAGTCATGTTCACCAAATATTTTAACCTTTTTAGTTTTATATGGAATTTATGTAAATCTTATGTTGTTAAATAACTGAGTATAGTAAATTAGGATAGAAATATGCAATAAATACTACCACTTATATGTTATATAATCTAACCTTTCTAAAAATAGTAATAAATAATGTAAATAAAAACATATCTAGAAAAAACTAACATGAATGATTTGGGGAAGGTATTAACTACCTAAAGTGACATAAAAACATTTAATTTTAATCAAAAAAACCTCAAGTGAAAGCTAAGAATTGATATTAAATACCACTTACCTATAAATGGAACAATAAAGCCTTATTTTATTGTAAATGAAAAATGTCTTGTTGAAACTATGGCATTGATTTTAAAATCAAGTTCTTAAGGTCATAAGAACCCATTAAATGAAAATGTTGAATAAAATGGTGTTGGAATGACATATAAAGTGATAAAAAAATATTGAAGAAAAACTTGCAATGGTGATGGTCATCTCAAAAAAGTTAATTAACAAAATCATTATCATTATACAAAATGATAAACCCATCACACCCCCATTTTACCCATATGGGGTTAGAAATTATAAACTACACAAGTCTCATGGTTCATAAATGTATGAACTGGTAGACATGATTTCTAATATTAACATAGTTGAGGTCTATGAAAATGAAAAGGTATTCCCTAAGCATAATCATGATCCTTCACTTTTGAGTTATTAATGGACACTCCACCATGATGGGAAAGTTTTCATTCAAGCCTAGGGGTGAGGATAATCCTAACTTACCCTATATGGAGGATCATGCCTTTCATCTTTACATTATATTTCATATTAACCAATAATGGGGTAAAGTATTAAGCCTTGATATTGGGAATGTTCATTACTAGGATATTAGATGTTTAAATCCTTAATATTCTATGTGACTCATAATTATTCAATAATTATGTCTCTAAACTCTACCAATCAAAATATAAACATATCAATTTATACAATTATTCTATGTGTGAAGTCACCAAAAATATTGAATTTAATTCCATAGAGAGTGTGCCTAAGGAGGATAACCAACTAGATAATTCAATGGTCAGTTCCTGTTCTAGAATATGCTATCACTAGAGGATTACAAAATATGAATTAATGGTTTTTAAATGTCTAAACCACTCATTAAAAATATGAAAAATTACAAAAACCTTGATCATATAGAAGATGGAAATGGATCTCTTTCTAGACTTCATGAAGAATGATGAAGCAATTTTAGAATTCCTATGGGATTATGATCATATTTCAAAATCACATCATAAAAAAGGTTATTTATATCATATTTATCCTTCATATTCCCTTGGAACTAAATACTATGACTCATATTTAAAATTCAAATATTATGACTCTTCTTGGGAAGATCATGAGATATTTTAATAAACCAATGAAGCTTATAATCTCCACCTACTGCACAAGAATTTTAAGAAGGAAATTATTACCTCATAGAGTATACTATTAATATAAATATTATGATTTAAGAGTAGATAAAAATTTGTAAGATTATATCTTTCTTCTCACCTCAATAGATAGAGTATCACAATAAATTACTCACTAAATTTTCTAAGGCCTTTGCCTTTTTGTACTTAGATATGATGGGGATATATCCTCGATTAGTATTTCAAAATATGGTCACCAAACATGGTGCCAAACTTATTAAACAAAAACTCAAGCCTATGAATCTAAAGGTCACATTAATGGTAAAATAATAGGCTTTTAAATTCCTAAAATTAGGTTTCATTAAACATATGGATTACACAAGTG